>JAPFBL010000136.1:1712500-2040000 GCA_026182355.1 Hermatobates lingyangjiaoensis | reverse complement strand
AAACCCATAGGGAATACAAAAAGCCAATGACATTAGTTTGACTGTATTCTGGTAAAAAAGTTTTAAACCAATATAATCAAATCCAATAAGATACTCATTACAATATTACACGTAAGTTTTCAGATTTGAGAGGTATATTGACTTCTGAGGAAATCATAATATCTTGAAATCTAGTCAATAATAGCTAGTCAATTTTGTCATCTTCTAAAGTAACTATTTTTTTTTCAGGAATTTTATACATTATCTATACAATTAAGTACATACAGACGAAAATAATAATTTTTCAAAGAGCTTATTATCTGGTCAGGATTGCCAGGTATTTTATACTTGTATTTTTTTTTCATAAATGTTAATTTTTTTAAGTTAGTTGTTTATCATTCTGAAATAAAATTGAACAGTTTTTTTTCCAAAGTCATGAAATGTACCATATAACGCCACTTTTTAACGATGAGTCGGTGGCAATAAAAATTAATCCGCTAATCCATTCAAGAACTTCTATTTCGGTGTATAATTTCATTACAAGCCGTCAAACAGCATAGCCTGTATCGTGTTTACAAGCTTTCAAAATCAATCATAAGTCAAATTTGTATACTCGTATTTTATTGTAAAAATGACCTTTCTGGATGAAAAAATATTTCGTTTTTTTTTTCTTAGGTAATACTGTTTTAAATTATTCCAAAAAATGTAAATGTATATTATCAAATAAGTTGTTAACAAGAAGAAACTATCGAAATCAAATTTTGCACAAAAAAGTGACATTTATATAATGTAATACTGCCCAATAACAGTAGGGAACATCTACAACATAAGGGTTACTTTTGTATATGCATGATTTCCATTTATCTTACGGTGTGGCCTATAGCGTGCCCACAACCTTTTGCTACACATCCACATACCTATGAACTCACCCATATATATGAAATAACACACACAAAAGAAATCACAGAAACTCACTACTATATTTAGATTGTATTTTCACCAGGAAGATAGATGTGAGTCTTTTGGAAGACAGGTGACGACTGAAGTAAAGTCTCCTCGAAGAGCTACTCAATCAGTGTCACTTTTTATGTGATTTCTTTTATGTGCGTTCTTTTTGTGAATCTAGTTTATTTAATTCGTGGAATCGTTTAATTTAATTGGTATATATATATATATATATATATATAAAGAAATCACATAAACACGTGAAATAACAATCAATGATCAAACCACAATAAGAAATGGGAAAACAAGACAAAGATCTTTCAACCGTAACAAGCGGTCTTCGTCAGAGTCAAAAACCAACTTAAGAGTTACTATATTTCGAAAGCAGAGTAAGCAGAGTCAAAAACCCAACTTAAGAGTTGGGTTTTTGACTCTGACGAAGACCGCTGTTACGGTTGAAAGATCTTAGTATTGTTTTCCCATTTCTTATTGTGGTTTGATCATATATATATATATATATATAATTCATATATATACTGAATATATATTTAATATATATATTAATATATATTGAATATATATTCAATATATATATTGAATACAACTTGTATTCACTTGCTCTCTGACGACGTGAAAGCGAAAGGCCTTAGAGCCACTATCTTCTTTAATTTGTGGTGAGTTACCTGAATATATATATATATTATAACAATAGTTCAAAATAAATATGTGAAATAAGTTTTTAGGCCAATTATTGGGTTGTTATACATAAAAAAACACTTCAATAATAGAAAATTTGAAATATCATATTAGTGAATTTTCTGTTTTGAAAGTTTAGTACTTTTCTCCAGCGTTTTTCCTTATTTAACCAAATTATTTATTTAAAATATAAACTTTATGGAAATGAGGCTTTACATTCATGCATATAATAGCTCTCTCCTATCTCTTCTCGGTTCTTCAAAGTTACATTGTTAACTTTTACAAAGTTACAAAGTTCAACTCTTATACGTAATATATAATAAATGAGCATCTACTACTCTGTTTTGGCCTAAAATATATCAATTTAATATAACAAAGTCGCTATCGTTTAATTTTTTATTTAATGGAAATGTTGAGTTATGCATGTTCACAACCTAAATATAAGTTTAAATTTATTTAAATTATTAAAACATATTTCAATATGATTTATTATTAGCTAATAGATGTTCTTAAAAAGTGATTAAATTAAATGATAAAGCGCTTGTAACACATAGTCAAATAGCATTAAATAAACAAGGGATTAATTCTATTAATTTTGAATACTATCAAGAACGAATAAATAATTCAACAAAAACCATGATTCTTGTAACCCTTTGGAATTAGTTATTTTGAATTATTTATAAATAATTAATCGATTTGCCTGAACATTTGAAAAATACATGCAACATTGAATTTTGAATAATGTAAAAGAACGAATTTGAATAATTAAACACATTGTTAAAAAAGACGGGTTTGTTAAATACCTCATAATTTGAAAATGGGTTTCTGTCTGGATGGTTACGCACTTTACTGAATACTGCAGGCCAGTCCAATGACAATTACTATATCACCGATACGACCTTATCTTTAATAGTGTGACTGACTAAGTGGAACAATGAGGGTCTTTAACTCATGCCAAACCAATTGCTAACATTTCTGTGATCTAAATATTACACAAAAAAATTCATGACGTAAATTATTATGCATATATATATATATTATAAGAGCCTATTGGATTGACCATTATTTTTCTAATCAGCATTCTTCTTTTCTTTAATGATCTTAAAGACGATAAAGTTTTCCAAATTTTAAATAATCATGCATGACGGTTTTCGTTTTTATTTATTTTTAAGATTATATATATATAAATATAATATTATCAAAATTAAAGTTTATCTGGACTCGGTTAGTTCTTCAGGTTCAAATTAAACTCTCATTGCCAACGTTTCGGTTTTTATTTAAAACCTTTTTTGATTGGCAGATGTACGAGTATAAAATGTTTGAAACAGAAAAACTAAGTATTACATTAAAGATTATTTTGCATAGAAAAATAGTCTGTGGATTTGAACAACAAATATCAAGTTTGAATGAAAACGTAACACTGCTGACGTAATGTTAACAGTGTCAAGTGTTCATTCAAACTAGACATTTGTTGTTTAAATCAACAGATTATTTTTCTTTGTAAAATAATCTTTAATGTAATAATTAGTTTTTCTGTTTCAAAAATTTTATACTTCTGCCTATCAAAAATGTTATAATGAGAGTTTAATTTGAAGCTGAAGAACTGACCGAGTCCTGATAAACTTTCATTTTGTTTCTATTTTACGGTCGATACTTTTATCAATATATAATATTATCTATAACATAATATATGCATAAATCAAAGTTACACAAAGTCTACGAGGATAACACAGCAAATACAAAGAGGAACATATAGAAAGATCTAACATAACTCTCTTCTATATTTTGACACTCGCCATCATATGGAGAAGAGGTGATTGATTTAGTAGCTTGAGAAAAGAGCACGTCCGTTATACGAAAGACGATTAGAACAAAGTGAGAAGGGAAAAAGATAAAACAAGGGTAGAAAACGAGATATGAAAACAAAATAAAAAGAGAGAGGTAATAAAAGAATAATAAATAAACGAATAGTAACAGATATAAAAATGCAATGAATATAATAACAAATAAATAATACAATTAATAAATAAAAGTATGTTTCTTAATTACCTTAGGTTAAAAATGCTTTACTTCATTTAGTATAATTATGTTTTTATCTATCTAGATAAATATTCTGCACGTTTAAATTGAACATTTTCTTCAGAAATTTGCTGCTTCTTATTTTTTTTCTAATAATGGACAATATTAATAAACCATGATTAATAAAACAAAGGTTATAACTTATAACCAGAAAATTAAAATAATTCAATATATAAAATTTGACTGGCATTAGAAATCAAAAGATTGAACGATGCTACTATGGGGACTATTCGATCCATTTTCAATCCAATGCATTTTCAACTACTTTTAAACAATTTGTTTAACCATATTAAACAAGTTGCAATAATGGTATTGATAAATTAAAAAGTTATTGCCGTTATCAATGGTTATTCCATTCCATTCGTTATACAGAACCATTCCATTGTTCTGTATAAAATTTTATACAGAACAATGCCTCGTGAATCTTTTGTTAAGAATTCGTTTAATGAGCTTTCTTCAAAGTCAACGTCACTTGTTTCAAGATTAATTTTTATATTTATTAACAAAGTTAAAAAAGAACTCTATTTTCTTCTAAACCAAAGGTTACAAAATTGAGTAACTTTTAATTAAAGTTATGAATGTCGGACTTTTTGAAAAGGTGTCTTTTTTGTTCTCATTTTGTTACGTTGACAGATTTGTGTTCCTTTTTAAAGTTAATAATGAGTAAAAAAAATTATAATGTTATTTCCCTTCTGTTTGGTTATATAACAATTTATTTTATCCTGTCCATTAAATTTCCAAACATAATTTTAAATGAAATTGCACGATTGATATTATATTACTTTTCAACTAATATGCACGCTCATAATATTGTTACCAGCGAAAATGCAAAATATTGACGCACAATGCACCATCTCTGAAAATGATCGATGTTCAATAAACTTCCTCATCTTTACGTTCGCAATATTATAAGACAATAGAAATGTTGCACAATCATATTGATCAACTTTGAAGTTGTTTTTCCAATAAAAAGATTTCACATAAACACGTGAAATAACAATCAATGATCAAACCACAATAAGAAATGGGAAAATAAGACTAAGATCTTTCAAGCGTAACAAGCGGTCTTCGTCAGAGTTGGGTTTTTGACTCTGACGAAGACCGCTTGTTACGGTTGAAAGATCTTAGTCTTGTTTTCCCATTTCTCATTGTGGTTTGATCATTGATTGTTTTTCCAAAGAATTTCACCCATAGGCTCCTTCGTCAGTACCGTCCTAGGAACGAATACTACCAACGGGAACTCATTTTAGCTACAAGCCAGTTACGTTACCGGGCTCAGTCAACATCCTTCACTCCGACATTCTTTCCTAACCCACTAAAATAGAGTTGGGATTTTTGTACAGGCAGCGTACATACTCGGGAACGACAGATTTATATCTACTCTGAGAGGACGGTGTTCAAAATATTTGCCTCATGTAAAAAATCTCTGATAACAATTATGTACCAAACCTCAAATCTTCAGTACACACAGTAAGTGAGCTTTCACTAGACCAGAGGTAGGGAAACCCTGTTTAATCTTTAACACCAAAAGAGCCATTTGAACCAGGTTTCCATAAAAAAAACACCACAGAGAGCCGCAAATACTTTTTGACATCTAAAATGAGGGAAAACGCATTTATCAGAAAGTAAAAAGTAAACATACACTTATTAGTGCTTTGACTGCCCTTTTAAAGATGGGCTATAACGTGTTGCTTATGAAATCCACAAAGTGCTACAGAGAAAATTATATTTCATTTCTAATGAACACATTTTGAACATTCTGAGTTCTTGAAAAATAATAAGAATGTCTAAATGTCTCTTTCAAATTAATTAAAAGGCTTAAATAACCCAGGTAGGAAACAAAAGCTACACATTCAAAATTCAAAATTCACATTCAATCAATTCACATTCTTTTGCTTTTTTTTTGCACTTTTTTGCTAGTTCCTTAAAAAAGGTTATATTAAACTTTGCTCATTCGAACAGAGTCCATAGTGAGTTGTAGATTCTTACACTAATGTTACAGCAAACTTGTTTTTTTTTACTGTTCAGCAGAAAGAAAAAAATATATTTGTTTAAGAAATCAATGAACTTGATCAAATCATTTAAATGATTAAATAAAAGTTGGGAATGAAGATATTGATCACTCCAAGCTTTTACACCCCTTATATTTCTGGCCATATCTGGCCTTGTTGGGGTTGAAACCTGCGATGGCGTTCGGGCGGGAATACCGGCTTTCGCGAGTATGATGTTTATTTTGAGCAACAAAAAAACAATAAAATATACTTTTTTTCAAAATATTTGAACATTTAATATTTCAATATTGCATAAAGATCTTCCAATTTAGAACTAAAACACTAAAAAAATAACTAACACAATTAATAAAATACATAACTAATAAAACACACATAAATACTTTTTTAAAGTAATTTATTTTCCCAAGTCACTCGGAGCCGCAGTGTAAGGATGAAAGAGCCGCAGGTTGCCGACCCATGCACTAGACTAAGACTAAACCTGGCTTCTTAAATTTATTATAAAATTACAGGAAAAAAATTATTGTTGGAAACCCAACTAGAAGTAAACAGTCTAAAGCCGGACCTATACTAGGCATAAAATAGTAAGGATGATTGTAATATAATCAGCGTTCTAAGGTCAAGCTATTATTGAATGGGTCTGTTCTTTAGAATATTTTAGTTAAAAACTAAACTTTTGAAGCAGTAAGTTATTGAAACATTGAATATTTTTTTGTTATCCATAACATACATTCAAAACGATCAATGCAATTCTGAACTATTTTTTTTACTCACTCCAAAACCCTGGTATTAACAATTCAACACTTTAGTTTACCACTTATTTGTGTGTCCGAATAAAATCTTATAATTATGTTTGGTTATTTCTTCAAATTCAAATAGTTCATAAGAATAATATATCGAATCAGTGAGAAAAAAACTTAGAAAAGCCAATAAAAACACTTACTAGGTTTTGCTTTCTTTGAAGATTGAATCACTTTTTCTTTTGAGAGATGTGGAAATGTTTTGCTGCATTGCTTGTTTCTAACCCTCACAGTCTTAGACTCCTCAATTCTGAGCACTAGAAGAAGAAAGTGTCGGTCATTTTCTATTAGAGCATATTTAATTTTAAGGCAAACCAATCACAAAGTTATTTTTTATCATATAGCCATTTTCAAGGTCATTACATTAGGTATCTTTAACGAGTCTGACATTATACAGACTCAGGATGAACGATATTAAACCTCTACAAAAGACAAATTGTACAAGATTGTTTATCACTGCCTTAAAAATCTGGGATCAAGACCAAGATTTGAACGATTATATCTCGTTCTCCCATCAAAATACTCCTTTTCCCATTATATTACGAAAGTTAAGTAACATTAGGGGAGCTTAGCGCTTGGGTGGGAGAATGAAATGATTACTAAATAAAATAGTGCCACAACTTCACCTCTTCAGAAAAACAAAGGGGTCAAGTCTATAAGTGCGGGCATTAATAAAAAAAAAAATCAAATCTCTAATTTTAGTTCTATCTCCAATTACGCTAACACTATAAAAATCTGATCTCCTACCAAAATGGGTGAATTTTGGTAGATGTTTTGTTGTCTTTTTTCTGTTAGTTTATATCTAAATAATAAAGAACAATGTTGTAAGAACAGTGCAGTGATTTTTGGGTGGTTGTTTGTGGGTCTCTGGGTAAATTTATTCAAATTTATTTTTAATGCTCCTCATATAAATATTGCATGCTATATTATTCATATTTACATAGAATTTTAATATTTCTAATTAATCTTCTTCAATGAATATGATTTACTGTTAATTTTATATTATTTACGTTCTATAAAAGTCTTGAATACTTAATAAAAATAATTCTACTTAATTTCATTCAAACATGAGTTATGTGTTACAATTAAATAATTTTAAAGTTAATGTCTATTTTTGAAATTTTTTTATTATTAACTGAAGCTGTAGTCACTACTTGGAATATGTTATGTTCACGTCACAAATTTAGTAAAGTTAACATGTGTTAACATTTTTTAAACTGGTCGTTCATTTCGCTGTATTTCACTATTTCACTTTCGTTTGGAGCTAATAGCTTCCTGTAGTTACGAAGAACCAAATTAGTCTTGATCTCTCTTGATCTAATATTTGATAGGAGAACACTATATGTTCTTAAGTCTGTGTTGAAGTAGTGTCACAAGGGTATTTATTTTTTTCTGTTATTTGGAATCTGTTGAAGTAGTATTTTATACTGGCATAAGTAGTCTGAGAGGCACTTGAGTTAGTTTATAAAAATAAAACTGTTTTCTGGGGCTGTACACTCAGAAAATATGCTTCGTTCTAAAGCCCTTTTAAGAGAGTAACTCATTTCTGCTGCCATCTTTACAATAATTCTTCATATAATGCTTGTTTTACATTATAACATATCAAGAGGTCAGACTGGGATGTCAGTTTAGCTAACATACCCACTAGTCCCACATGGGCTTTAACTCACAAAATCATCATACTGTACCTCTACATTTTGAAACTTCATGGGTATTCTATTGTGACTTTATTCTTTAAAATTCAGGTCTTTGCTTTAATTTTTGCCTCTCTGTTAGTGAAATAGTTCACATCAAGTTGGTATAAGTTCTTCAAACATCAGAAGTCCTGAAGCTCCAATATTATTGAAAGCTACCATGCTGCAACAAATGCACACCCTCTGTGTTTGCAAAGAATCGCATGAACCTTGTTTTTAATATTTCATTACTATGAAATCTAAAATTCATAAATACAAGCATTTCAAGGAAGGCTAAAAAAGTTTTTTAAATACGTAAATCCCCTCATAAGTAAACTACAGTTGGTTTAAACACGTAAATCCCCTCATAAGTAAGCAATAGATGGTTTAAATACGTAAATCCCCTCATAAGTAAGCTATAGGTGGTTTAAATACGTAAATCCCCTCATAAGTAAGCTATAAGTGGTATAAATACGTAAACCCCCTCATAAGTAAGCTATAGGTGGTATAAATACGTAAATCCCCTCATAAGTAAGCTGTAGGTGGTTTAAATACGTAAATCCCCTCATAAGTAAGCTATAGGTTGTTTAAATACGTAAATCCCCTCATAAGTAAGCTATAGGTTGTTTAAATACGTAAATCCCCTCATAAGTAAGCTATAGGTGCTTTAGGAGTAACTAAAGTTACGTTTAAAACCCTACATACATCCAATTTGGATTAAATTTAAATATAGTTTAAATAAAAAAATGCTATGTAAAATTTTCATAGAAGATAGTAGTAGAATTGATGAAAAATTTCTTAAATACATCCTCAGAGAGTTTAAAATAAAATAAGAATTTTCATTCATGACTCTCAGCCTCTTTTTTAATATTATATACAGACTTCAAGAAAAAATAATAAACTATCAATATTTTGAATGAATGAATTACAAAAGTGATTTTACTTTATTTACTTTATATTAAAATATCATAAACTAAAATAATTAATTATACTATTTATTACATTTGAAAATAAGAACACAATGTTATTCGCTGTAGGATTTTTTTAAATTATACATAAGAAGAACTTTTATATAAAAGTGCACATGATACAACATTTTGGAGTTTATAGTCGTTGACCAAGTACTAACTAAAAGAACCATATTGTAAAGCACTTTGTATTTAAATAGTTACAAGCAAAGTTTACTGTTAGTATTAGTCTGTGCCTTTTGTTAAATATAAAGAACAATCCAGTTATATCTGAAAGTTAATGAGAGACCGTTTAGTTAGGGTGTTAATCGTAGCCATGTGGTCTTATAAACTGGTGCAGCGATCACTGATCGTGGAGGGAGGGTGGATTAAGGAATTAGAACCAGAGGCTTCTTCCCAGCAAGTTTGGCTGTACAAGAGCCATTTATCTTCAGTGATTGTCTGACGCTTAATCAATTGCCCTGCTGTTTCCAATCTTAAATCACGCTGAACATCCCACGTATCTGGCGTAAAAAAGGACACTGCATATAAACTGCCACATTTCTTCTGTGCACTTTGAGGAAGGGTTATATTCGATAGACGCTGTTAATAACTCAATTAACTTATGGTCGTAATTAGCATGCCAGACGACTTAGAGAATTATCTTACCATTAAGGGGAGGATATAGCTGAGCAGTATATTATAAGAGAGTTCTGATTATTTATAAACCGTATCACTTATACTTTTAATTATTATTTACAATTTGTGAGAAGTGCTAACATTTTTATAAAATAATATAATGATAAAATTGTTTTTCTCAAGTGGTTTTTTTTAGGCTGAAACTTCTGGTTTTAAATATAATAGTTTCTTATATCTGAATGTATATTATACTCAAAGGATTGCTACTCGTATAAACTACAAAACTACTCGAATCGTATTTAGTGACTATATTTCTTTCTAGAATAACGATCTTTGAAATAAACAATCTTTTTAATTCGTCCAAAGCACTCTGCCTTCCAACATTCATGAATCATGAATGCCACTCAACATTGGTTGAATGCCTCTCACTCACCACTTCACAGCATGCCGAAACAAAAGCCTCGGAGTTATTAAACCGCTGATGTTACAACATTCTTTTCAAATTTGAATAAAAAAAGAAATGCATGATACTAGTGAATGTGGTGCATCTCGCCTAATTTTTTTTTTTTTTTTTTTTTGAGTGCCAGTGTGGAGCTTGCATGGTCATGGTGCAAGACGTCTGGCAGTGTATTTCAATGGCACAGATTAAACACGTGTCGTTATCATTATCAATCATACTGGAGGGAGTGTGGATTAAGGAATTAGAACCAGAGGCTTCTTCCCAGCACGTTAGGCTGTATATACTAGTTATATACAAGTATACTGGTTATATATACAAAAATCATGAAACATGAAATGAACATTTTCTTTCTAAGAAGCATATAATTAAAAAGTGTCATACGTGTTAGTTTGGGCGAAATTACAAACTCACAAGGGGGATACATTATTTCAAAATGGAGGAGGAATAGGAATGAATAGTAGTTTTAATGTTAAACCATAAGGTTGAATGTTGAAGAGGAGCCACTGACTGAGAAATTCTAATGTGTACAGTAGACCTAGCTATTTTGAGAGGCAGTTAACGAATTTGGTCTAACCTGCAAGAAGTAGGTTTCTACATAATTGATAGTAGCAGTATGGGTAAGGAAGGGATAGCTTTATTTTTTTTCTTAAATAACAACGAATAGAAATATTAAACTAAATTACACCAAAAACTAAAGCTCACAAACCAAATCAATATTAAAGTTTAAAAGTTGTTTATAAGATTCAAAAATTTTAAGTAAAACAGTTGAATGCCATAAACGAAATAAGTAAATGAAAAAATCTAGTCCTTCACTAAGCGTTACTATTAGTACATATTATATCAATCTTATTGGGTATATAATATATAATTCCATTTAGGCATAATATAATGTCTAAATGAGAGATGTTTATTAGTCTTTTATTCCTGGAGGTAGTACAGATAGTGACTGATCCACTTACAATTATATATGCTTATTTTTGAATATCATACCACTGAAGAGTATAATACCATTAGTATAACTCAGCAGAAATAACATTTTTTAAAAGCGAAAGTGTAGATTTCATGTTACGAAATAATCTCCAATAGGATAACACGGCTTTTGTTCCAATAGCCAGTGCATCTCTTACCCAGTCTATATGACCTCATTATACATTGAACATTTGAGACAAAGTTTCCCATTTAAAATTTGGAAATATTTCTATTTTATCTAAAAAAAAAATGTCAGAAACGTTGTTTTAAAATAACTTTTAATTTAAGATGTAGGATAATTTCATTTATTATTTTTCAAAGAATGTTTTCAATTTTGAATTATGTTTTACCTTTTAGGTATTTTTATCAAATTATTATACTGGCGAATTTTATGGCATGATAATCTTTTTTAAAATATCACTTCTATTTCATTTTTCAAAAATCTAATTTACTCTGTGAGTGCCATTCTTTTTCCTGCATACAGCACTCTGTTATAAGGTTGTTGTAAATGTATATTGAGAAAAAATATATATTAGCAATTAGCCAGTTTTCAATACTCAAATCAAATTCAAAACCAGCTTTTCAGTTTTCCAATTTTTCAAAGCTGTATACAGCTGGAAGCTTGAAATTTTTGACAATAATAGATATGAACTATTAGACTAGAATAGCACAAAACTGGATATTTGTGAACAACATGGTCGTTGTCTGCCTGCAGAGCGACTGCGTTTCTATCTTCCTGATGACGAGGACATCGAAATATAGTAGTGAGTTTCTGTTTTATTTCTGTGTGTTCTTTGTGTCAATATAGTTTATTTAGTTCGTGGAATCGTTTCATTTAATTGTTATATATATTAAATTATTTCAATGCTTTTGAGATTTTATACTAAAATAAAAGTTAATTTATTTTTCTCAATTTTATTTATGATGTTCAGAAAGATTTATTTACAACTAATTCAAATAATACTAAGCTCTATAGGAATAAGAAATTTTATTTTTTCAACATTTACTTGTATTTATGTTTCAAATAGTTATAATAATAACTAATTACAATAAGTTTGTTTCTTAAAAGTTTTTGGATTGCAGGTGTATATTAGACAGCAAATATTGCATTATAGTATGTAAACACAATGCTCCTAACAGTGCCTCACCTTTGTGTAACAAGATTAAATCTTCCATCTGTCACCTTCATATAAGAAATTTGTCAAATCGCAGATTCATCGCTCATTTCACATTAGTGTTTCAGAACCTCAACTTCACCACAGGATCAACAACATGCCATTTATCATTTTGATGATTTACCCGTTATAGCAAACGATCGATCTGTAGTCTACCTCTTTGAATAAGAACACCTTCCTAGGTTCCCGACGGCTATCTCTATTACATTTCTTCTACAATTTTAAGGATCTTTCGTTGATAAAAGTTTGGCTCTTTCACAATCATGTTTTAATATATTTTCCTCTCATTAATTGCCCTATTTATATTAGTCATGGCTTGTGATCTATAAAAAATTATTTAAATAATATGTGAAAACAAATTGGTCACGTCCAGTCATAAATTGACAGTCAGTCTATATAAAGGGGATGCAATTATAATAATAGTCCAGTCACTACCTGTAATTAGCAAATAATTGATAGTACTTTGGTCTGACCAGCATTTGCTTATCGTCTATTTTGCTTTGAATGCCGAATGTTGATTGACAATTGAAGGTTCTTCAGTATTTTCGGAGAGAAGAATCTAGCACTTGTTTGTTATTAAAATATTTTTGAATCGACTTTAAATTATATGAATCAATTCAGTAATTCAGTTGTTAATCAATGTTTACTTTTAACAGGGTGCCATCAGTGAGCTTTTCCATGAGAGGAGCAATGAATTTTTAGGTCAAATTTCCAAATATTTGCACCCAATGTATTTTTTTTTTAAATTACCCATTTAAATAGCAGCTTGCACATTGACATTATGTAGCATGCAAGAACTGTTTACTTACCTACAAGTAAAGTACATATTTAACCTAGCAAGAACCTAATATTTCAAAGTGTTCAATGTAGAACTCATTTATATGTTTTTCAAATAAAACATGAGAATTTATAAAAACGCACCTACGTTTTTTAAAAATTGTTTCATATGAAGCATAAACTGATTGCTGGCACCTTTTATACCTTAGTAAGAATGGCATTGTTTAGTTTTAAAAATTTTGCGTTATATGAGTTTTAGTAATAAAGGTTTAGAAAGAGAACAACTGAGACAAGAATAAAGAGTGTTCACTCACCAAGGCCCATTTTTTTTCAGATCTGGGTAACCCCAAATCAGGGAGTTTATTACTCACCTGTTCCCTCACTCAGATCACAGGTATACGGGTTTCAGACATTTTTTCGGTTTATAACTGCAAAATATTAACAAACTTTATATGTGTGAAATATATTCATATGCACAATATTCATAAAATAGATCGTTAATCAACAAATGAAATAAATTAAAAAGAATAAACAATATTATAACTAATATTATGTAAAACTTAATACATAATACTAATATTTTAAATCATGGTAACTATATTATTAATATTCTTACAATTATTTTACTTTGGTATTTACAATAACAAATATGTACAATTATTTTATATTATAAGATTAATGTTATAATTTATCAATATCTATTCAATTTATAAAGTTAGTGAATTTAAAGCTGTTATTTTACTGTACTTATATCAAACTGATTTTGTGTCAAATCTTTCGAAGTTCTCTTAAAATCAGCCTTATGTTTTCTACTAATTCATCACATCTGTGGTATTTTTCAGGTTACTTACTACGTACTAAGTACGTGGATATAATCTAACACTGATTATAAATTGCACACTTTGTCTAATACAATTGGTAGTTGATAGATTAGATTAAACAAATAATAAAAAGAATATTTTTTGCCGAACAATACATAAAGAAATGAAACTTCTTCTAGTTAGATATCATCGATATATATAATAATTTATCATTTTGCCTATATGGAGTAGGGCCGGATACTAATTCTAATAATTAAATATTTTAAACAAACGAACTAATCAATCAGAAATAAATGAAGAAGCCTCACATCCATTAAACTTAAACAATACTTTAACTATCCTTTTAAGATTAGAATAATGGTTCAAATACTATGATTATTATTCGTAATACTATCATGCATACTTAAAGTTAATAAGTTATTATTTAACGCATAGCTTTCTTTAATACTTAAAGCAAGTTAAACCAACTAGATATGAAAAGTTAATTGTAAACTATTGATAATAGCTAAAGCTTTGTTAAAGTTAATAAGAAACCCATATAAAATTACAATAATTGTCTTTAATATTAATCTGAAAACAATAATAAAATTTCTGGTACCTGGTTGTTTCCAATTGAACAAAGCATGTGGAAATATTATCATAAAGAATAACCTACCTGCGGCCACTTTTACCAATTAAAGTCAAAATGTAAACAAACAGGTTATTCAGCAAACCTTATCTATTATAATATTTTTGGGATATTACCTGAACCACAACTCTGATTTTTAAAAAACTTTACATAAACCTTCCCGCGGATATACCTAATAATTTCTAAATTTTCACGGCGATTGGATGTATGGTTTTTGAATCTATCGAGTACAATCACACAGACATACATTGATTTTTATATATATAGACTAGGAACTCATGAAACTCCCAATATAGTAATTCTATAAAATACCAAAAATATAAATTATCATTCAAAATTGAAAGCATCTTTGAAGAAAAATAAATGAAATTATCCGACATATTCATTTAAGTATTATCTTAAAACGACATTTCTTCCTAGATGTTTCTGGCATTTGTCAAAATAGGAATATTTTCAAATTTTAAATGGCAAAATTTTTCTTAAATATTCAATGTAAAAGGAGGTCAGATTAAACTAATAATATTATATGCATCAGTGGTGTGATATACAAAAATAATCACATATATTGATAAGTGAATCAATCACTATCTGTACTACCTCCAGTAATGATCGACTGATAAACATCTCCCATTAAGACATTTATATTATACTTAAATGGAACATTATTTATTATATACCTAAGAAGTATGATATTATGTTTACTTATAGTAAAGTTGAGCTTAGGTTACTCCAGATTTTTTACATTGCTTACATTACTTTTTTTGAGTGAATTCACCGAAATAATATAATGTTTAGAGGTATAATGAATATTTTAAAATTATTTAACGACTTATATGTGATGTAAGAAGAATAGAATTCTTATATGCAAAAAATCTACGACAATAGAGCATATCAAACATATAATTTTTGAATCTTTTCATAGTATGATGGGTTTGTCTAACAAAATGTTCTAATCCATCTATATGTTGCACCATTCTAAAAAGCTTTAATATCAAATGCTAATTCATTCATGTTCATGAATGACATTATTTTTGGATTGAAGTTTTTGGAATGAACTTAAACGTCCTACAGAAGACCTTCTAGATTTTTTGACTAATATCCAGTTTTTTCACTATTCTAGTCTAATAGTTCATAAAATTATTTTTAAAAAGTTCAAGCTTTCAGCTTTTAAATTTAAAGGTATACAAAAATGTCGGTTTTGAAATTGATTTAAGAATGCGAAAGTGGCTAATTACCACTGTATATTTTCTCAATGTACATTTACAGCTAACTTATAACAGAGTTCAGAACTTAGGAAAAAATAACATTCGCTCAGAGTAAATTGGATTATTATGATTTTTGACTAAGGGCAACAAAAGTGAGTTTTTAAAAAACTTTCTCATGTTATAAAATTCCCAGTGTAATAATTTGATAAATGACCAAAAATATAAAACATTGTTTAAAATTAAAAAAAAAAAAACTCTTTTAAAAATCATAAATGAAGTTAACCTACATCTTAAATCAAAAAGATACTGATAGCTTAACGTACTCCCCAAGGGAAGACGTGTGTCCAAACTAGAACCAGAGCATAAATCACCGATTTGCATGCAAGCCACTGGGCCACTTAAATGTATACTTCAATGTAGAATATATGTATTTTCAAGTTGACAAACTGTTTTAATTATAAATTTGTACAACATTAAATTAAATTTGGATAATTTCAATTCAAGTTTGTATTATTTTAAATTAATCTGAAAATGTAATAGACTTCACCGCAACTTTAGCCCATAAGATTATTTTAGAAAATCAACAATCCGCTGTGCCAATTCCCTTCCCTCCTCTGACAGAGCCACAAGTTAAAACGGACCTTATATTTGACACAAATATATAATATAATATCAATCAATAATACAATATATTGAACTATATTTATTTTTGTATATTAATAAAAATATTTTCTACAATATACCAAACAATAAAGGATTACAAATTTCCTGAGTTTTACCCACTTAGATTAGACTGAAGTAAAAACCTATTACTCTGAAAGTCAATAGCTTGTGGGTATGTTTATGTTACCAGTTGTTGCACTCGGCTTCCCTTGAATAGATAAATTTTATAACTTGTCATATTAAATCACACATTACACATTCAATGTTTCTATATTCAAACACTCATTAGCTCAGTTTTAAAATTCATACTTTTAAGTTTTCAAAGAATAACTAAAGTCTGCTAGTTGTTCATCAGCAGTTCTTATCTTCTAGTTGGACAACTCTACCAAGAAGAATTTCTAAAAGATCTTTCACTTGTTATTCATCGGAAGTCTCATTTGTCTATCTTCAAAGATTGAAAAACTACTAAGCACGCAGTCCGTTTCTCTTTTTAACAAGCAATATCAGGAACATGTTGGATAGATGTAGCTCCTCTATAAAAAAAAATCAATTTTTATTTTTCTCACAATTTTTAGTGAGAAAATTCATCACTAAAATAGTGTCAAGCCACTTAAACAATTCACTTCTTCCATCCCAGATGGGATATGTTACCAGATTTACCAAAGGTGAAACATTGGTTGTAGACATTACATGAAAAAGGCATTGACATGATACTATGTTTGGCAAGTTATAAATGTTGTCTAGAAAAAAATGTTGTCTAAAAACAGGTTTTTTTGGCAAAAAGAATAATTTTCCCATCATGCGTAATTGATCGAAAACAATAGGGTTCATCCTACCCTATAAGGCCCATTTTTGTTTAAAAATATCAAAATATAACTTGATCTATTAAAGATTCTGGACGGTAGTATATCCACAAACTTTGGATATGCATACCCACCCATACACAGATATCATCGAAAAAACTTTATAAAACACTCCTGGGACCTCATACATGTAATTCCGTCAAAATCTCGAGATCGAATTTTTTCACGATTACTATACTTTGCTTATTTATTCTATAATTACTTTTAATTACTATAATTTACTTAATTAGTACTTAGTAAAATAATTAGTCTTTACATCCGACCATTTTGATATACGAAATCAGTCTCAGAACGAATTGAATTCGTAAGTCGAGATACCACTGTCTTTGTCTATTAATATATGACAAATATAGACAAATATTTACGGATCCTGCATCTGCATAAATACTAGTTCTTTTATTACGCGATGGTTCGATGCAGTTTTAAGAGGCACAGTCATAAAAGCAAGGAGTGGCATCGCGTCATTGATGCACCGCTGCTTAGCATATTTATGCAATATTGTATGAGTAAAAGAGGCAGTCATGCAATATTATGCATATTTGTAACATGGTGAGAAATCCGTTCATCAATTACTTGATTATTTTAATATATATCCACTTGTTCAGAGACCGTATTTATATATCAAATCTCTTTCTTAGTGCTATAACATACTGGTAAGAGGTCTATACTGCGTCATTATTTTCCACGTGTAACTGTATGGTTCTATCGCATAAAACATTGTTAGGTCAATATGACTCTGTCGACCCCTGCACTGAAGTTTGGGATAGCCATCGATTACATTAATTATAACAACAACCTTGATTTTACATAACTTTGCATTATATAACCTCCGCTTTTAGATTTGACTTCAAACCAAGCTTTAGATCGGACACTAGGATCAACACCAATAGTTTTGTTACTCGTACTTTTAGGCAATTTCTCTAAATCTCTCAGTTTTAGTAAATCAGTAAAGATTAGATATATGTTATCTAGTTTCACAGAAGTAATCACTGACCATAAGCATGACTTCAGTTTGAGTATACAATTCCAAATATTACACCTTCATATAAAAAATCCAAGTCTAACATGAAATGTATTTTTAGAGTTACATCAACAATAGGAGTTCTTTTCCTTTCTGGTTCTGCCTAAAACACTCTCCAGTCCCTTTTAGAAACCACAAACTCTACTTTTAATGCAGTGAGTCTCCTGTATTTCAGTAATATCTATGATCCCTTAGCTGATTATTTCATTCAACCGACTAATTGCTGCCTCTGATTTGTGTAAGGTAATTTGCCAGAAAATTAAGATTGCAGAGAATCAAACCTTCTTTTTAATTTAATTAGTGCTATAGCCATTGACCACTGTAAACTAGTCTCGATATCCTATCACCTATGTGAATCTAGCAGTATTCTGCTATTCACAAGCAAGGTAGTGGGAGGTAAAGCACTGTCATTGATATTATGTCCTGAGATCGGCAGCTGTATAACTTGCAGTTTGTGGTCGAGTAGTTTACCTCTGATATGCTTTATACGCATACACCTTCGTTCATATGAATAATCTTCCGTTTGTAGACTGTCCAGTATAGATTAGTTGTAAATAGTAGCATTCTTGGCCGGAGGGAAGATTCTTTTCTACCATCTGACTCGTATTCTTATTAACAACGGTCTTTTTTTTTTTATAAATCTAGGTTCTATCCCACTGTCATCATCTAAAAAAACAGCATTTTGCTCCGTAAAGACATTAATAAAATGTCTTTATTAATTTCTTCCAGAATATTGAATATCCATCATTCGAGGGGATTGTTTTATAATTCCTCACCTTTGAAAGATATGCACATTTATTATTTCTTCAGAGAGCTCACCATGTACTTACTTATACATGTTTCTCAACATTACTTCACTCAACAACCAACATCATTGTCGTAATGCCCTTTGAACAGGGAGTACATATTAGTGAATGTCACCAATACAGAGCTTCTTATTTCCTACATGACTATAGCCATGACTGTAATGATGCAATGAAGCGTTCACATGTGTCTCTGCGATGTCATGTAATCAATAATTAAAAGGTAGGTTTTTGAATGTGGTTAGACTCTAGGAAGCCATAGAGGCAAATGCAACTTCCATGCCCATATTCAATTATGGGGAAAACCGCAGGCCTTTGTTGAGGCACGCCAAGAGTAGTCAATAATTAGACTAGTTGAAGCAACACCAACTCCTTTCGATAATGTCAGAACATCTCATGTGGGAAGTAGACAGGTTCTAGTCCCCAAGTAAAAGGCGCAATTCAAGAGCGAAAAAACATCATTCGATTCCCAACTCAAGCTTATTTAAGACGCGATAAACACTATATAAACAATTAGCTTTAAAAGTCTAAAACTAAATCATTAAAATAATTCTACCGAAAATTAATTAAAAAGATTGTCAATAATTCACTATTAATAAAAATAAAAGGAGACAACTCCATATATTTCCTTCTGATCAAAACTTGACCTGGTCTCACGTGCACTGTACAGGCATGCTGGCGTCTCCGGAATGTGTACTACGTTGGGATATACACACGATTGCTGCTCACGTAAGTACATATACATAACTACTGCTCACCTGCACTGTACAGGCATGCTGGCGCCTCCGGAATGTGTACTACGTTGGGATATACACACGATTGCTGCTCACGTAAGTATATATTCACTGCTACTTGTCATTTAAGTACATATCCACGACTGCTGCTCACCGAAGTACATGTTCATTACTACTGCTCATTTAGTACATATCCATTACTGCTGCTCACCTAAGAACACATCCATGACTGTGATTCACATAGTGCATATCACTGATCGCTGCTCACCTAAGTACTTATCCTTGACTGTTGCTCATCTAGGTATATATCCACAACTTCTGCTCACCCAAATACATATTCATGACTGCTACTCAACTAAGTATATATACATGAATTTTGCTCATACAAGTACATATGCATGACTGCTGCTCATCTAAGTTTATTCCCACGATTTCTGCTCACTCAAGTACATATTCATGACTGCTGTTCACCTTAGTATATTACCACTTCTGCTCACCCAGGTAGATATTCATTACTGCTGCTCACCTAAGTACATATCCACGACTGCCGATCACCTAGTGCATATACATGTTCACTGCCCACCCAAGTACATACTCGTACTCATGACTACTGCTCGCCTAAGTAAATATCCATGACTGCTCCTCACCCAAGTACTATCTATGACTGCTGCTCACATAAGTACATATACAACCTTCTCTCAGCACAATAACAAATCTAACAGGAACTAAAATGCAAAGCTGATAGCTCTCCATTGACAGGGTGTTACCTAACACCCAACAGCATAGACTGGTTTTTGCCTAGTAAGTAAATAAGTACTAAAGGGAAGATAGTTCAGCAATCATCTCAGATGAACAAACCCAAAACGAAGAAAATACAGGAAGATTGCTACCTCCAAATGGTAAGAAAGTCGCCTTTGACCCAACAGTCCGGACGTTGTTTGAACCCTCGGAGCTTGAACGATTTCAAACAGGAACAGATCAAAGTTCAAACAGAAATGTCGAGAAAGCTATGAGAATTCGAACATTATTTTGTTCGAAATAATTGACTTTTTAAAAAGTTATCCAAACTTTTAGTAGCTTATGTAAATGTTCTTAAACCTACAACATTTAAAAATTACACCTGTATATGATCTGACCGAACGGATCATGCCGTTTCCGATTATGTATTTATCGGAAAATCAGTTTTGGCTTTCGACCAAATCGGTTGACGACCAAAATTCTGGAACGAATTATGGTCAAGGACTAAAGTACCACTATAATAGAATTAAGGCAGTCCAATCCTCCTCCTTGATACCACAGGACAACAGGAAGAAAATACGGCAAAGCACTCAGGTCTGTAATGGTTAGCACAACGCCTAATAAATCAACAACCAAAGATGTCGTTGACTTGTTTTGGTATTATTTAGCGCTCCCAGCTTATTCAGCCATATCACTGAAACAACAAAACAGACTGATGCCTTTTTTACGTGAAAGCTCTTTTGCCGCATCTCGGGAGCTATAAGCTCTAGCCTAGGATAGAGACAAACAAAACCTACGAGATACGCCCGAGGTGGACCACGAGGAGGCGAGCTTCCACGACCCTACATCACAAAGAAAAAATAAAAATCTTATAATAATTTAATAAAAGCAAAGCAAAAAAGTCCCACTAAACAAAAAATATTCTTCTTAATAAAATTTAAAAAGAAGCATAAACTTATACATAAATTTTCTCTGTACCCTGAATATATCAATTTCAGATCTAATATTCAGGCAATATATTGGTGAAGAATACCAAAATGGTAATAGGTAATTTCGAGATGAGAAGAAAGAAATCACGTATATTGTGTGATCTAAAACCATATAATGAAGAAATACTATGTTTGGTACAATTAAAATAATTAAACTAAAATTTTCAGTTTTTGAAAGCACATTGAGAATTTTAATATCCAAGTGAGGAGTTTCACTCTGAATGAAAAGTCGAATGAAACATCTTACCTCGTAAATTCTTGAGTTCAACCTGTTAGATGGTGAATCTGAAAAAGGCCAAATAGGAAAGAAAATTTACTATGTGATATTTTTAATTTTTTTTAATTGTTATTAAAGGACGCTCTTCAGTCCTTGGTATCATCCGATGATTGAATTGGGTAAGTATTCACAACTATTACTTACAAAACTCCAGACAGAAACTGTGATTCATAAACAATTATAAACTGTATGAAGTTTTACTAAACTGTGGTGTAGAAATGTAAGCTGTAAATGTAAGAAATACAAAAAAGTTAAAATGCCTTTATTGTGAGACCTGGGGAAAGGAGGTTCAGAAAACTAAAACTGATGTAAATACGAGTATACTTACAATTAATGAAAAATTATAAAATTAGTTGAGATCAAATTCATTGAAATGGCTGTTGTCAGTATGAAATGATAGAGCCACGAAAAATTTTTATAATCTAAAAAAACAAAACTGGTATTTATTATTCATTAGTATGCTTATTTTTTTTAAAAAAAAGTAATTATTATTTAAAGTTTTAGTTTTCAACTACATATTTAATACTGAGTTTAAAATCAGGCTTATTTTCAGAAATTTTAGAGTTAACTCAACCAAGTGGTGAATTATTGTAACAAAACTAACAATAAACAGTTATGAGAAATAAAAACCAACTTACAAATGCCGTAAAAATATTTATACATGCGCTTACCAGGGTTCAATAAAAAGAAGACAAAATAGATAAAAATAAATTATTTAATTTTTTTAAATTAAGTAGTACAGATCTATATACATTGGGTACGAATGTTTTTAGAAATCGGTAACTCTGCCTTTCCTTTCCCAATCACCATACCTAGTTGGTTCAGGACCTCGAGGTCCTCCGATTTCACCAGTTTTTGGATTATAACCATCTTTCCACTCTTCGAGAGGTTCCTTTTCTGCATAAGGATGTTTCGGTAGTTCATCTAATTTTCCTATTAACAAATCAAAATGTGACTTTGAACCAAGATAGAATAGAATGTTCAACAACTCCTGCAGGCATTAATACAGCAAACTATAGCATCTCAGATTATGACTTCAATATACTTTTTCTTGTCAATTCAAAATATTTTATGAGTTAACATTATTTCCAACCTCACCAGTAAATTAATAAAAAACCCTATCAAATCTTGGTCACTTAGTTAGATGTTAGAACATATCCCTGTTTACATTCACTCTTCCATAATTACCACACTTTTAACTTTTTCAATCATTCTCAGATCAATATAATCAATTACGATAATAATCTTTTTTTTTTTTTAGTAGAAAATATTTCATTGAATCTTCAAATATAGCTTAAATGTAACATTCACCTTCTCAATACAAAATTATAATTTAAGACGAATATCGATGTGCTAAAATTTACGTATGATCTTAAGCCATAAAGCGCATTCTCATCGGTAAAATATAGGTATTATTACAGATAAATAGTCATATGTAACGAGAAAACCCTGACGTGTCTTTAAATTAATATCATCTAGGGCCAAAATTATTAATTCAAAATTAATTAATGAAAATATTAACACATGTTTTGCCTGATGATAATTCTACGAACTATCAAATCCTACAATTTCAATTAATAATTCATTAATTGAATATAAACATAATTTAGCATGTCTTAGGAATTTTATTACTAAGGAAATCTGAAAGGGTTTACAAAATTTTTCAGAGGAAACTAAATGAATTGCATCCATTTCTTTAAGGACCAAAAAGAAACCAATGCCTAATACACAAATGACTCTTAGTATGTTTTATTGATAACCTAAATACAGTGTTTGCATACATTAAGTTAAGGTTATATGCAATCAATATTTTACACACCTTAACGATAACTTCTTACGCTAAAGAATTTAATCTTCTCAGACAAATATTTGATTATAGTACTGTGTTATTAAAAAAAAAACTACAAAAAACTAGTACTTATTAAAAATTATCAAGAAATGTATACCAGAGTTTCCGTACACCATTCACAAGCAGTTAAGAGTAAAATCTCAAACTAAAGACACATCTCAAATCTAGAATTATGAAGGAATATGCGAATGTTAAGTTTTAAACTAAAAAATTCTCTAAAAAAAATACTGCCCACTTTGATATTTAAAAAACCTTAATCTTATCAATCAAACAAATATTTCAAAATTCTTTTTATAAATACCAGATGATGTAAATAGCCCAGACAATGTATAGACATATTTATTTGATTTTTTCTTTCATACTGAAAAAATGTAACTAAAAATTAAGTTTAAATAACTATGAAAATCGCTGGCTGAACATTATGTGTATCAGCAAATAAGGCTGATATTTTTCAAAATTATTGTCTACTATTGTGAAATAGCCTAAAAGGTCACAGGATTGCCTTGGGTCAACATATATCAATTTTCATAGTCAAGTGATGTTATATATACTATCAGTGACACAATTAGTACAAAAGCAAGACTGAAATAATACCCAAAGGTGTCTTCTGATCCCTTTTTTGCTTTTTGTCTGTCTTATTCACTTCATCAACTGAGGAAAAGTTTATTCTCTGATTATTAAATAACATAGTATCATAAGGTGAGCATATAGTCTTGTTAAATGAATAAACACTTAAACGAAGGACTTTATTCATATTTCTACGTATATCTCAAGAACTACCTTAAACAGAGAAGGTTACTTCTGTTGTAGGTTTACCAGGTAACCAAAATAATGAAAATTTTACTAAATTTAATTTTGGTACTTAAATATAAAATCCAATTTAATTAATTTAAGTAGTTCAAACAAGAAACACATTTATTTGATTTCCTCTTCGATACTGAATAACTGTTACTCAAAATTAAGTTGAAATAACTATGAAAAAGCATAGCCTGAAAATTATGCGAATCAGCAAAATTAATAATCAAATTAATTATTTAATTATAATTTCATGTCATATAAAATCGAATTTAATATATTGAACTGCCTCCTTAGTACACCGTGACATGAAATGAACTACAAAATCAAAAACTGCTACAGCCAAAGGCAAGCAAAAACATGTAACAAAAGACAGACTTTAATAAAATAATTTCCTGACTAAAACAGTACTTTAAGGGATCAATATTGTTAAGTAAAAATGAATTCTTAATTTTTATTGAATCAGTTTTAATGACTGATAGACATCTTTGCAAAAACCGGAAACATAAGTACATAGGCAGACTTGATTACTCTTGCATGAACTCTTTATCTCAATTCCATAAAATGATTCTAAATTGGTATAGAAATAATTTTGAAAAAACTTCCGTAGGAAAGTAGATATAGAAAATCATTTAGAAATCTATAAGAAAACAAGAAAATGTGGGTGTACTGCAGTATATGCATCTCGAAATTCATATCATCATTGAAAAAGTAGTCAATTTACATTAAACTACAATATTTTCAAATAATTTCATTCCATTCCATAGCACGTAATACATGCTCTTTCGAATCCCTGTTAAAAAGGTTATTAGCTGGTTTCAAATATTATTATAAGACTCTTTTAAATAACGATTTAATTAGCCAACTCTGAAGTTTAAAGCACTAATAACCATTCTTTTGAAAACTATTTTTAAGACGTAAGTGTAAATCTACAATAAAAGAAATTATAAATACAGGAAACCCATTTCAATTCTGATTTCCTGTCAGAGTTTCTTGCTGACTTTTCCGACTTATCTACTATGAACCTCCAAAAGGCAATTTAGACCCCACTATCATATCAAATTCCTTTCAAAAATTCAGAGGTATGATTAAAAGTTACATGTAATACAATATATTTCATACATAACCTGACCTGATGGGCCTAAGTTACGGTTTCCATTCTATAAAATTAAGACGCACTTCCCGAAAACATGGACCTTCTCTGAGCGACCTCAAAGAGGTTTTGTTAACGAATATGCTTACGGAAATAAATCTTATTGCAAGAAAACTTAAACTCTTCACATGAAACAACCCAGTAAAAGTATAACAGATATTTTTATGGAAATCATAGTTTTATAAAGCAGAAATTAATGTTTTAGGAGTAACATGCATACTTGTTATATTTTTAGCATTGAAGAATGAATTTAAATGATACCTTCATACATTTGTTCTCCCACTATTTAGACGAGGATGAATTAAACAATGCTCTATGGTAGCCTTTAAATTTATTTTTTTAAAACGTATTGAATTATTTGTAATCCTGAAAAAGTACTTCCAGCAAAGCAGATAAATCTAAAAACTGAGCAAGCCGAAAATGACAATTGCAGAAATTAACAAATCATGATGTTTCCCTGCCAAATGCACTGACTATGACAGCCTAAAGATTTTAATCAGGTAGAGTGACGGCCTTCCAATTGCTCTCACTATATTTTTTACAAAACTTTACAGTTAAATCATACTTTTTTTTCATTTTTACGAATTCTTTTCTGTAAAATAAATCTTTATTCTCACTGGGTGCTCATTGAAAATGATTAGGCTCGAAATGTACTGTTATTTAGTAAAATAACATTTCGAAATGTATAAAACCTGAAACAAACAACGCCAGTTTTTAAATCACAAACCAAATTCCAACAATAATTCTATTAATACCTAACAGTACTGCTTTGTAAATTTTAATTGGAATCTGGCGAAAAATTAATTAACCAAGTAATCATAGGCTGCTGAGTTAGTTTTGTCCAGACGAAACCATAGATATGTGCCTCAGAAGGATTGTTATCAATTGGGGAAAAAGAAAAGCTTATTAAACCCGTCCCTCAGAGGGAATGTAAAACCATCCATCCCGAGACTATAAGACCGTCCAGAGACTATTCTATCCTGTTGAACCCATCCCTCAGAGGGTATGTAAAACCATCTGTCCCAAGACTATAAGACCGTCCCGAGACTTTTCTAACTTGTTGAACCCGTCCCTCAGAGGGGATGTAATACTATCCGTCCCGAGATTATTCTAGTTTGTTGAACCCGTCCCTCAGAGGGTATGTAAAACCATCCGTCCCGAGACTATTCTAGCTAGTTGAACCCGTCCCTCAGAGAGTATGTAAAACCATCCGTCCCAAGACTAAAACACTATCCCGAGACTATTCTAGCTTGTTGAACCCGTCCCTCAGAGGGTAAGTAAAACCATTCGTCCCAAGACTATAAGACCGTCCCGAGACTATTCTAGCTTGTTGAACCCGTTCCTCAGAGGGTATGTAAAACCATTCGTCCCAAGACTATAAAACCATTCCGAGACTATTCTAGCTTATTGAACCCGTCCCTCAGAGGGTATGTAAAACCATTCGTCCCAAGACTATAAGACCATCCCGAGACTATTCTAGCTTGTTGAACCCGTCCCTCAGAGGGTATGTAAAACCATTCGTCCCAAGACTATAAGACCGTCCCGAGACTATTCTAGCTTGTTGAACCCGTCCCTCAGAGGGTATGTAAAACCATTCGTCCCAAGACTATAAGACCATTCCGAGACTATTCTAGCTTGTTGAACCCGTCCCTCAGAGGGTATGTAAAACCATTCGTCCCAAGACTATAAGACCATCCCGAGACTATTCTAGCTTGTTGAACCCGTCCCTCAGAGGGTATGTAAAACCATCTGTCCCAAGACTATAAGACCATTCCGAGACTATTCTAGCTTGTTGAACCCGTCCCTCAGAGGGTATGTAAAGTCATTCGTCCCAAGACTATAAGACCGTCCCGAGACTATTCTAGCTTGTTGAACCCGTCCCTCAGAGGGTATTTAAAACCATCCGTCCCGAGACTATTCGTTAGAATTCCTTACTCGAATACACTTGGCTATGAAAAAGGCAGGAATCATGATGCACAATTAACCCAATTGTATGACAAGCAATAGAGATCCCTATTGTCAAAACGTGTTCCTTTGCCGGGAACAGACCTGAAGCACTTGTCCTTCACCCATTCACTAATCTCAATCTCTAGAGAAATCAAGCTCTGAATCTAGAACCGGCTTCCAAATAACTCAAATTAAACTCCAGATCTTTTATACGCAAAATTTTCCTTTATATATATAAACATTCCTTCTATATATAACTGAAATTATATTAAAACATCTATATATGCCCTGGTTCCAAAACAGACCTTCATTCTCCTATGACCTAACTGTCAATTACGTTTCTTCATATCAAAAAATTTAGAATCTTTAAAACATGTAACGTAGAATAATGATGCAATATTTCTTCATCAGAAACAACTTTGTTGCTGTATTAAAGTGACAAAATCTACAAGAACTGATCTACTGACTCTCTATCATTTACACGATTTCTATTTTAATGGTATAAAATGTTTTTCCACGTAATTAAGAAGAAATAAACGCAAGCACAGATACAACAGATACAGTACGGCGAAAAGGCACTTGTTTGTTAAGTAAAAGAGTGGAATCATAGTTATAGGATACTATGCTAACAATATGATTAATAAAGTACACTTTATTTACTATTACAGGTTAACAGAGATAATATACAAAAGAAATGAATACAATAAATTTGATGCCTCTTTTTTTTACTTTTATAAATATGCATAATGGTAATAACAAGAGAACCTTATAATATTTGAAGTCGACAAAGTACAATTTTCAAAAAGTAAATGATAATACAAAGGAAGTTAAAATAGTCATCTATAAATAACATCTGTATTCATAAATTTTGGTGAATAACTATCACTGTACAATAGAAAATATTCCCCTCCGGGCTTTAAATTTATTCTCCCAAATCACAAGGCTATGATTTTTTTTTTTTTTTTGAATTGAAAATAAAATAAATCTTGTATAAAATAACAGACTCTTGGGACCCTGGCACTTTGTTTATGGTGTCTGCCACTTAAAGAAATGGTTTTCAAGTCAAGTTACGAGGATTCGGTAACTTAAGTACAACCTCAGATTCACCTGGGTCTAGCAAAACAGCATTGCCTAAAACAATTCATTAAGGACACATTTTTATCTATAAATCACGATAAGTGGGAGTAACAATTCTCAGATATTAGAAGGGAAAAACATCTAAACTTATTTCATCCATAATAAAGAGTAATCGGTTATACCATATAGGTTACTTCAAAATACATGGTTACTCAAACAGGGTGAACAACCTCCATCATGCAACCACATATGCTTAATGATTCTATTTTTATAACGTTATATTTTTAGCAGATTCAATAATATATCGACCGTTTGATAGAATAGGTGTGTTTTCTAATCGGGATTCGGTCAATTTTCTAGGATAAAAATCAACCTCTCGTTGCCAACGTTTCGGTTTTATTTAAAACCTTTTTCATAGGCCTACAAACAAAGGATAATAAGAAATCACATATCAACATGAAACATATACACAATATGAAAATGGATAGTTATAATTTATGAATATTACAAGGAGAAGTATTTCAGAGATATATAAAACAATATTACTTACAGAAGTAAGAATTTTTTAACTTCAAGAAGTAACCGGGTTACTAGCCGTTGCGTCTATAACGTGCTTGGTCTCCCTTTCTCTTTTCTCCTGAAGACGGATTACCCGAAAATTTGAGTCTGTAAATGTGTTTCTTTTACTTTCTGTGCTACCTATCTCCAATTTTGAAATGTTATTGTATCCAGTTTGGATCGTCTTTCCGTTTATCAAGTGAATATATACATATATACTTTAAAATCGGAAAGTCGATCCAAATTGGACACAAAAAAGTTTAAAAACGAAGAATAGTAACACACAGAGAAAGAGACACACGCACCAACTCAAATTTTGAGATTTTCAAGAAAGAAAATAACTCAAACAAAATAGTAAGGCATACGAACAAAATAGTAAGGCATACGATTAGAATCAACAATCCAGTCCGAGTTCATTAAAAACACATTTCAAATCACCAACAGGACCAATTTGCTTAATTATGCCTTCAATTAAAACTTTATCTAGTCTAAATGGCCCATGACTTTAACTAATGAGTTTTTCAAAATGACACTTAATTAGGGCACTTTCTATTAAGTTTCTTCCGATATGTTTAAATTAAAAGAAATATCAATTCCTTGGAATCTTCCCACTTTATGAAATGATTGTTTAAGTTAACATGCTGAAACAAAACACTTGACTCTTGATAATGTTGAAGATATAGAAATATTACTAGGAATTAATAGCATAAGAAGAGCAAGTAAACAGCTTCAGAAACTCAAGGTTATCTATCCTACAAGAAGATAACAAGTGGGAAAAAGACCACCACACTTCTCAGAAAAACTAAAACAGGTAGGTAGTTCACTTCAAACGCATCATCAAAACTGATAAAACTAATTTATCCAAGTAAAGTCAAACACAACTAAAACAGTATAATCTAATGATTATTTTTTTATTTTGTTTCACATCTCCCAAATGAGTTCAGTTGGATGCTAAATTTACACATCTGTGTAATATTTATACATGCGTGTGTATATACATGAGAAATAAAATATTAATTTTATTTGTAATTTCACCTGTTTTATTTTCCAATAAATTATTACTTTTAAAAGGAAGAGTAATGTAAAAAAATTGTTATGGTTGAGGGTTTGAAAAAAAAAAGGTGGGAACGCTGTTCTATGAAATATACTTCACAACAAAAGTTATTTTAATCTATGAATTTCAGATTCTGAAAAGAAAATTTTCTAATGAGTAAAGAACAAATATTCATGACAACTCTCTGCATGCAGAAAAAAAGCACTATCATTAATCTCTTAAACGTTAATCCTTTGAAAATCATTATGCAGTTTTAATTTCAAATACTAAAACGTAATACTCTTCTTATTTACCCCAAATACCAAATAAATAATAGATGCTGATATGAAGAACTCAAATATGGCAGAAAATTTTCAAGAATCATCAAGCAATATAGAATGGGAAATACACAATGTTCAAGTCAAGAGGATGCTAAACGTAATTTCTCTTACAGCTTTCTTCACAAATCAATAGTGTCTATTTAAATATTACTGAGAACAAACATTAAATGAAATATTCAATATATGGTTTTTTTTTACTTACTCATAATTTGAAGTCTCCCATTGGGACATTTTGATCGGGACTAAAAGTAAACGGTACGTTTCCATCTTTCGTTGAAACATCATCTCCTCCAAAGTATTTATCGATTATTTCAAAAGCCTTTTTGTATATATCAGTATTTTCATGCGACTGTAAGTATTCAATTTTATCTAATCCTATAACATTATAATGAACACAATTAGGTAATAAATTCAAAAAAGGGTAATATTTTTTTTTTAAAAAAAAGCATTGCAGAAACAAATAATGTAAACTAAACCATATCAAGCAAAAAAATATATGCATACATATTTTTCAAAACAGTCCTACTTAATGTGTGGTTATAACGACAAAACTATTGTTTTCCGGATAGTCACCTTCATTTCAAATTTTTAAGTTTGTTTAATAGTTAAGTTGAACTGAATTCTAACAGAACATTCTTATTTTAAATAAATATTGCTTATACAGTGAAACTTTATATATTTCATAAACTAAAAACAATTTACTAGTTACTTAAAAAATAACACATTTCAAAATGCGTATAGTACTGTATTTGTTTACTTTTGACTAACTAACATAGCAGTGACCTCTAAATTGGCTCTATTTTAGGTCACGCGGGAAATCTTCCTTCATTTTTTTCTTTTTTTTTTGTAATAAGAGCTATAATATTGTCCAAAGCACATAAGACAACGAGCATTCGGTCAAAATGTAATAATCAGGTGAAATTTCAAGGAAGAAGAGTAGAAGGTATTAAGGAATTGAGGAGAAAGTTCTTACCTTAAAGATCTACCTAATGGTAACCAACGTTTTGGAAGGAAGCACATTCTCTTATCACTTGGAAAATTTTTAAGGCCCTCCGTGACAGAAAAGAAGGGTGAACCCAAATTAGGAGGCATTGGTAAAAAAAAAAAAAAAAAATGCAGGAGCGGGCACACCTACTTTAGCTTACTACACATGGGGTAGTAATGGAGTGATTAAGCGCCTCTAATAGCCTCTAACACTCAACTCCGACTTTCGGCCTTCAGAGGCTACCCTGTTAAATGCTATATTCAGGGACAAACGAAAGAGGAGAAGGTGATGAGGGGTTGGGCCTGACCACTTTCGTTTACCATCCTTCCAAGTCCCCAAATCCCTTCCTTTTATCCCAGCCCCAATCTAAGGTGTTATGCGATCCGTGTCAAAGGATGGATGATACAGGGGTTTCTGTATTATGAACGGAGCCTCAAGGGCACCAGGCGACCCCCTTGAGTAAATAACCTTACTCAGGTATGCGGTGCTCTGTCGGAGCGGACAAAATACCACCGATAGAGCTTCAAGGATTTTCCCCTGTAAGGAGAAGGAAGTCTGGAGACCATCATCCGGAAGCACAGAGGGTCCAAAAGCGCTAAATATTGGGAACCTCCCACAAGTGCACCTGAGGACCCGAAGAAGACCATCCCGAAGAAGGAGAAAGGAAGTTACTTTCTCCCGAAACATAGGGAGCCTGAATGGACATTATCAATGATGGTTTGTGCAGATTCTGCAAAGAGGAAGAAACACCGTTGCACCTGCTGATAACTTGTAAGATAACTTTACTGCAGAGAGGCAGGTGCTTCGGGACACTCAACAAACCATAGAAAAACTTTTACCGCTGGAACCAGCAAAAGTGCTGAGCTTCTTGGAGACGTTGAAGCTAACTGCTGGGGTACTTTAGTACAGAAGAGGGGAGGTACAATAATTTTTTTTTTAAGATGCAGTGCTATAGTCACCCCTAAATAATAAAAATTACTACACATGCCTTGGAGAAGATCAGCTGTCAAAATATACTTTTGAAATAAACATATTTAAAATTACCTAAAATAACCCATCATTTTTAAAGAAAAACACCTGGACTAAACACAAGTCAGTGCATAAACTCTACATGAGTAATATCATATGAAGGTCTCTCAGATGCTTATAATAGATACTTCATTTAGTAGATTTAGTAAGTACTCAAAATAGTAAAATTAGAAATGTTAAATTCCGGAGGTAGTTCAATTGTAATTACCCTACACACCTTTGCCTGGTGTAAAAAAATGTAAATGGTATCAATTTGAGTATTTTGTAATTGAACTGAACTCTTCAAATTAAATATTCAATCATTTGCTCTGTTTTGCCTTTTTAATTATAATGGATAGAAATTTTAGCAGGAAACTCCTTACTGTTTTAAAAAGGCAACAAAAAGTTGAAAAAATGTACCTCACTAAACTGACTAAAAGAAACAGAAATTCAACTAAAATTAATAAAACTAATCTTTTCTTAAGATAAAAGTTTCTAATACTTTCACCTATTTTTATCCCTTGGTTATAATTTATATTTTATTTTTAGTATTCATGATCCCAGCCAAGAATATCATTCTTTATTTAATTTAATCTTACAAAACTACAATTGAGCAACATTTCCAAATATTACGACCATACATACCAATACACTCCTCAACAAGGACAGCATAACTATTAACAGTGCCTTTTTGTTTAGCCTCTTGCTCTCCGGCCTTGAGAATGTTGTCTAGTCCGTTGAGGGCCACCTGTACGACCTTCGTGTCCATCACTGTCAGCAAGTCACAGAGTAAAGCTATGCAACCCTAAATTAGAAAATTATATCAATGTTTACAGTTATAGTATTTAATGTTATATCAATTATATCCTATTCAATGTATAACAATAGGATAGATTGTTAAACATCTATACGTATAAAATTCATGTACGCCTGTGTGTTTGTTATATACTCGTATTTCCAAATGGTTACACAATAACTGATGATCGACCTCTTCCATCATAATCTGGTTCTATCGTCAGATTGAACTCTCTTCAAATATAGTATAGTTTTTTGACAAAATCGGATCGTATAAAAAGGTAAATCAAGAAATATTTTTGTGCGATTTCTACTCCTATTTCTGAACTTTTTCCTTTCTTCGTCCCTGAAGTAAAAAATTGTTTGTCTAGCTTGACAAAGCCCATAAATTAAAATGTTTAAATAATTGTTTAAATGAAAAGGTAATACCTAAATCTCTTATTCCTAAATGTTTGCTAAAAATGTGTGAAGTTCCTTTTGATTATTTTCATTATTTGTTGCAAAAAAACATATTTATTTGTGAGTTCGGTTTTTGACTGACGAAGAACGCTTATATATATATATAAATGATCAAACCACAATATGAAATGGAGAAAAGACTAAGATCTTTCAACCGTATCAAGCGGTCTTCGTCAGAGTCAAAAAACTTGTTTGAAAAAAAAAACAATTTTGTTATGAAACATCAATTCAATATTCTATCGACCAATGCATGCCATCAATCTTAACAATACTATTTTCCAAGACTACTTCCTTACTTGATTGACTAGATATCTTATTAACGCTGGAGTTCCACCTGAAGTAGCATTAGTAATTGCCCATGCAGCTTCTTTTTTTGTTTTGAAGTCAGCAGTCGCTAAAATATGTAGAATTGATGGAAATATGTCAGCATCAAGTACAGCCTGAAACAAAACCAAACGTACATATATTTAAAAAAAAAAAAAATAGGAACACGGTGGTTTAACGGACTTCATGAGCTAAAATTACACAGAAAAGACCAAACCACTTACCATAACCGATATTTTGAACAAAACGATATAAGAAGGGATGAGAAAGAGTAAGAGTAACAGATGATGTGGGAGACAATCATCATCATTTGAGAAAACTGTTATCTGCATCACACTTGTTTGGAACAACTCTCAATGAACAAGTTAAAATGGAACTAAATTAAGGTAAGACAAATATATCAAATAAAGAAGTATAAATATAATAAACTTAATGAGCAGAGGTCGTAAAAATTTAAAGTAAATCTAAAAAAAAACCATAAAAATTAATGAAAAGAAGAGGATGTTTTAGAATTCTTTTTAAACCGGATTCGGAAAAGGCCCCAACAAACTAAATATAGGCTCTTTCTCTGGGGTCTTAAAAAATAATTTTCAGATTTTCGCAATCGAGTCAATAAAGAGTTACAGAATTTACGACACATTTTACCTTATTAGCATTAATTTGTTAGAAATCAGATGTTATGGGGAGCTTGCAGCTGAGCCAGAGCCCTTGGTTTTCTTTGAAAAACATTATCTTTTATCATTCCCCAAATACCACTTTAAACCATCTTTACCTCACAGCATTCAATCAATAAACATTCATATTCAGAATGAATAAATAAAACAGAATATTTATGTTTATGGGTCAATGACTTTTGACCAACCCTATATAATTAGATTGAGATTGTAATAAGACAAATCAAGAAGGTGAAAGTCAACGGACATACTGTTTCTACCTCTACAGCCCCTAAGGAGTCCTGGAATTTTATAATTGGAAAAATTGACGAAGTTAGAAAATAACAGAAAAACAGGGTAAAAAGGAGAGGAGAGGGGAAGTCCTATAAGGGTTTACAATCTAAAAACAAAATGAAAAGATGGTGCAAGCAAAGAAGCGTTAAGTTCAGTTATAAGTTGAGGATGGTAGTGAATGAATTTCTTTATACTATAACACATTGATGGAAGACCATGACTATTATTTACATCATACAAAATATGATATTTATATATATATGGTATGTATTACAATTTTAAATAAAATTATATGGTATTTCCTATTATTAGCACGGTTTTCCTTTTTAATTGTCTTTTTTCTGTGTTTCGCCTAGGAAACATCAAGAAGTCTATATCATCATTACAGACAGATAAACTCTGAAATCCTCTCGGATGGTTTCCTTGTGTTCAGCAATGATCATAAAACTCTTTCCATAGACTCTATCTTAAAAGAAACACCAACAAATTTTTGGAGATTAAGGTTTGAGGTTGAAAAAAAACCAGATGAAGTTAATGTTTTTTTTTGTTTTTCTGAATGAATTTAAAGAAATTTAAGTGGCAAGCAGTTAAATCGTTTCACTACTCAAAACTGTCTGGTTGAGTGAAAGAGACATAATTCTGAGACTGATTTCCAGTGGCCCGTTATATTTGAGACCGTAATCCCAGGTCTATTAGGGGTTATATTGAAAATATAATGAAGCCGAGAGCCCCAGAATCATCACAGAACTCAAGGAAATCATCCGAAAGGGAATCAGAATTGGTCTATTCGGAAGGACATGGGCGGCTTCTTCTTGCTGCTCCATATATTGTTTAAAATAAAAATAAAATCAAAAGAATCGTACTTCCAAAGGATGTTTTCAACATAATAAATTAGTTATTACCAAAGTTATATTACATTCTTGCTGAAAATAAAAACAAAGCCCATAAAAAGTTGTTTTTTGTTTTATTTTTTTAAGTCAGTCCGTATGAATTGAATGTAGTACTTTACCTACTACAGAAGTTACCATTACAGCAAAATAATTATTTCAGGAATAATGCATTAGAGGATGACATTTTTCTTCTTTAACCTTCCACTAAGGAGGTAATAATCATAAACGTTACAAATCTGCCAGAAGGCAAGGGAGATGTAGAAAAGTGTTAAAAGAACTTCTTATTATCAATTATGTGTAATTCGGGGCAGGGGGGGACATAAAACTGAAAATTTGGACTTCACTAAAATCAAAAGTTTATATTTGATGATGACTGTATCATTACTAAATACATTAGAGTTATGAAATGCATTTTAAATCACTTAAGAGAAAAATTGGTACTTTATGTACGCTATTTATTATGACACATCGACTATATGAAAAACTTATATGTTACGAAGTTATTAGGGAAAAAAATAAAGAGATTATTCTGAGGTAAAATGGATAAACAAACCAAAGTCTCCACACAAATGAAGTTTTATTCAACAACAACAACGAGTTTCCAACACTTTGTGTTGATCATCAGGAAGATACCAAGGATGTGGTGCTGAAGGGTTCGTCTTCAACCTTCACTAAAAAACTGCGTTGTTTTCACTGGACCAACCCTTCAGCACCACATCCTTGGTGTCTTCCTGATGATGAACACAAAGTGTTCGAAACGCGTTGTTGTTGCTGCTGAATAAAACTTCATTTGTGTGGAGACTTTTGTTTGTTTATCCATTTTACCTCAGGATGAATAAATACCACACAATTACGGATTGCACAACTAAAGAGATTAGTTAATGTTTAAGATGGTCTGAATGATTAAAGAACTATCTGCTAACCTGTATTTGCTGTTTGTTTCCAGCTGTGATGTTTGATATTGTCCAACAAGCCTCTTTCCTAAGAGATTCTTTTGGAGAACGAAGAAGTTCTAGCAGACAAGGTAATACGGAACAGTTCAGGATGATCTGAGTTTGATTGTCATCACCAGTAACTATATTGCCTACGGCTCGTAGCGCAGCTGACACCACACTGTGTTCATTGTGCCTGCAACAGAAACACATTCATTGGAGAATGCATGAATCATTAAGTTTCCTGACAGCACAGGAATCTATGGTTACAAAATAACCACATGAAAACCCAGTAGCACATAAATAACTGAAAGGGCTTCAAAGAGATCAAAGACTCACAGGTATCTGGACTATTAAAAGACTCTTCAGAATTTTATAAATAGTTTGATAAACCACTCAGTCAATTTTTCATATTTATATTTTTAGTTATGTGTACTTACATATTTAAGATGTGATTAATGGGAATAGTGTAAGTGATTAGACATTCGCATTCATACATTTATTAGTATTTATTCACTCTAAAACCAAGTCTCCAGAGTATATATATTGTAAAATACATTACTTTTATTAGTTATGTATTTTACAATAAATATCTATTATAAAGTACTTAACATTATAAAATGGTAGTATTTACATGTTATGTCAGTCGGTAAATACTTTTCAAACAAAATCAGTAAAAATGGATCACACATGAAAGTGGTTCTTAAAAGATATCGAGCTCATCGAAATAATGACTTTTATTTTGAGATCAAAATCTAATCTAATCGAATCTAAATTTAAGTTTCTGAAGTTTGTACTGGCCAATACCACGAGGGACTGTGGAAACACCATGCTCAAATTAATCGTCCAGTCCTTTTTCCTGATACTGTGTAAAAAGCATTTTATGTGTCACCCGTGTCTCCTGGAGAGCGCTGAAGCCTCTGCCAAGTGAACATCCATCAGTTATAGAGGGGACTAATAGAATACCAACGAAGATTTTAGGTGAACCTTAAATCCCAAAGGGATACATCTCTTTGGAGGGTTTTAAGGCTCAAAACCATAAGGTCAGAAAGAGACTGAATACCTACTTCCTTTTTTTTTGTTGGCTGCTGTACAATTTAAAATGAATACAATCCAAAATATTCAATTTCAATTTAAAATTGAAACACCAAAATAACACAAAGTGATTATAACTATAACTAGGAACTTTACAATACATAATTAAATAAATTATAATGAACAGAAAAATTTCATGGATGGTAAACCTAAAATGACAATAATTTGACACACCTTGTAACGGGACAAGCTACTAAACCTGAAGTAACAAGCATTAAAAATGACCTCCACCACATATATATTTCATTGTTACTGAATAACTCGGAGCAGTAGTAAATACAAAAAAAATCACAGAACCTACAGATTAACACCACATTAATTAAAATTCTGCTATGAAAACCAATCAACATAAGTTTTCGTTACGTAAAGAAAATTTATCATTGTAAATTGTTTGAACAAAAAATAGAATGAAGAATAAATGTCGAAACAATGACATTTATTTTGAGGTTAAAATCTAATCTAATCAAATCTAAATTTAATTTTGTACTGGCCAATACCACGAGGGACTCTGGAAACACGAAGCCCAAATTAATGGCCCACTCCTTTTTATCTGTCACTGTGTAAAAAGCTAACATTAAATGTAGTAAAAACAATTCATGCAATAAAAATAGAATGAATCAGCTAAGTAAAAAAATCCAATAGTCTTTAATGTAAACTGACATACTGTGATGTTTATAAACAAAATTAAACACGATCACAAACATAGACGAGATTATGGAACTTATCGACAACCTGTAATATATAAACAGGAAGTATCAAAATTAAATATAAGATAAGCTAAAATGAATGTTATTAGACTTCGCAAACCCTGTCTGGTTAGTACAAGATAATGGAAGGGAGAGGAAAAACTTAATTAAAGAAAGCACTACATAAAGAAACTATAAATTCCAGTTATTCCATTCCAAACAGAACTACCTTATTCGATAAATGTTTTACATGGAAACAATGGAATCATTCTTAAGTCAGAAGAAAACTGAGATTAGGATTTCTGAGAACATCTTCACGTATACGGAACCAGCTTAAGAAGTTTTCAGCTACAAATTGCATTTGAAGAGAATCCTTAAACTCATAAATAAATCATTAGTTGTGCAATCCGTAATTGTGTGGGATTTACTCATTTTGGGGTAAAATTGATAAACAAACAAAAGTCTCCACACAAATGAAGGAGACTTCTTCCATTTGTTATTCAACAATAACAACGCGTTTCGAACACTTTGTGTTCATCATCAGGAAGACACTATAATACAAATTAACTGTAACTGATTAGATATAATTTGTATTATAGTGAATTCCTGATGATGAACACAAAGTGTTCGAAACGCGTTGTTATTGTTGAATAAAACTTCATTTGATGTGGAGACTTTTGTTTGTTTATCCATTTTACCTCAGAAATCATAAATAAGTTCTCATTTAAATAAAACTTGTGCAATTCACATTGATAGTATATATAGTAGTGTTAAACATTAGTTAATAGTAATAAACAATAAGACTTAAGTGGGTTTTCAAAATTTTATGAATGTGTAATTTTACAGTCAAATTACAGGATGCATCCACTTAATATTTATGAATCTGATGTTATTCATTCCAATCTATTCTCTCAACCACAAAGAAAAAAAACTTGCAATTATTCTGTATGAAACATATTTACTGTACATATATAAAAAGCAAAAAAAAAACTGAAATACTGACATAAGAAGTTCGACGAGTCTCATACAAACTCCACTGTCAATAACGGCTTGTATTTTCTCATTTGGTCCATCGGCCAAGTAGGATAGAGCCCAGCAAGTGTCAGCAAGGACATCAGAGTCAGAGCAGAACAGAAGTCTCGACAAAAGAGGTAAACAAGGACAGACTTGGGAGAAGTTTGGAGGAGGGTTCTTACCACGACAGAGATTTGACAACGTCCACACCGTGTTCCTTGTCATTGTCAGGAGAGTGCCACTATTCAAAATTCTGTAAAAATTAAAGAGACATTTTTAAGTAAAGAAAAATATATATATATGTACAAGTTTCATTGAATAATGCCTATTTTCACTCTAGTTCTTTTTCTAGTTAATTCTTCCATTTTTCAAATGTTCTTTTACCATCTATCACGTACTATAAATAACAATGCACCAAACGATTTACGATTACTTAGTAATTACTTACTTATAATACGTAATTACGTACTTACTTATGCACAAACGATTACTTAGTTCTATTATTCTAATCTAATATTTTAAATACCATTACTAACTCTTAAACTCTAAATAGTATTTCCAACGATTCAGTTAACTTTGACCAACTTCAGGGATATTACAGATTATTAACTAAGTAACAAAAAAAACTAACAATAAATACTGTAATAATTCAACTTACTGATTGCATTCAAAGAATAGAGAATTAATTACATTGAGCAAAACTGGGAGGTTACACTGCCTTGGATGGTTCTAATATTTCAGGTTTTACATTATGATTCTTATAGTTACTTAGACACTAATATAATTATAGTTATAGTAATAGTAATATAGTTATAGTTAAAGGCACTAAACACATCGAATCTCTCAGTTAATTAGGATTATTACTTTGTTGGGTTCCTGCATGTCGTTTTGAAATTCTCACAAAGCTCGTAGTCTGGAACTTAAAGTTAAGTTTATACATAAGGCTTCTAAAATTTGGAGTCTGATATACCCTTATTCCTGGTATTATATTTCACCATTCTCATTTTATTTTTCCCTAGAAAGTTTAGAGGTCATGTATTCTATGCGAATGATCCTTTGGATCACCGATGGCAAGGTGTACAAGAGAGTATAAACCTTACTTTAACAACAAGACCACGAGCTTCATGAGAATTTTAAAACTAAATGCAGGAATCCAACAAAGTAACAATCCTCATTAAATGAAAAACTCAATGTGTTTAGTGCATTTAATGAACTAGAGGAATTCTAACGCAAAACTTGAAATATTTGAACCATCCAATGTTACGTAACCTCCAAAGTATACTCAATGTAATTAATTTCCCATTGGCATAAATACCATACAATTACGGATTGCACAACTAACGAGTTAATTTTCCATTGTTTCAATGCAGTTAGTAATTTGAAGTGTAATACTATTTATTGTTAGTTTTTATTTAGTTAATGAGTTTTTAATCTGTAATATCCCTGAAGATGGTCAATCAATAATAACTGAATGGTTGGAAATACAATTTACAGTTTATAAGTTACCTAATGTTGTTTATAAAATTAGATTAAAATGATAGAACTAAGTAATAAATCGTTTGGTGCATTGTTATGTATAGTACCTGATAGAAGGAAAAGAACGTTAGAAGAATGGAAAAATTAACTACAATGATATTGGCATATTATTAAATGAAATATATTTGAATGAAGGTCTGCTTCCGAAATATACAAACATATACATATTTGTATAGGTAGGCAGCAAATCTTCTTTTAAACAACTTGAATTGAAATATGGAGCAGCCTCTGCATATTCGACTATTTTACAGACTATCTCTAATTTTCTGATTATTTTTCTTTCATTTTGGAGTAAATCCCAAATTAATTTTGCCACAGACTTTTCAACTTTATCAGTTGGTTTAACATACTCGTGTCATGACAAGATAAACGAATTAGCAACCAATATATATTTACTTACACAAGCTTTCGACTGTATAGTAGACATCCTGAGGATGACTACTATACAGTCGAAAGCTTGAAACGTAAATGACGTCATTTACGAGTATAGATGTACGAAAGGAGAGTGCGAGCTCCTGGCTAACACCAAATACATGGGAATGACGCGAACAACTCTATCAAGGCGACTAACTATGCACCTGTTAAGTGGAGCCATAAAGAAGCACACCCTTGACAAACACAGCACAGAGCTGACCCGGGAGGACCTCACACAGAATACAAGGATAATCCGACAGATAAATGACTACAATAGATTACAAATCCACGAAGCCATAGAGATAATGAAGAATAACGCAGCAATAAACAGACAACAAACCGGTACTACGAGGACCCTCCACCTACTCGGGGACCAATCACCTACTCTAGACCAGAACCAGGGCCAATAAAACTACAATATTCAATACTATCATCCCATTGGCTCGACTATTGCACCCTCTACAACATATAAGACCCTCATCCCACCCACCCCACCACTACTGATGTCCTGAAGATGACCACGGAAAGTGATCGAAACGCGTCGACTACAATTGCAGACCACCTCAACCGTTGTTCTAACAACGAAAAAACTGTTTTTCGGCAAATCGAAGTTCTCGAGAAGAAACTCATAGACAGGAACTACTCTGTCGCGTTTAACAAAGCATGTATATATATAGGGTGTCTCAAAACAATATATACACACTTGAAATAATTGTAATTTAGGTGCTTATTTTAAATATATAAAATAGATTATAAGTGGCATTTTATTGTTTCCTCACTACCTTTTCTCAAACTGTTATCTGTTCTGGTCCATACACTACCGATAACGCGAAGGGTGTCCCAATAAAATGTGTACAGCTTTAGTACTTAATAACTTAACGGTTATGAATCAGTCCATGCGTATTTCAATAAAAGAACATCGATAACCCACCTTCTGAAAATTTGTTCAACAGTTTTAGGTGGAACGAACTGTATTCAATATTTGTTATTATTACAAATTTGTTGGATGCGAATAGACAAGAGATGTAGGTATTATCTTCTCATGAGGAGGGTATTAACTACTATAATGGAAGTACTACTAATCATTAGGAGCTTTCATGCGAATGGAAATGAAGAAGGGATCATGGCCCATTATCAACAACAACTAGAAAGTAAATAAGGCTTCCGGGAGGTAATTTCTTGAATAAACCTTATAACTCTTGTGAAGACTGAATATTTCTCATTTAGAAATATATATTATTATAATAATGAGGTATTAACAAAGAGATAATTAGAAATAAGGAATCATTAAAAAATGAAATCCATTGCAAAGAATGAAACTTCATGAATGCAAAGGCATCAATTTTAATATAAACTTAAGATGAAAATAGATAATATGTTGACCATTTTTCCCAAAGTATCATTTATATATAGCCCATGGCATCATTTCATATGACCTGCAACAACTGCTTGGTCAAATAAATATTACTATTAAACAGTATTTTATCGTTTGAAATAATACTTTTAAATACAGATGTTGTTGAACTTAATCATTTATTTTTTTAAATGATTTCACGGAATTCCGTGAAATAACTATTTTAGAAGGGTATGAAATTAACAAATTAGAGCACAATAATTCTTCTACTTGCCTCAATGAGCAAATTCCCAAGTGTACAACTTTTCTTAATTTATTTATATAAAAAAAAGTTCTATTTTCTCCTTATTCCTATATTAGTTTGTATTTCGTTATAGTTCTCTGTGTTATATTTTCAATATGCTTCCTACACTTAGCCCTAAATTTCCTAAGGCTCAGCCTAACCTTTAGGAAAAAAAAAATAACAATGGAATGTACCTGCCTTCTAATATGAAACAGATGTACACCCCATACCCTCACCCATGTCCATCCTATTCCCAGTCATTTGTACCATAGACACTTACCCTTAGGTTCGTATTCTCTTCCTTGTTTTATTTTATTTTTATTTTGTACTATATTTACTTTGTACTATAGATAACTCTCTGATGACATTGTATTTTTTATTTAATGCATGAGGAAGAACACTACGTGTTCGAAACGCATTGTTTATACCATTAAATTTTTATATGTAGAGACCATTTCATTAGCTTTTTTCTCTACAATAAGCATGAAATGACTTTCACTAACTAAAACCAATCATTTGAAAATAGTTACTTACTGAATTAGCGGAGGTAATATTCCTGCGTTGAGAACATGATCTCTACACTCGGATGAATCGCCCGCTATATTCCCTAAAGCCCACATAGCTTGTTCCTGCACATCAGCATGAGGTGATGACAACAATAAAATAAACTCTGACACAGCTCCTGCTTCAATCACAACCTTAGTTTGAGCTGATGTACCCGAAACTATATTCGTCAGAGCCCAAGCAGCCTCAAACTGAAAAAGAAGGAAACTTAAAATAATCAAGGAATCAATCCAGAAAAGAAAAGTACAGTCAATTTCACTAACTGGATTAAATATAGTTTCAAAACAAAACATAAATTCAGAAATCAACCAACCGAAAGCACCGAACAGTTACTGAACAAGGAATGTAAAGCACCACGACCGCTAATTTGTTAAATACAACATGTAAACATAATAATAAATCCTTAATACAGTAAGCAAAACTTGTTTATTGTCTTATCTTTACAAGTAAATAGTTAGTTTAATAGGACCAGTTAGTTTTCACGGTGATTATAACGACTTGATAACAATACTTTTTCAAGTTAAGAAAGCGAAAGCTATTAATCTAATAACTATAAGATAAGACTGCAAAAATTCAGTTTTCCCATTGAAACGAATGTGAAAAACATTTAATAAAGTTATCAGTAATCTTTAATGCTAAAAAGGTTTAAAAGTTATTTTTAACTCTTGACTATTCAAAACTGTTAACAAAAACATGACCCACCCATAACTTAATGACATCACTTTATATGATTGAGAAATATCTCTCGTGAAAGCAAAAGATGAAAACCTACAAGTGTGGACAGTGGAAATAAACATACATTTGATACATATAGTTTCACACTGCATGATGTTAATAGCTGAATTATATCATTAATATCAACCACCGAAAAGAGAAAACTTTCATTATTGCTACTAAAAAAATAACAGAATTACCTGCAAAGGGCTGTGTTCAGAGTCTTGAAGAAATTCAACCAATTTAGGAACTACTCCTGCTCTAATTACATCATCTATCGGTGGATTTGGTTCTCTAGAAAGTAGTTTTCGAAATTTTTGTGTAGCTTCAAATTGTAAATCTAATATACCACTATTTATTGCAGTCACCATATCCTTTGTGACAGCTTCATTGGTGACCTCCTCCTTCAAAGAAAAATATTTATTAACTAAACAATATATGCAGGAATAAAGGAAACTACATGTAATATAAAATTCTTCCGAAATACATAAAAGCCCCAGATACTTTATTCAAATTAATTTACTTCATTATTTAAATAAAATAGCATACCTGCATTGACAATTCCTCATCCCCCGTGTCAGGAGGAAAGCAAACATTTCTCTTTTTAAACAGTTGTGCATCTCTTTTCTGCTTTCTTAATTGTACTCCTGCTTCTTCTCTACGTTTTCTTAACTCTTGAGAATCTAAACTGGATACTTTGTACCGGTTTTTATATGATGTAGTAGACATCTAAAAATCAGATATCAGTTAAGTTGAAATACAAGCAATTTTGACCGTGACAGGATTTAAAATTAAACAGTACTCTACTATGTTTTCATAAATATATAAACACATGGAGCGATAGTAAACAAAAATAAAATAAAATAAAAATGAAGTTAAGAAAAATTGGTTACTAATTAATATATGATCAAAATATAAAAAAAAGTACACTTTAAAATATTTTACTCATACTGCACTATATCGTTCTTAACTCCAAAATTACTTGACAGCACTGATAATTTCCAAAATAGTCACTTCAATTAAACACTTGCCCCAGAAAAATTACCTAATGATTAAAGCTAATACTAAAAGATAAAAAAAAAACTCTAAATCTATATTAGTAAACAACACTCATAATTATTTGTTGCGAAATCAAAGAATATGTATATCATGAACAAAATGTACCATCATATACATTTAAAAAGGAAATAGATGTCAATTTCTACAGGATTTTACTTACGATAGGAAAAAAATACGATGTTTATAATTCAAGAATTCATTACAATGACATAAACTGGCATGGGAAAATTACGCAGAATGCCTAAGCCTTCAAGTTTACATTGATCTGCTGAATGGTATCTAATTATAGAAATCGCGTGGATTATTTATTAGTTATGAAAGCATAAATTCTGCATAGTACCCAATCTTACCTCACCGGGGTTCGGACACTAACAAGACATAAATAACCACACAAATTAGCTCCAATAACACAAAATTTACGGAGCAATTATTACTGAATTTCCTTCACTAACACACTAGACATCGATCAACAGTGTTACCTCCATTGCAACAAAATTGCTAAAAATATATTTATATTTGTCCTTGGCATTATTTTTTTTTTAAAAAAAAGTTGAATATATTGTTACAAATATACTAAAGAAAAAAATATTTTAAAAAATAGTTGCCTTATATTTAGCGATGATTTTGTTTTTGAAAAACTAAAATGTTGTAAAAAAGAACATGAATTAAAACGTTTTTCTTTATTTATATGAACTTTTAACTTTTTTTTGTGAGATAAAAAGTTATTAATTCTAGAAAGCATAACACTTACTTCTAAACTTTATTAAAAAACTAACAGAAGTATGAAGTAGGTTCTATACATTTCTTTCTAGCACAACATTCTCAAAAACATTTTTGAACATTCTATCATTGAATTACATAAATTAAATTCTTAAGAAGTTAAGAAAAACAAGTTGTACATCAATGAAATCAGTAGTCCTTGAGAAAAAACTTTTTTTCTAAGTTGCATAGAATCGTCAAAATTACTTCCCAATATCACTATCTTTAAATTTTTTTAACGCACAAAAATACTAATTTTTTAAAATATTTTGTAAAGTTCGCTAATAACTGATATTATATAAACCAAAAAAATACATAGGATTACACAATTTTTTTTAAATTAATTGCAGAACAAAATATTTTGTTTAATCAATGTCACCAGGAGTGTAAAGGAAGGATGCATCAGCAGTGATACTGGAAAGAGATTCAAAGTTGGGATGAAAAATAAATTGTCACCTGATTTGCTTATTTATCAAATGATTCAATTACTTTTGTATTAATATTACATTTTAATTTTTATGAAATTACATTTTGTCCGAACATCAAAAAGAGAAAGATGTTTTCGCAGCGGGCTTACCACATGTAGAACATACTCGTTTAATCGTGCGGAAATGCCATTCAATTAGAGTGTGTTGGTGCTCTTGCTTCAATCCAATCATTCTTTACACCACCTGATATTATAAGGTCTCGCTTTACGGCTATTACGAAATTTATGTGTAACAATACAATACCTTCATACTCACATACTACTTTAAAAAATCACAACAGGAAAAATGAAAAGAATGAAGCAGTCAAGAAATTTGACCCCTGACGGGTATTTGTCAGAGCATGTTCCTCTCTCTGTATACTTTCTTTACCTTGCAGTCTAAAAGGTCGATTGGAACAAAAACCACAGCCCTCCAGGAGGGAAGTGGTATAATCTTACTATTTAGGTGAAAGTGTCAATAAATTTAAACGAAAAGTTGATGTCAGTTCCAATTAATATGGTGATATTAAAACATCACTCCCAGTTTACCTGCCAACTCGTTGTACTATATGTATATTCATTTTTATCACAATGTCTCATCAAACTCTTGTTATTTCAAATAACAAGAAATTCATTTCATTTTATTCCATCCCAAAAAGACCAATTACAATCTCTATTTCTGGCTTATATAACAGAACTGTTTCTTCACTTTCTGTATCCTTGCTGTGCATTCTGAAACTAAATCATGATCGATTATAGTAATGTTGCTAACTGTTGGTATGGACTTGTATATATTTCAACAGATTAAACCACACTAAAACAGTTCTACTGTAATCCCACTATAGAGTTTTTTTTTCTAACGCCCATACTTTTAGGCTTAAACCTTTTATGCTGCTTAAAGGACAACAATGCCGTTTATTTCATGATTCGGCCACACCTAAAGCAAGGGTGAGACATATTTCCGGGTCTCGCCAACTGCATCATGTGTCACCCCTCAAATTTTAATACTAACCATGCAAATGTTGTTTAACTGCAGAGATCAAGTATAGGAACTAGTGTTTTCAACTTAGCTATTGGCTGTTGCCAACCAAACAGCAATAGCAAAATAATATTTTGAAACCAGAGTGGTCTAGTAGTTAGCATGGAGAATCTAAGCTCGTAGCTCTCTCAAATCTTTTGATTTTTCACGTCGATATAGAAAAATCTTGTATATTCCATTCCTTGAAGAAGACGAAAAGCCATGTCTTTAATATAAGCATGTTCATACAGTTGTTAAAAATTCCCACTCAAATTACTTATAACAATTTAGTACTCCTCATGCAGAATCAACCCAGTAAGGATTATGATGATCTCTATGCTTGAACAAGGCCTTGCTTTCCCTGCTGCGAGTAACACAATAGTTACATTAGAAGTGGATAACCGTACTCGTACACTGGTGTTGGAGTCTTTGAACCAGTTTCAGACGCTGCCCATCTTCAAGATTACCTTGAAGTTAGACAACTTCCATAGCTGACCCAATGACTACAACAGCGGATACACCTTGCACTATCCTCAGTGACGCTAACCATATGTTTGTATTACGTACAATATATTCAATACTCTCAAATTCCAACTATTATAGCATGATATTTTAATTAACAATCCACTACTTTATAACTTAGTAAAAAATAAATCTGGAAAATAACACAGAAAATTCCAGTACTATCAATAACCGAGAAATAAGATTTCTATTTAAGTCCACTAAACCACTAAGTTCGTCAAATAATACTTCCATGTTTGTAACGGAAGAGATCTGAATTTTTCAGTATATGGAAAGGCTATCAAATCAGCAAACCGTACAGATCGTAATACAGTCAGAATTTATAAAAACTCAAAAGTGTTTTGTATGGTCGTAATTGGATTCTATGTATAAATCAATGACGCAAATCCCCTGATTATGAATTATGTGAATCAAAAATTATATTTACTAGGTATTAATGTACAGGCAAGTGTTCTCTATATCCCTTGACAGATAATCTGCAATTACTTACCAATAATGTGTTTACGAACTTACCGTAAAGAATGTAGTGCTGTATATTACATGTACGATGATAACTACCTATAAATAACAAAAATTAGTTAAATATAAACTAATTAATCCTGTATTAAACTACTATTGTGAAAAATTAAATTTTTAATGGTATTTATTTTCGAAGAAGTATTCTTTTTGCTGGATATATTTACTAATCTGATTATTAAACGGCTTAAAGTCATTAATATATGATTTTAAAATCAACCATTATTTGTGACTTTAAAAAAAAATCAATATTTTACATAAATCAACGAATTGTTCCAGAGTATTCATTTTTCAGGATAATGGACACACCGAATCAAGTCAAAAGTTGATATGATCTTTTCCCTAGGTATGATAGCTTTTCTAAAACTCATCTAACAATCCAGCTGTTCCCAAGACACTGTTAAGAAAACTTCACATCATCAAAGTAAGATAACTAGGGTCAGGGTAGCCTTGTGGCTTGCGTGTTCGCTTCTGGACCAGTAGATCCTAGTTCAATTCTCACTCGGCCTTGATAGTGTTACACAAGATCAAGGATAAGAAAAATCTTTTATTCAAATCTTTTTTTAAACTTCCATAAATCTCAAGTTTTACTTTCAAATTTTTAACAGTACATCGAATGACACTATTGTATTGAGATTTTTCTTAATAGAGATTTTGTCAATTGCAATACATAACACAATACAAAAAATGTCTTGATTTTTAAAAGTAATGATTTTTAAGTGTCTTGTTGGAACCGCATTTACTCTTGTTGGACCTGTACTCATAGTTCCAAGATAATTGAAATATGAAGAGATATCGAGCTCCTGTCACGATTGTCTGATTTCTAATCTTATCCTCAAACCAATATCGGCCGATAATTTCATTTGTTGTTACTCGAACCTCTAACCTGTTGGTTAACCACCTCTAACCACTTTTAACAGGGCGCATTTGGTGCGGCTAAATCAGATAGGGATTCCCAGATCCCTAAATTGCAGTTTTGTTAACATTCAAAATTTTTAGAATTTTTTTTTCAAAATTAAATCAACCGAAGGAGCATTATGCTATATTTTATGATTTCTGAAAATTTTTTTTTAAAGCTAAATGGTTCATAAAAAAAAATATGTAATTTTGCCAAAAAATTGAAGAAGAAATTGACAAACAAATCCCAGGCTAGTATACAGATAGAAATAGAATAAGAGATTGCCAGGATTTGAGCGAAGTAAAATCAAATCATCTACGAAGGAAATGGGGCTTAACACAGCAATTGAAAGATGTGGAACAATTAGAATATCTGTGGCAAAATTAGTAGCACCTAAACTGGAAGAGGAGGTCAACAGGATTACTCTCTCAGTGTTGAAGCCAATTCTTATATTCCTGTCTTGTAGGCCTGTAAACGTTTATAGACTTATATATACACAGTAAAATCAAAATTTCATAAAACACAATAAAAAAACATTTATTGCGATCGACATTTCGACAAACAGGTCGTTACCAACAGAGGACTAGAAAATAAGATGAATCGAGAGAGATGTTATCATGCATTCGAAGTAAAGTCGATATCTACTTGTATTGTTTATTAGCATATATAAATACAGGAGGAAGAAGAGAGAATGATGAAAAACGCATCAATAACAGTGCAAGTCTATGGACACTAGGGAAACAGGTAGTTATGAAAAGCCTTTATTTCTAAGATTATAATATTTGAAACGAAAAAAATCCTGGAAAGCCTTTTTTACTCATTTAAAACGTTATTTTCCTTCAGAAATTGTTTTTTGGCACTTTTACCTTATTTTTGAAATTAGTAAGAAATAAAATAATAAAACGAAAAAAAAGGCAATGTTTCAGATGAAAGAGACTATCATAAAAGCTGTGAAGATGAAGAAGTGAAAAATGAAACAAGTAGTTCAATTAATAATCAAATAAAATTGTTTATGAATGTTACACATTTATTCATAGTAAATGTAAACAAAACAAAATTACATCATAAAGAATTAAATAGTTTTTTATTACAAAAATAATATATTTAAATTGATAGTTTTATGTTTCAATATAACTTTTCATATTGCTCTTATAAAATTAATTAGAATTTTGTTTTTGGCCTTTTCTGTATCCAAGTTTTGATTGAAGGTATTTCAACAACAGTTTCCTTTAGTTGGCTCAAATTCGGGTAATCTTGAAGAAATTTTATCTCAAGTAAGCCTTCAATCATATCAAAGATGGAAACAATATACAGGTCTCCCCAAGACAGCTGAAATATAATGAAAATAATATTAATTTTGAGATATTTAAATGGAATCATATAAAGAATATCAGAGAAAAAGGAAATTGATTGGGGTTTTACTAAATAACGCAAGTTCACCTGAATCACAGAACATTTCATCTATTCATAAACCAGCCAGTAGAATATCAACCAAGGTAGAAAAGTAAACGATAGTTATAGTGATTATAGTCAGTTCAACCCGTTACCAATACTGGCCTCCTCCAAACACTTCCGCCAATCGTCCCTATTTAGAAAACAAAATCTGCACACCACCTTGTCCACTCAGTCTCTTGTAGAGTAACCTCCTAGGTATTTCTTCAGTAACGACCCTTTCTACAGATCCTTCCAACCTAATTCTCTTTATATGTACTTTCTATTCCCCAAGCGTCTTTGCATGGACCTTTGATTTCACACTTTGTTCACTTTCATCAAATAGGGCCTGCGATATATAATGCATATACTTCGGGAATTTGTCTTTCAAAGGAAAGAAGGGAGGAGATCACATGAAGCTTAGAAATCGTCCATGCTTCTGAGGAGTAGATCAGTACTGGGCATACGAGGGTCTGTAGAGGATGAGCACTATCCTACAATATGGTGAACACAATTCTACTTTAAGGTAGTGTAAACACTGTCCTACAAGATGGTGAACACAATTCTACTATCTTAAGGTAGTGTAAACACTGTCCTACAAGATGGTGAACACAATCCTACTATCTTAAGGTAGTGTAAACACTGTGCTACAAGATGGTGAACACAATCCTACTATCTTAAGGTAGTGTAAACCACTGTCCTACAAGATGGTGAACACAATCCTACTATCTTAAGGTAGTGTAAACACTGTCCTACAAGATGGTGAACACAATCCTTCTATATTAAGGTAGTGTAAACACTGTCCTACAAGATGGTGAACACAATCCTACTATCTTAAGGTAGTGTAAACCACTGTCCTACAAGATGGTGAACACAATCCTACTATCTTAAGGTAGTGTAAACACTGTCCTACAAGATGGTGAACACAATCCTACTATCTTAAGGTAGTGTAAACACTGTCCTACAAGATGGTGAACACCATCCTACTATCTTAAGGTAGTGTAAACCACTGTCCTACAAGATGGTGAACACAATCCTACTATCTTAAGGTAGTGTAAACCACTGTCCTACAAGATGGTGAACACAATCCTACTATCTTAAGGTAGTGTAAACACTGTCCTACAAGATGGTGAACACAATCCTACTATCTTAAGGTAGTGTAAACACTGTCCTACAAGATGGTGAACACAATCCTACTATCTTAAGGTAGTGTAAACACTGTCCTACAAGATGGTGAACACAATCCTACTATCTTAAGGTAGTGTAAACACTGTCCTACAAGATGGTGAACACAATCCTACTATCTTAAGGTAGTGTAAACACTGTCCTACAAGATGGTGAACACAATCCTACTATCTTAAGGTAGTGTAAACACTGTCCTACAAGATGGTGAACACAATCCTACTATCTTAAGGTAGTGTAAACCACTGTCCTACAAGATGGTGAACACAATCCTACTATCTTAAGGTAGTGTAAACACTGTCCTACAAGATGGTGAACACAATCCTACTATCTTAAGGTAGTGTAAACACTGTCCTACAAGATGGTGAACACAATCCTACTATCTTAAGGTAGTGTAAACCACTGTCCTACAAGATGGTGAACACAATCCTACTATCTTAAGGTAGTGTGAACACAATCCTACTATCTTAAGGTAGTGTAAACACTGTCCTACAAGATGGTGAACACAATCCTACTATCTTAAGGTAGTGTAAACACTGTCCTACAAGATGGTGAACACAATCCTACTATCTTAAGGTAGTGTAAACACTGTCCTACAAGATGGTGAACACAATCCTACTATCTTAAGGTAGTGTAAACACTGTCCTACAAGATGGTGAACACAATCCTACTATCTTAAGGTAGTGTAAACACTGTCCTACAAGATGGTGAACACAATCCTACTATCTTAAGGTAGTGTAAACACTGTCCTACAAGATGGTGAACACAATCCTACTATCTTAAGGTAGTGTAAACCACTGTCCTACAAGATGGTGAACACAATCCTACTATCTTAAGGTAGTGTAAACACTGTCCTACAAGATGGTGAACACAATCCTACTATCTTAAGGTAGTGTAAACACTGTCCTACAAGATGGTGAACACAATCCTACTATCTTAAGGTAGTGTAAACACTGTCCTACAAGATGGTGAACACAATCCTACTATCTTAAGGTAGTGTAAACCACTGTCCTACAAGATGGTGAACACAATCCTACTATCTTAAGGTAGTGTGAACACAATCCTACTATCTTAAGGTAGTGTAAACACTGTCCTACAAGATGGTGAACACAATCCTACTATCTTAAGGTAGTGTAAACACTGTCCTACAAGATGGTGAACACAATCCTACTATCTTAACATGGTGTAGACCAGTGTTTCTCAAAACTTTTCTACTTCATGGCATACCTATGAAATAACTAAATCTTTGGGACGCATCTCGCATTTTAATACAAAAAATTTAGTCCTAAAATTTGAATATAGGAAAATGGTATGAAAATAAAAGGTTTTGTTTTTTTGAGAAAGAAAGAGAGAGAAAGAAAGAGAGATATTATTAATTAATTATTTAAATCCCCAAGGAAAGGAAAAGAGAAAGTATTACCCATTTCTGCTTAAAGATTAAAGAAATTTAGCTTCCAGTTAAAAATATCAAGTGGCGGAGACTTGACTCAGACTTGAAAACCATATACTTGGTGTTACTTAAAATAAATGAAAATAATGCAAATTTTGAAAATATACATCTGTTATACAAAATTAATCTTCATTAATTAATTCTGTTATACAAATTTGGGGTGCATCTGTGTACCTTCCAGGGTGTACCTTTTGAGAAGCACTGGTGTAGACACTATCCTACAAGAAAGAGTGTTCACTTTTTAGTCGCCTTATTTGCCCACAACAACATTGATTAGCATGCATACTCTCTTTTTAAGAATTATTAATAAATATTTAATTAATTTATAAATATATAAAAAACTGTAATAATTATGGGAAAAGTTTATCTCTTGTTTGCGACGGATTTTAATGTTTTCAGGTACCACAAAGCACGTTTTATATTTTAATGTAATATCACTCTATTAGACAGAGTGAAAGAGAGCAGCATGTGGCCAAATTTTTCAAAATACTAGAGGTTACATCGTTTGATGATTCATATTGAATTTAAATTATAAATTTCCTTGGCTACATCAATAATTGAGTATTTGTAACAAAGATGAAATGGCATCTATATTTTACACTCACATAAATCTCTTTCTTTTTTCCCTATATGATGATTATAGGGTCCAAATTTAATATTTCAGATTTTACAAGTAATAGTAGTACATTCTGGTGTACGTTAATGAATTTAGGGTCATAAGAGATGCGGTATAATAGTTAAAGGACAACAATGAAAGTCAAAGGCTGACAGTTCAAACGTCTGACAAAAAACTAGGTTCAATACAATATCATCTAGTAGTTTTTGCGTAAATATCTGCAGACTTACAAACACGAGATCAAAGCTACTTGTTTGGACACTTCACACATGAAACTATGCAATTTCACATGACTATTTCAGTCTAGGCACTAGAGTTTTCAGTTGAAAACTTTGTTCACGCTGTTGCTGTGATGCGTGATGCCTTACAATTGTAATTTACCGATGTAAAGTTATCGGTCTCGAGTACAGTGTCAGGAACTGGTTAAAGATTTCTTCTCTAATAAACTTGAATAAAGGTATATTTAGGACTCTCGAATGTGACCAGGTAATATGTGCCGCTCATAATTAAAATTTGTGCCAAATTTCAAATTTTTCCGTTCCTAGAATATCACTAAAGATGAACTAAGTTTAAGTGTCCACGATGGAAACAAATGTAAGAATATATTTACGTTAGTTTCAAAACTGTGGCTTAGTTTAAACCAGTTTGAAAAGCGAGGTCTTTATTCTCGAGTAGTTTAATTTAATGAATTGGATGATTTTCACTTATAAAAGCATCTACAGTATTTTCATTGTGTCCTAGTATACCAGCGACTCTCCTCATATTAATTTACCTTTGTTTTATTTTGTTTTAGTTAGTCATACGGTCAATACTGGATGGCACACCATCGATATTTTGCCTGTCGTTGGCAAATAAGCATAAACAACACTAAAATTAGACTCATATTGCACCATAACAATGTAAGCCCTCCCACTATTATCAAAATAACCGAATTCATGATTCAGCAGAACATTCGTCTGATTCCCTTTCACTCTACAATCCAGATATAACACCAAGTGATGTTTTTCTTTTCTAAAACGTAAGAAGATATTAAGTGGACTAACATAGCACTTTCTATATCAAGATGACAATTGGTTATCAACCGCTTAACCAACTGTTGTTTTTAGATACCTAAAACAAAATTACTTTATTTTTAGTCATGCTTGAATAATAATTACAAATAGCCTTAATTTATATCCACTACACAAATATAATATTGTTATGCTGTCCTGGGTTTTGTTAAATCACAATGACATCTTCCGCTAATTGTGATTTAACTAGGAAATTATTTCCTTTGGTGAAAGCCGAACAGTTGATCAACATCTTCCGGTCAATTAAAGATTTAGTACATTAACGGTTATGTAGTATACAATCAATATTGAACTATTAATGGTGAAATATACTAATAAAATAATATAATAATATATTATGAAATATGAAAAATGCAAATACAATATCACAAGTAAGTTTGCTCTTGTTAATGGACAAAATTCGAAACCTGTCGAGGAGTTTAAGACAAAGTACGACGTAAGACTGTTTTATTATAGCAATATTACTCATCTTTATTATTAATTTTATCATACCTAACAAAAAAGTACGTGAATGATATATATTTCATTCATAATATATTTCATATATATTTCACAGCAGATGTTGTCAGGTACTAGGGACTCTTCATTGACAAACGCTTGACTTGGAATCCCCATCCTCGACTGAAAAGACTTGACCTAAAACTACGCTACTTATTACTGTATAGACTTCTCGGGAACATTCAAAATTGACACTCCACAACAAAGTGCTGTTGTATAAAACATTACTGCGACCGATTTGGACTTCATAAAATGCAACATTTATAAAATACAATCATTACTATCAAAAATCCTGCGTACTATCACTAATGCACCTTATTATGCCACAAACCACACTCTTCATAGAGACCTAAAAACCGCTTTTTACATAATTTAGCCATTGATCGTTACAAGGCGTTTCATACCAAACTTTGCTCTCCATCCAAATCCACTCGTACAAAACCTTGCTCCTTCCTCACCTTCCCAGAATCCCACAAGACGACTTAAGAGAAGATGGCCGAAGGATCTACTGCCATGATGATCCAGAATCAGAGAACGAAGTGAAAAGTTGAACCAGTGTGTTTCATTCTTTGATCATGTTTGTCAAAGTTATTTGTATTACTCACACTACATATGCTTGTTACGTAACATTTGCATAGTTGTATATTTAAATAAATATGTTAAAAAAAACTATATATTTCATTCATACCTAGATGCGAATACACTTTCAGTTAACGCATTGAATGGATTGGAATTTCAAGGGACTTCTTCGATATAATAATTAATCTTGCAAATTTCTCAAAATGTTTCCCTATCATTTCATGGACTGGTTACAATGTGATGAGCAAATCAGAAACAATTTTAATATTTCCTATATTTATACTATAAAAGTATTCATTTAAGTGATATGGTGTATGAGATACCAAATATTTCTTGATCCATCCTTTGAAAAGTGGTTTGGGGGATTGAAAACTATATTGAATTAGAGGAGTGGTTATTTTTAAAATCAAGTCATTAGATATGATGATATTAATTTTATGGTTCTCTTTTCTAAAACTTTCAGTATATCTACCAAAAATGCAAATACAATATCACAAGTAAGTTTGCTCTTGTTAATGGACAAAATTCAAAACCTGTCGAGGAGTTTAAGACAAAGTACGACGTAAGACTGTTTTACTATAACAATATTACTCATATTTATTATTAATTTCATCATACCTAACAAAAAAGTAAGTGAATGACTTCAGTAGAAAAGAAGTTTTAATTCAAGATTGTTAAGTTATTCTGATTAATATATAATCACACTAATAATATGTTTACACAATGAAGCATCAATAATCAGAATCATCTTACCTTTTTATTGGCAAAGTACCCTTTGTTTTCTTCAACTATTTGATCAAACTTCTTCATATAGTACGGAAGAGATTCAGTAATTAGATTGATTTTCAATTCCTCTTTCCTTTTTTTATCTTCTTCATGAACAAATTTAGAAATCCCTATAAACATTCAGCAGTTTTCAAGATAATAATTTATTAAAATTACATTTGCATTTCATTTTGAAGGAATTTATAATATTCTTCAATTTTTATTGAAATTCTTAACCATAAATGGTTAAGAGATCCTAAATTAGAACACTAAGAGATCCTAAATCACAGTTCATGTCATATTGAGTTTTCCATCCAGAGAATCTTTAATATTTTACTTTAAAATAAATATAATAATTAAGAAAAAAAATCCACATTTTCATACTTTGAGGTCTCCAGAGTCCATTAATGATCTTGAAGCTGTTTATGGTGTGAATGTCAAAGTTTTGTTACCACAGGGCACAACTGTTGACGAATCAAAGTAACACTGATTTTAAATACTCCTTAAGTAGGAGCAAACTGTATACTTCTTGCCAATGGGAAAGATATTTGTCAATGGAGTAACAGATTTTTCCACTCAACGACCAATGATAAAAGTTTGAAACTTAATAGCTGATACCCACATAAGTGTAATACAAATATCGTAAGTTTTGGCTCGTAAAAAGTATATATTTATATTAAAAAGTAAAAGAAAATAAAGAGGAACTTCACAAATGGTAACTAATATATTCATTAAAGCACTAGTCGGTACATGACTAAATGAATTAGTAGATGCAAAAGGGAAGCTGGTGAAGATGAGAAAACTACACAGTCTGATGAAATGGGTCAAAAGTCTTATGAAAAAATGATTAAAATCTGAAACTTTCCAAATATTTGAAGAAAACCAATGGCTTAAGACTAAAGTTGTACCACCAGACCATTTCACGACAATAATATAAATAGTCATATACACATAAATATAAAGTCTAACTGAGCAAGCCTACTAGTTATAGTAAGTATCTCTGACCATCTTATTTGACCAAGAGGAACAAATGCCCAAGACTAGCATCATCTCCTATACGAATCCCATGAACGAATGAGAAGATATGTATATATCTTCATCGAAACAGTATTTACAGAAAGTGGAAAAAAGACAAGGACTAACTGCGAACTCATCACTAATGAAAGAAATTTATCAAATTAATTAATTGAATAAACATCGAAAAATTTTAAATCATAATTTTTTGTTTTTTATATAGGTAATCAATAATTTTATATTGTGTACAAAAATTTATATATTTTTTGTTTATGTAAACATAACATTTGTATTTTGTAATACTTGTAATATATAAAACTGTAATTTGTATAATAGAACAAATGAATAATAAACTTCCTGTTACTGGGTTTCCCAAACCAGGGAAAACATGAATATTAACATTGACGTCATGTTTCACCTTCCTTCTGCTTTTTATTTGAAGTTTATCCTATATCTTAACATAAGATTTCTAAAGAAGGGGTTAAAGATAGCGGTAGATCAATTTACAAAGTCTTTCAGAATGAGAGAGCACAAAAAGTTATTTCAACTGATATTCGTCTGTAATGTTTTGGGTAAGTCATTATTGTAGAAGGTTTAGCAATGAATCAAACATGTCGTTAATAAAGGAATAAAAATGTAGACTTAAAGATACAGCCAATGTGAACTACCTAGAAAATACTATGAATTCTTAGCGGAATCATATTGAACATGTTTTAGTGGCATATGCCACATAAATAACAAAAACAGGACAATCATATTTTACGTTTTATATTTTAAATAAATACCAAGTCTGAAGTCATTGAAGGTTTCTACGATCATGTCAATTTGCAAATCTTCCAAATCGGATGAACCGGCCAAGCCAGCCAGTCTCCCAAGGTACCTGCATATTGCAATGGATTGATGAAGTGTCTTTCCATCCCATTCCAATACTGGAACTTTACCAAAAGGCATTTCTACAAAACAAAAACAAGGTTCACCTTTTATTTTTAGTACTGAAAAAACAAACACAATAATGGTCTATCGCTTTTTTGTTATTGTACATATTATGCCCCACAGCTAACACGGTGGAACTCTAATGTTTAAGATAGCTGAGTAAGTGTTAACAGCATTATCTATAAACCAATTTTATAAATGCAGACTATTATTTTGGAAAAAATAAAAAAAAAGCTGGACATTCAGTTCTATTCTTTCCTATTATTTATCTTAAACATGATAAAATATGCAAACGTAAACATGTTCTGACTACTTGACACTTTCACTCTTTAGTGAAAGCAAATCTATATCATAGATTTGCTTTCAGGAAATCATGACACTTTCACTTTCTAGTGAAAGCAAATCTATTTCATAGATTCGCTTTCAGTAAATCAAATTCCTTATTGCACTAAGGACAGTTAGTACATTGAATAGTCAATTGAAAGTGTATCTTCTTTTAGTCGACCAAGTAATTAGTAACGGAGTACTACCCAATTATTTATACAATACTATTTCAAAATCTACTGATGATAGTCCTCTATACTTAATAGTCAAACATTACTTTCGAGGTATGTCATATATATTATTATGAGAAAATATTGATGAAAACTCCAGAAATGCAGCATTAAGGAAAACATTTTAACACTTGCTCATTAAGGAATGATTTGATAAAATACAATTAACTTAATGTAATACTTACTTTTTTTAAGATCATCCCAATCACTGGGATCAAATCTGAAATCTTCGAAATCCTTTTCTAAATAACTTAGCAAGAAGCGTATTGGTTCTGCCAAAGCCATGAAGGGGAAATATGTAAGTTTACATTTCGCCATATCTGAAATAATGTTAATTTTTATAATCTGAAATAGTTCTATACAAATTCTATAGCTATGCAAATTAAATGTAAACTTTCATCGAGTTTTAGTGCAATAATTCGGATTTAGATGTAGAACTGTGATACAGAATGAAATTCCAAACAACCTGATATGATAAATTAAATTAAGTAATTCTACATCAACTCATAACTGACATTATTCAACGTTGTAATGATTTTGTCATACAGTTATAATAAATGAACAGATAATAAACTTTAATAGTAATATTGTTACCAAATATAAACAAATGTACATACCAATTGGTTTTAGAACCTTTGTGTAATCTATAAAACGCAAAGGAAGAAGTTACAGAAGTATATGTAACGCAGGATGCAGAGAGGAAACGCAAGAGAACACAAGTCGATAAGAAGTGAGCGGATTCCTGGAATGACAGGCAGATAAGAGCCTAGAAACCTGTCCATTAAATTCTCTGCTGATTGGATATTTCAACCGATAATACTGCCCTCTTGCGGTGACTTATTAAAGGAAAATTACTATTGTAGGCTATCTAAATTGGTCTAAATGTGATTGAATATTATTTTTGATACAAAATAAAAGTAATACTATTCAAATAATTATATGACAGTTCAGTATTTACTAAATATGAAAAAATAATTAATTTATTTTAATAACTAATTAATTTTTAACTGATAGGAATTAATTTTATACAATAATGATTTAACTCAATTATGGTTAACAGTTACTCTGTGTCATTTGTTCATTTGTTGGGAGAAATTGAAAAGGAGTATCCATACAAGGTTTTATAAAAACAACTGCGTGTTTGAAACACGCATTCTCGCTGAATCTGTCACTTACGAGTACTATCAGTGATATGTATATAACTTACCGACTTTACCCTAGCTATTCTTAAGGAGCAGCATAAAATTGAAAAACAGACATTGTTCGAGGAAAATTCTAACATCTCGAAAACTGCAGCATAATATACTTAACAGCGGCCTCTTGATATATATATAGGTACATTTTACCCTTAACAAGTTAGCCTCAGATTATGAATTTTCTGATATCACAGCTGCTATCCTAGGACATAATGAAAATACTATAGATGCTTTAATAAGTGGAAATCATCCAATTCTTTAAATTAAACTACTCGAGAATAAAGACTCCACTTCTCAAACTCGTTTAGACTAAGCCACAGTTTAGAAACTAACGTAAATATATTCTTACATTTGTTTCCATTGTGGACACTTAAACTTAGTTCATCTTTAATGATATTCAAGGAACGGAAAAATTTGAAATTTGGCACAAATTTTAATTATGAGCGGCACATATTACCTTGTCACATTCGAGAGTCCTAAATATACCTTTATTCAAGTTTATTAGAGAAGAAATCTTTAACCGGTTCCTGACACTGTACTCGAGACCGATAACTTTACATCGGTAAATTACAATTGTAAGGCATCACGCATCACAGCAACAGCGTGAACAAAGTTTTCAATTGAAAACTCAAGTGCCTAGACAAACAGTCACGTGAAATTGCATAGTTGCATGAATGAAGTGTCCAAACAAGTAGCTTTGATCTCGTGTTTGTAAGTCTGCAGATATTTACGCAAAAACTACTAGATGATATTGTATTGAACCTAGTTTTTGCCAGGTGTTTGAACTGTCCACTAAGTTTAAAAAATCCACCTCCGAAAATTGTTTAAATCAACAAGAAGAAAGCTATTTCAGAAAATAAAGTGACAATATAGTTCGTGTTTTATTTGACAAACCTTGGACACCTATTTTATTCATTGAATTTAGGTAAGTAAATAATATTATTTATTAGTTGTGTTCTGAGGGTAAAGTTCACACATTTGGACTGTTTCACTCAACAAGTTCACTCTGCATTAAATAGTGTTTCACCTTTAGAAAATATCTGAAATAAGTAAAATAAAATGGTCATCCTTGGTTAAAAGAACATGTGCCAAGGGAGGAAAAACGACATAAACTTCTCTGATTTATATCTCGCCTCCTAATGCGATTTATTAGCCATCAGAAACAAACAAACATTTATTTTTTTCATAAAGCAAGCTACTTTTCTTTCATAATGCAAGTCCCTGTATACTAAATAAATCCTAAATTAAGCCTTCAAATGTCTATGGCTAATGAAGCTATTTCATTAATAACTAAAGAAGTTTATGAAAATAATTTGTTAAAATAGAATTGTTATTTTGCTAAAATGTATTGGAGGTTAGTGTGGAGTTTGAAGATATATGGAGGTAGTGAAAAATGGTCTGAGTCCACAGGGTCAGCAGATGCAAACAAGACGGATTGAGGCAGCTTTTCCCTCTCACTCACTCTCTCGGATTCACCATTCTAATATCATCTCCTCAAAGCTTTTTTATTTCCTTATCCGCATGAATCATGCATTGTTTGAACTGAAAAACAAAACACCATGTCTATACATTTGGCATTCTTCATTCAAATATCTCTTTAAAAAAAGAAAATACAATCGTTGAATGATAATATAACTAGTTGAATCATAATAACTAGTAAATATTATGAACATGGATCACCGGCCATCTCACACCAAAACAGTCAGTAAACTGACACTAAATAAATCGCCTCCAATTCTGAGTGAGGTTATTCTAAAAGAGGCAATTAGCGTGTCAGTGTTGGTGTTATTATTGTGATTGGTCAATTAGTTAAAGTATTCACATATGTTCATAATTCCACATTTACCAATACAATAAATACAATTTACTTTTGTAAATTTTTTAAAAACCTTGTGATCAATAGAACACAGCTTCTGATATAGACATATGTGATTGGTTTGGCTGTAGTTACTGAAAGGACACGGTAACTCTGTCTTGTTATGTTGACAACCAAATGAAACTGAATTGAAATGAATTGGAACTGCTTCTTTGGAAAATAATCTACTAACCACACTTTGAGCCAGTCACACCATAGCGTTTTGAATAGAACAGTAACTGCGAACATGTTGAGAACTTTTATACAGAATGAAAACATTTAAGAAACTGTTCATGAAATATACGTAAAGTATATAAAATAAATTGATGTATCTTCCTAACAACCTAACACAGTTAGTTAGTAGTTAGTTAGTTAGTTCCTTTTTAGAATGAAATCTACCTGCATAATTCTTTATAACTTAAAGTTTAAACAAAACTTTCTTTTCTATACATTTGTTTATCTAAAATATTTACAACAATGTTTATTGTATGTAATATATATATATATTAAAGAATATTAACAGAAATAGCTATATACTCATTCTGTTTGTAAACAAGTATTTTCAAGTTGTTACTTTTAACATAGTAGTCCATATTGATTTTTTTATTATTGTTAAAAATATTATAGCTTTATCGTGTTTTGTAGCCCTTGTAAATACATGGAAACGTTGACCTAATGAAGAGATGTTCATTTCCAAGACCTAACCCTGAAAAACACATCAAACACTGTGTTGAATTAAAAGGTCAAGATCAATTTGAGAATATATATATATATATATATATATATTATATATATATTATATATATATTTATATATATTATATATATATATATATATATTTATATATTTATATATATTTATATATATATATATATATATTTCTCCCATCACTCTCCCTTGAACCCTACACTTGGGAGGGGAATGTTGGAGTGCGGACGGAGCAGATGCCAAACCTGTCCTATCATAAACCCTAATCCCTTTTTTACTTCCCCCCATAGCAATATTAACTACCCTTGTCCTCCCCACACCTCATGCACCTCGGTTAATTGCGTTTACCGTTTGGACTGCACCCAGTGTGATGCATTCTACGTTGGTATGGCCTCTACGCAGCTCAACTTACGTATGAATGGTCACAGGGCTTCCGTTGGTCAACGCAAAAACCTTCCTATTGCTATCCACTCTAATTCCCATGGACTGGATTTTAATCACTGCTTCCGGGTCCAAGTCCTTAATCATATCCCTGTTCAGTCTTCTCGGGTTACTTTAAGAGCTTCAGAGGAGGCAATTATCTGTCTTCTCAAAGCTCGCTCTCCTCCTGGCCTTAACTTGTACCGTTAATTTAAGTATTTATTTATTTATTTATTTTTTTTTTTATTTATTTATTTTAATTTTTTTTTTTTTTTTTTTAAGAATTTATTTATTTATTATTTTTTAATTTTAATTTTTATTTTTTTTTTATTTATTTTTATTTTTTAATTGTTTATTGCTTCATTTACTAGTCTTCTCCTTCTGTTATTTTTATTTGCTTTTATTTGTTCTTTTTAGTTATTATTCTCTCTGTAGTTAGTAGCTTACCTAGGGCGGCAGGCAGAGTGCGCGCGTGTTCGTTGCATTTGGCCTACCACTCAGTTAGCTTCAGCTACTCAAAGGGACTACTTCTACCCGATGACGACGACTGTCGAAATATCGTTGTGAGTCTTTTGTGTGTATCTTTATTTGTTTTTTCTCTTTCATGTGTGAACTATATATATATATATATATATATATATATATATATATATGATCAAACCACAATAAGAAATGGGAAAACAAGACTAAGATCTTTCAACCGTAACAAGCGGTCTTCGTCAGAGTCAAAAACCCAACTGAACACTAGATGCAGAAAACATCTGGTGAGGAGTTGAGAAGAGTGGGAGGGAAGAGTGGTATTTTAAAAGGGTAAAAGCGCAGGAAAGGACTAATGTCCAGAAAGGGATGTTTGGAGAAACAAAGGAGTACAGTAAGAAAAAGTAAAAAAACTATCTGCTAGCTGTCAACCCTCTTTGAAGAGGCTATTGCTCTCGTAACGAATGTATCAAGTTTGAAGAGACCGTTACTAATGTTTATAATATTTGATCTATTAAATTTAATTAGAGACGATTCAATAATATTTCTTAGCAACATTGATTTTTCATAGGTAATAAATTTAGCTCCTGACCAATCAATATGATGATTTTCATTTTTTATATGCAAGAATAAGGCACTACTTTTTTCCTGTCTACTTACGTTATATTGGTGTTGTTTTACACGTGTCTTTAATGATTTACCAGTTTGACCAATATAAATTTTATGGCAATTTTTGCACGGAATTTCATAAATACCAGCGGACTCCAATTCGCTGGGGGAGTTTTTTTATTAACATGTTACCCACGTTATTACGATTAGAAAACACTATATTAAAATCAAGTTGTTTGGCTAATCTTAGAAGGGGGTCCAATGACTCATGATATGGCAAAACTATAGAATTTGACAATAAAAGGGGCTCTGTTGAAGTATTAGAGAAAGTTTTTTTATTTAGCACCCTTCAAAGCTAAATCGATATAAGAAGAGGGGTATTTTAATGAATGGGTATATTTAATTGACCTAATGTTGTTAATCTCGTCATTAAGGAATTCAGGAGAGCACACTCTTAACGCCCTCAAAAACATGTTTCTAAAAACAGAAATTTTAACATTATTTGGATGGGAAGAATAAAAGTGAACATAGGCAAGTACATTCGTAGGTTTTCTATTTACACTAAAGCGTAACTCTTTAGGTAACCTATGGATCAGGACATATAAGAAGAGCAAATTACTACTTACTTCTTCTTCCATTGTGAATTTGATTGTCGGCACTAATGATTTTAATTTTATAAGGAAATCATCTTTTTTATAGAATTAGGACAGAAGCAAAGTATATCTTCTCAACCCCTCACCAGATGTTTTCTATATCTAGTGTTTCAGTTGGGTTTTTTCTGACGAAGACCGCTTGTTACAGTTGAAAGATCTTAGTCTTGTATTCCCATTTCTTATTGTGGTTTGATCATTGATTGTTATTTCACGTGTTTATGTGAAATCTTGTTTTATATATATACACTTTTGCGATGAAAATACGATCCAAAATGGACAAATACAGTTCATTGTACATAAAAAAACAATTTCTTGTTATGTTTCTTTATGTACATTGAACTGTTTTATATATAAATATATAATTTGTGTATATTGTTTCAAAATTGTATACTTCTACCTACGAAAAAGTTCAAAAAAAAAACCAAATTGTCGGTTTTGAGTTTAATTTGAACCTGAAGAACTGACCAAGTCCCGATAAACTTTAGTTTTGTATATATATATACATAAATATATGATCAAACTACAAATGAAACGGGAAAACAAGACCAAGATCTTTCAACCGTAACAAGCGGTCTCCGTCAGAGTCAAAAACCCAACTGATATTTATAATATCAATGTATATATTACAGATATCTAAGCTTTTATTTTATTCCTTAAATATTTAATAACTCCTCTTATTATAATTGCACATTCACAATGATGACATTTTGTAAGTAGATCACGTGCTTGTCTAGATGTAAATTTAGATGACGGATAAAATACTGCACCGGCACCCATACAAATTCAAATACCACAGCAATTTAAAAATACTGATTGGGAAGGAAGAAGACAAAATGCAGATAGCACAATCAGGTCTCATTTATTCTAAACAGTTTATTATGTTTAAACTTTAAGTCATAAAGGGAATAATAAATCTTGCAAGTATCGACTGTGGAATAGAAACACGAATAGGCATAGAATATTTAACTACATATATTTTAGATTTTAAATCTAAAAATATATGATGATATTTAACAGAGCATTGTTCGCTCAAGTTTCACACGTATAAACTAAAAGTTACAACAAAAGAAGATTGCAAACTTTGGAAGAGGCAAACCTGTGAACACAGTGCATGTGAAATCAAGGCAGCACTTTTGGAAGGCTCCAGTGATTGTTTTAGTAAATTTCACTTAACTCCACCAGAAGGCGAGATATAACAAGTTTCATAACGTTCATTAAGGATCATTCATTTTAAAAATACACAATAAAGGGCAAGCATAACAGGATGTGTACAGTAGTAGTATAGAGGAGATCGTTTGAACTCTGTCCCTTTAACCAATAATAATACATTTGAAAGCCTTAATATGTTAACTATATCTTAGTCTTAAAGTCCAACTAAATCTGCAAATAACCTTTATTTCATTTTATGGATTTCGTTTGCTTCTTCTTTATATTTTCTGTTTTTAGTTTGATAATTTATTTATTGACTGTTCTTTATAGATAAACGTTATTCATTCATTAGTGTTTCCTGAGTTGGTTTTTTTTGTTGATTTTTTGTCAATAAAACTTACCTAAGATGTTATTTGTCAATGTTTTCTTGAATCCACAATTAACAATTATTTCTCATAAAAGTTGTTTAGTTCTTTATTATATTTTCCATTGGACGATCAAATATCTAAATGCTGATTTTTGGTTTGTGGTAAGGAGATATTATGGATGGTACTTATATCGGTTGCAGTTGGTTTCCTGTAGTTAAATCTCAATAATTTATTTTTCTAGTTGATAAGATATTGTTTTCTATGGCATATGAATTTAAGTCATTTTTAATAGTCTTATTTTATCACCGTAAGCATTATTCTTGATAATGAATATACGCCCCACCTATCAGCTGTAATAGATTCATGTTAAAATCTAGTTCTAATTTCTCCTGCATAATTTCCAGTGCTTGCAAAATATTTCACATAATATTACTGATGTTAGATGAATCCATCCTTATTTGGTTATTAACTTTAAAGTTATTTCGGTTCAACGAACTTTTCATTTTACTACCTCGTGGATTATAATACCATCATTATTGTGTTCATCTATTAGCTCAGTTATTATACTCACTGTTTCATTTATGATATGAGTGGGTAGAGGCTACTATATCAAATTATATAAATTTTGTTCCATCATCAAATGATAATTCTTTTAATTTACCAGTACTTTCGATAAATATTTTATATTACATGTATTTGGAAGTTTACTATGTACTATTTTGGGCTATTTTTTTCAGTAATCTGTACGTGGGAAATTATTCCCTGAATTTGTTATAATTATACTTTTACTGGTATAATACAATATATTATATTTATATATAAATATTGTATTTATAATACAATATATTATATTTATATATAAATATTGTATTTATAATACAATATATTATATTTACTGGTAAAATATAATATAATATTACTGGAATTCTTTTTGGAAATGTTATTTTAAGTTCATTTTTTTTTGTGAGATCCCAACTTAGCTTTCCGTAGATATTTTATTAATTAATTGTTCGTTTTTTAAGCATTCAAAAACTTTTAGAATTACGGTGGAGTTTCCTATATCTGCTTTTATAAAATGTTTCACTACTACTATTGAAATGACACTATGACAAATAAGGCAAGGAGCGTTATCCTCAAATGTCCACTTCATCTACTTTATTTTCTGTTAATATCTGGATTTGTTTCATGCTTACAATTAAAGGTTATAGAAATATATAATAGTAATGTAACGTGAGCTCAGTGGAGTCCCATTGCTTGCAGCGGATGAAGTGGTAAAGTCTACAGATATGTTCCCTTAGAGCAGCGTTTCCCAAAGTGGGCGGTAACGCAAAAATAGGCGGTTTGGGGGGCGGTAACTAAAAAATAGATGGTTGGTGGCGACAGTGTAGCTAATGTAGCAGCTGGCTGCTACAATACTTACATCGTCGTCCCAAACTGTTGGCGGTAACCATCAAAAACCATACAAGTAATAAAAATTAGAAATAAGAATTTCAAAAGATATGCCGCTCTTTTACCTGAGGATTAAGGGGTCAGCCCCGGTCGAAAGTAAAAGAGAGTTTTCGGTCAAAATAAAGGGAATAAAAAGATAAGATGCTCTTTCACGTATGTCCTATGGATTAAGAGGTCAGCCTTGATCGGAAGTAAATGAGTTTTCGGTCGAGATAAGAAGAATAAAATGATCGTTACCTATATAAATAGTAGACCGCAATCTCAATTCTGTAAAGATAGATTGTGGCTGTAGATTGCATGACAGCTAGAGGATGGTTTTTTACTATTTCTTACTGTACTTCTTTCTTTCCCCAATCATCCCTTTCTGGACATTAGTCCTTTCCTGCGCTTTCACTCTTTTAAAATACCATTCTTATATTCATTAACCTGAATAGGATAGGTTTGTTCTGATAGACTTTTTGGCATATCTTTCCATTTTTATGGGGTAGGGGGCGCTGGCACTCTATTCTAGAAGACAAGGGGGCGCCAGTCTGAAAAAGTTTGGGAAACCCTGCCTTAGAGTTAATCAAGAGTTACCTGCCATTTTGAAGAGCATAGTGGCTGAAACCTTCCGAGAAGAATGGAAAGAAAGTCTGACAAATGACAATAAGACTGCAGGGCACATTATAAGTATGATACAGTGGAATACAGGGGATTATTGGACTTAGTTGATATAAGTCATAGAAATCCCTCCTCCAATGGGTCGACCTTGGGCACTTCAGTAGGCTTATATATAGTTTTCTCATTTAAGAGGACATGGTAGTTTTATTGCATGTTGCAAAAGGGCTCTTCGATAAAAAACATAAACCTGATATTTGCTCATGGAAAGGCCGAAAGACAAATGTACATAATTAAAACAGGTTGCATACTGCATGCTAGGTGCTTTAGTGGGTGACCGATTCCACAAGGTTCCTCTTAGGCGAGTCACTGGATTGGGGCTAAGAATAATTTTTGTTGTAATGATGATGACAAAAAGGGTTAATCATGAAAAAAATGTAAGGAAAAAGATAGGAAAATGATGATTGACGGAACAAAAAAAATCACATTTATAAATGATAAAGAATGCTTTACACTCAATATAAATAAGTAACTGTTTTCAATAAATCATTACAACTTATCTTGAAAAAAAAAACTGCTAAGAGTAAAACCATCTGTGCTGTATAAAACTGAGGAATTAAAGAAAAAAATACGATATACATGAACTTTAATCAAGATCTGCAACTATATATAGAGTCTAACTTTCGAAATTATGTTTTATAACTGATGTATCATGTAAAAAAAATGTACAACTCGTTAAATAACTAGCGGTTATGATTAACTTCTTAGAATACAAAAAGTAAATAAACAAACACAGGTGGATAAAAGCAAATTTGACATTACATACGTTTCGCACAGTATCACTTATCATAAAAAATATACAAAAGTTATTCTTAGTCATTTTTCTACAAAGATTTTAAATAATATAACCCTTAAAAAACAGATGCTACTTTGCTGTTTTTCCTGGTTTAGGGTTAGAGATCTAGCAGTAGACTGAGGGGGAATTATTAAATAATTTACAAATAGGTCCGCATTAAAGAAAACTTGAGGAGAGGTTTTGATTGGTTGATTTGCTTTCTAATGAATTAGCTGAGGGAGAGTGTTGATTTCCAATAAGGGGAGGTTCTCATAAGTGTTTGGATATGCCCAAAGCATCTCTGAACATGAAGTCTCTTAAAGTCCATAAAGCATTCAGGATGTTTCCGTGGTTGCCAACACCATTGCCTAGCCAGTGTGCAGGGATTTTCGTTTTATCTGGAGGATCAACCACTGAAGGATTCGCTTTCAGTTGTTTCTCCCAAGTGTTTACATGCCTGTTGTCTGACGTTAATCCTTCTATGTACCTGTAAATGAAAGGATGAGATGTCATTTAAACAAGAAAGAAATGCACTCAAATTAATAATTTGTAACTTCAATTATAAAAACTATGAGAATATCCACTCAAACAGTATACTTTACGATATTAGCAAAGAAAACAAAGAAAAGTTCAGTTTTAGGATGTAAATTAAACAAAAATACAAATTATATAAACGTGGTGGTAAACGTAGTTTTGATCACATTATTTTTAGGGTAAATTACAATTTGCCTAATTGCCTAAAATCCTTAGTCTAACTTATAATTTCGACAGAATGGGATTTAATGTAAACAAAATAAGAACAATATGGAATGGGTTAAGCTCTCATTAGAGAGAGTTAGCTCTCATTAGAGGCTTTAAAATATTAAAGAGGAATTTTCATATTTATAGTCCAATCATATAACTTTCAATAAAATTTCATCCAATCGGAGAAGAATTTCAGTTTTGGGGGACATCTTTGTTACAAACTAAATTCACTTACTTAATTATATCTCAAACTGGACAAAATTACGCCTACTACCTATATTAATATATTTCATGAACATTATTAGTTTTTGAGTTATGCGGGTTAATATGTATAAAAAAAAATATCGTTCACTTTGCAAATCAAATTACGACCAAACGAAAAACAATAACGAACGAACTCAGTAAATGAATTCTGGTTCTTTAAATAAATAAACTTTGAGAAGTTAATAGTACGTCATCAACGTTTATAAATAACAGTTACAGAAATAATTTTGATTTATTTATAGATAATATTAAAATATTTTCATATATATATATATATATATATATATATATATATAATATATATAACAGATTCAATAGATTCAAATTCCGAACCCCGATTAGAGAACACACCTATATATATATATATATATATATATATATATATATATATATATATATATATATATATATATATATAAATTAAATACCATAATAAACAATATATATTAATTAAAATGCTCTAAGGCCTTAGAGCACTTTAATTAATATATAAACGTTTATTGTGGTATTTAATTCATATATTATATCAAGAGTTATTGTTGATTATTAATTTTTATATATACAGGGTGTCCATAAAGTCCGTGTGCACTTTAAAAAATTTATAACTTTATTTGTATTTGCAATAGAAATAATCTGTAAAATGGATTTGAAAGAAGTAAATCTATATTTTTTAAGCTTTTATTGAAATTTTATTTAAGTTTCCACATGCCCTCCATCATTAGAAATACAAAGGGTAATACGATTTTGCAGTTCACGAAAAACATTTGCCAATTGATTAATAGTAATGCCTGAAATCACATTAGTTATTCTAGCTTTCAAATCTTCTAATGAACTAGGTTTGGTTGCTTACACAATTGTTTTCACATATCCCCATAAAAAAAATCTAATGGAGTCAAATATGGCGAACGTGGAGGCCAATGAAATGGTCCACCCCTTCCGATCCATCTGTTAGAAAATTCCTGATTTAGAAAATATTTTTTACTTATCTAAAAATTGTTACGAATTTTGTGGTGAAAAATTAATCAATAACTATACTTAAAACTAGATTCATGAAACTTTATAACATTTTTTACAGATTATTTCTATCGCAAATATAAATAAAGTTATAAATTTTTTAAAGTGCACACGGACTTTATGGACACCCTGTATATATAAACTAGAATTTTCAAAAGGAATAGATGTGGATCTTAGTCTTGTTTTCCCATTTCATATTGGAATAGAAATAAAACTAAAGTTTATCGGGACTAGGTCGGTTCTTCAGGTTAACATTAAACTCTCATTGCCTATATATATATATATATATATATATATATATATATTAAAAGTAATGCCCAATTTAACTTTTACACTTTTTCTTATCCGTTTTTCAAGTGTTCTCATACTTGACTTCCATGGTTCTGGAACTAAAAACATAAGTTCACCAAAATTTTTATTACTATACACCGACATGTTTCGGTCATCGTTGACCATTTTCAAGGTTAAAGAATATATAAAATTATTAATGATCGAAAAGTGAATAACAATTAAAATAAACTAAAATAAACATAACGAGTCCATAACACATATTCACAACTAGGGAGGTTAACTAAGAAAAAGTGTAAAAGTTAAATTGGGCATTACTTTTAATAAAACGTGTATAAATGAAGGCCTGCTCCCCAAATATATATATATATATATATATATATATATATATATATATATATATATATATATACTATAGAAAAAATATACAAACCGTATATATGCTTCAGAATGCAGAAGCTTTTGAGGGCGAGGAGGAACTGTTACGAACATTGGTTCATACACTCTGCCATTAGAACCCACCATTATTCCATCTGGAAAAACAGTCAATACAAAATATGCTACTAAAGATAGTGATTAAGTTACAAAAAAGATCTAAGCTATAAACATATATGAAACCTTGAATTAAAATCGTAAATTAAAGAACAATAAACAAGTAACTAAAAATAATTAAATGTGTAATCTCCTTAGGCATGTTGTCGTATACCTAACAGAGTTTTTTAAAAATGTATGAAATGTTTTATCATGCAGTTTGTTTCTTGACCACTCTATATTCACAGGTTTTGAGATTTTTTGAGGGTTTTGGTTTGGATATTAAAAACACTTCTTCGCCAACAAAGAAACATAACAAAAATGCAACCTCCAGGACAATGTGGAGCTCCAGTAACTTTCCGTTAGTTATTTAATATGTAGAGCAGATTATACAAATGTGGAAAAAAACAAAACAAGGATACACAACAAACTTCCCAGGTAAACAAATTTAAATCTCTGGAGTTTCTCATCAATGTAATACAAAATCAAACTAAATATGAAAATCAATAGTTTACATTTTTGTTACATAGTAGCAAACAATAGACCTTATGTAGTCGTAATAATTGTGCTCAATGTATTGATGTTTTAGCCCTGAGGACATAAATATATGTCGAAACGTTGGCAAAGAAGTGTTTTTAATATCCAGATCAAAACCCTCAAAAAATTTCAAAACCTGTGAAATGTTTTACATTGAAGGTAATTTTTACCGAAGTCATATCATTATTCAAGGATCTCTATTTGAACAGCGATGTACTTGTAAATATTTATTAATAGACAGTTTTAAATTGAGTGAGTTATAGTATAATATGTAAACCACCAAAGACTTATTACAATTTCATTCTGAAAAACAACAGTGGATACAACAGATATATGGGACGTTGACTGAACCATTTAAGCAACAATAATTAACAGATTAGAATAATGGATAATCGTGAACTGCAGTTCATTTCTACAGACATCTAAAACAATATATCTAATTAATAGGTATTTTCTAAATACTGATTCTGAGGTAAAGTGGTAAAAGTTTCCACATAAATGAAGTTTTTTATTAAACAACAACGCGTTTCGAACACCTTGTGTTAATCATCAGAAAGACACTACAATACAAATTATATTTAATCAGTTACCAAATCACTTAGAATGAAATAATAAAATTCAATTATGAAAATTAAAGACATAGCCAAAGGATGAAATGCTGGAGGGTTGGTCTTGTGGAAACAACTACTTTTATCTCAGAATGAGTAAATACCACACAATTATGGATTGCACAACTAATGATAATTTTCTAAATATTCGTAAAAGAACAAATATTTATTCTGTTGTAGTTAAGCAACAATGTACTACTGTATCACGGTCAATGATTTTTTGTTATCCTTGTACAAATTTAGAACTAAAATTAATGATTTGAATCTTGATTATGATTCAACATTTTTCTCGTGGTAGATTGGAAACTTACATACTCACATTCACATACATTCAAGTCACAAAAGGAGAAGGTGCCTTGAATAAAGGTTTTAGTTAACAACTATAATTCTGGTACGGGTAAACGTTTTAATCCGTGCGTACCATTGTAAATCAAAATTCCCAAGAGACTCAAAGTGTGTTCTCATCATTCTTAAACCAAAACTGCCTTACTTTTTATAATAGAAGATTCGAAAGTAATTTATTTTATATTTGAATAGGATTGCTCACACCTTGTTCTTACTTAGGTGTTTAACTCACAAATTGAAAGGTCGTTTATGGAAGAGAATAAAAAGTAACATATTGCAAAGATAATTTTAAACAGAGTTGATGCTATTCACATTTGATGTTAAAGAGACAACAAAGGCAAAAGAGATTGGTGACCTTTTGTAATTAAGTGTACTTGTTCCTTTGATTTACAAAGCATACCCTTAAGGCCTTCTTCTCTAGCGATTTTCTAAAGGTGGAAAGTGTAACTCTTTTCTCATTAGCAGCAATTTTAGTTATAGGCGAGCTATATTCTTGTGTTGATTTTATATCAGGAGCCTTACATTTTAACTCTCACAAGTTTATTAGAGAAATAATCTTTAGCGACTATTTGATATAGTAAACATCGAAACAGACCGCTACGTCCGTCCTCCCTCCCAGGTTCGGCTTGGCTCTGTCAATATGTTTAAATCTCTTGAAATAGATAAAATCTAGTGTCATGATTTAAACCTCAAATCTTAAGTGGCAAAGGCAATCACGCTGTCACTATACTATGTAACACCCCTCCCGAGTTCATTTATCAGAGAATTCATATAACTCTCTGCAAATAACCGAACTTCCTAGGAACGGTGTTTCTCATCTTTAATACAACAAAGAGATATACTTTATTATCTAATCTACAAATCTTAATTTACTATATTATTGAAATTTTAACGACTATGGTATATACTAATAAATATATTATTCTGTAATTTTTGGTATTCAAATAATTAAAAATCTGGAGTGGCCTACACTCTACTTTACTATAAGTAACTTAATGTCAAATTTCTTGAGTATATAAAACATAACGTCTCATTTAAGCATAACGTAAACATCTAAATGGGATATAATTATTAGCCTATCATTCCTGAGGTAGTACAGATAGTGATTGAAGGACATATCATTTTATAAGCTTATTTTTGTACATCACAAATAATTTATTATTTGCAAATAATTGCATTAGTATAACTACAGCAGTAATAACATTTTTGAAAAACCAAAGTGAACATTTCTTGAAACGATTTATTATCCTACAAGAGAATGGCATTCGTTCAAACAGCCAGTAGATTTCTTACATCGTTTACTTGACATCCTTCTACATTGAATATTAAAGTAAACTTTTTAAATTTAAAACAGGAAAATACCCTTTTTTTCTCTGATAAACATCTTTAACTGCGAAGAAAATGTTGTTTTAAGGTGATTTGTTAATTAAAGATGTACGATAATTACATTTATTAATCTCTAAACGAAAGATTCAGATTATGAATTATCATTTACATTTTTGGTCTTTTATAGAATTATCATACTAGGAATTTTAATCTTTAAAATAATAATAATAATAAGCTTCTTAGTATTTAATAAGATCATTTTCCTTCCCCTTTGTCAAATAACATATATACGAATTTTTTCTGAGTGAGTGTTATCATTTTCCTGCACAATATTATTCCTCTTACATCTCATATAATTCAATAAACAATTTAAACTGTTCCTTTATAAAATCAATTTTATCTCAGTGGATTCGCTAAAAAATTTCTAAGTCAATGTAAACAATGTAAAAAAATACAAAAAATTCGACAAGTATAGCAGGTGATCTCTTAGTCTAGAATAAACAAACAGTTTTTATATCGTTATTGCTCTTTCCCGTAATTGAAACTTCATGATTTTTTTTTTATGTATTGCTAATTTTTTGTTCCATTTTTGGTCAAATTTTCATTATTTTTTAATGAGCCGTTTAGCGTCAAAAAAACATTTTCTGAAAACACAAATCGTACTGTAAAGCCCCTTTAGCGAATGTAATTTTAGAAAAAAATATCTCAACTCATTCTACATATAATGTTCTATTTATAGGCATAGCTTCATTCTTGTCCGTCAAACAGTATGGCTTGTATCGCTCTCACAAGGTTTGAGATTGAATTATAAGTCAAAATTTTTACATTTTATTTAAAAAAAAATATTTCCTGTTGTTTTAAAATTCTGAATATATTTTTCGTTTGTTCCATTTGTAACCTCAAAGATAACGTCAAAATTTCAAAACTCTAAGGTTATCAGTTTAAGAGAAATAAATGTTTTAAAAAAAAACGGTTTTTGGCAAAAAAAGTGACTTTCCCATCATGCATAATTCTTCCCAAACAATAGGGATCTTCGTCTTTATGAGGCCCATTTTTGTGTAAAATATCAACTTAATCCATCAAAGATTCTGGACCGTAGCGTGGTAACAAGCAATGCTAACACACGCACCCACCCACCCACAGACATCATCGTAAAAACGTCATAAAACAACTTCTGGGACCTCAAAACATGTAATTCCGTCAAAATCTCGAGATCGAATTTTTTCACGATCACTATACTTTACTTATAGTAAAGTAAAAATGTATGTAATGAAATAAAAATAAAGAAAGAGTAAGCAATTAAATATTTGTGGACCAAGATTTATTATACACAGAATAAAGAAAAAGTAAGTTTTACTGCTGTTGATGATGGTGTTGTGGGGCAAAGTGACGTTGCCTGTGGTTGAGTTGACAGTCAGACCCGGGACCGCAGGAGGGTTTTTGGCTGCGTTAGCTGCAGCAGCCGCCGCAGCAGCTGCTTTCCGTGAAGTGAGGAAATGTCTGAAAGAAAAGAGTAATAAAAACACGTCAGCTACCATTCAGTACGGCCATTTTATACCAAAACAAACACAGTTTGAAAGAAAAAAAAACCATATGTTGTCACCATCATACATTAATAAAATACAGGTTTTAATTACCTTAAGGTAAATTAAAGAGTATGTAAAGTAATTAAGTATGTATTAAGGTAATTAAGAGTATAAAGAGTATAATGAAATTAAGGATCTACATACTTTAGTTAGGATCTAAGGTACTACGTACTTTCAACTTGGTTAGGTATGCTAAAAAATGATACTTTAAATGCCTAAACAAATAATAATTTTTGTTTAAGTGTAATTTTGTTTTCCTCTGTTTAATAGGCCTGTGAACAAGGTTTATTGACAATGCTTCTGAGAGTTTGATTTTAAATTGAAAAACTGACCGAGACCCAATTTTATTAAGTATATATACTAAATACATAAAAAGAAACACATACAAGAGATTACAAAAACTCACTACTATATTTCCACTAGAGGTAAGATATTCCGAGACACGAAATTCTGACGGGTTCGGGTTGTGCCCGGGCTTCTCTCTCACTAACTTTTTTAAATAAATATATATTTATATATTATGTATACTAAAAGACGTGTAGATACTAAACTAAGGAATATTTGTCAGAAAATAAATGATGACCGAGAGATTTACTTGGCTAGTGGTGAATAAACTTCAATATACACCCCGCCCCGGGTATAATTTATATACCCACCCGGGTCGGGCTGGATATTCTAGGCCCAATCTTACCTCTAATTCAACTGCATTGTCATCAGGTAGAAAGGTGCGAGTCAATCGGAAGACAAATGAAGACTTCATTAGTTCTAGCTTTTCTTCGGAATGGTTCACATCTATCTGCCTGAAGACGACGCAATCGAAATATAATGAGTGAGTTTTAGTGATCTATTGTATGAGCTTTCTTTCTCTGAACTTAGTTTATTTTGTTCGCCAAACGATCTTACTCGTACTTAATTACATATATGCATAATATCAGCTAAATGAAACGATTACATGAATTAAATAAATTAGATTCACAGAAAGAACACACATAAAAAAGGTCAGAGAAACTCTCTACTTGAGTTGTAGCCTTCGAAGAGACTCACTTTTTTATCTCTCTACCTGATGACGATGCCGTCAAAACATATTAATGGGTTTCTGTAATCTCTTTTATGTGTGTTATTTCGGTGAATCTAGTTTATAAATATATTTAAACAGTAGAATAATTGTTTTCAAGAAGTGATTCATTGGCTTATGGGCTAGCATATTCTTCTGGTACAGTTTCAGAAAATGTAGCCGGAAATCTTAAAATCACTAAATACTCGTATTAATGGGTTTCTGTAATCTCTTTTATGTGTGTTATTTCGGTGAATCTAGTTTATAAATATATTTAAACAGTAGAATAATTGTTTTCAAGAAGTGATTCATTGGCTTATGGGCTAGCATATTCTTCTGGTATAGTTTCAGAAAATGTAGCCGGAAATCTTAAAATCACTAAATATAGAACAATTGTATTTACTCACCTGCTACGCTGTTCAGCTAATATAGTCCTTCCAGTGCTTTTAAGTAGATGAACTTCCCTCACATGTCTTGCTAACCTGTGCAGATTTGGGAATGGAGGGATGGTTTTCTTAGTAGTGCGACAACACCCCCTCCAGTGACACTGAAATTCAGCTTCTGCAAAATAATTCATCATTTACCTGAATGACTTATAATATTTTCATTTTATAAGTAATAAAAAAATCAGTCGATTACGATTTATGAGATATCAGAACCAATGTTCCCTCTAAATTTTCATGCATCTGCGCACACACACAAGCTCTCTGAGGAGACTAGGGACCACAGTAAGTGACATATTTATATATTACTCACAGAAAAATTGCAATTTCCATGATCTTGAAATATGATCAATGAAATTAAAAAATGTCTTGTCTAAAAAATAATAGGAAGACTATACGAAGTTTTTTAAAAATACTTTATTTGCATTTTTTTTGTTCTTGATTTTACTTTATATCTTATTGAATTTAAAAAAATAATAAACTAGAAAAAAAGCGCATTTCACGTTTGTACTAAGTTGATAACATAAGAAAAATGGTGTATTATACCTTTCAAAATGCTACTTTATTTTTTTGAAAGGTTAGAAATTTTTTTTTTGGTGACTATATGTTGACTTTTTTTGTGCGCTGAATTTGTTTTGTTGTGTGCAGAGCATGTGCGAACAGTGCGCGATTGCGCATGCACGCAGCTTACAGAGAACGTTGATCAGAACTCATTCTTGGCATTTTCCTGATATGCCTTCTGTTTGTGTGTATGAGGAATGTATGTGTTTGTGTCACAGACTTTTACACTACTTAACGTAGAAGTTGCAGGTAAATCAGGACAATTCATCATGAACCTCAGGTATTTTTTTTTACATTTATTTTGATAAACGATTATTGAAAATTTATAATGGATTCTTATACTAAGAAACTTTAATTTTAAGAAAGCATGAGATATCAAAAAGGGAATTCAATTCTAGGATACGAATTTGAATTAAAGTTCCACAATAATAATATCCTCATAAAATAAATATAACATCGTTGATAAATGTATTTTTAATTTACGAACTTTGAAATATACACAGACTGCATACTTACGAAAAATATTTCTGACTCTATAGCTAAGAAGACATTTCTTCAAGGGTCACGAGATGATTATTTATGCAATAACTTGTCATTAGTCCTACCATTTCGGAGTACATATTAAAGAAGTGTTTCACAGTTCTTAAAACAATTATTTTCTCAAACTTTGCAAACAATTATATAATTCTTAAAACTGATGCCTTCGATTCTAAATGGCCCTTGTGAAACCAATATTAGACCTTTGGTTTATATTATTATTATTTACAGTAAGTATTAAACTATCGTGGAGAGTATTTCTTTAGGCATAAATGACTGTTGATTTACTAAATTCACCTAAAATGATTATATAGTTTAAAAAAACAGATCACCGAGACCACAGTCTTCTATAAGGCGAATGTCTCTGTAAATTGCTTGTGATTAAATATAACTGTTATATATAAAAAGCATAAGATTATAAGAGCAACTTCGTTATTAAACCATAACACGAACAGGACACCCAATTACTGAAAAAACAATTTGATCTTTCAAACAAAGCCCATAAAGTTAAACAAAATGGAAACTTACATTTAATAATAAAATTGAAGAAATACATGAAAAGCCTTCAGATCATATTCTTTCATGATATTCTTATAATATTCAATGTTCAGCCTTAAATAGTTAACTAATTTTAAATATACATTTTTTTTTTTTGGTTTTATAAATATGTCATTAGTGAAGTTATTTAGAAGCATAGTTCGTTTTACTAATCTTTCTTAATCAAAAACAAAATTACAAAAGCAAATTTTACAGTATATTTATCATAAAAATCCTGTAAAAAAAAGTACCACTGGAATGTAACAAACCTCCAGGGGGAATGGGAGCAAAAAACTGATAAACATGACCGGTGGAGTCTGCACAGGCGTGCTCAATGGCATCTGCTACGTCCTCAAACTGCCAGTCGCAGTCAGCCCAATTGCACTCGAAGACGAGACAAGTGGCCTGTGTTGGCGACGAAGGTGCCAGCAATCCTTCCTCTTTTGCTTCTTCGTTAATTCTGGCCGCTCTTTCCTCCCACATCGTCTTCTCCGAAGCAGACAGCTTTCTCCACTATAACGAAAATTTTAAATTATTTCATAAATAAAGTAGATTAACATGATTTAAATTAGAACTTTCTGAAAGGTGCCCCTAATTCTAACATAAAATTCATATTGATATAATTTGGCTCCAGAAAGAGTAACGTTTCAATTCATATGACACAAGCAATAAAACTAATTTGTAAAACCGATCTAATTAACTGAAATAAGTTGAACTGGTTTTTTTTACAAATAACTTTTTCTCATGAATCACCTAATAATTTAGTAAATTATCCAATAAACAGGATAATATTCACAATGACGTTACAAAAATTATACAATTAATGCAGATATGCGTTTTGCATTCTTATTTTCAATATGCAATTAATTTTTAAAAACAAAAATTAGGATTAACGATGTGAATTGCTTATTCTTCCCTGTATTACCCTGAAGGATTCTAGTAGTAACAGACAGGTAGGTTACAGATTGGGCAAACAAATTTCACTAAAACTGCATCCACAAACTGAATGATATCAACATGAATGAGTAGTCAAATTGGCAACCTAGACTGGCGATATCATTCATGAGGTAGATAAGCTGATTTATCCAAAAAAGTTAAATTAAACAAGAGTTTATAATGATTCCATAAAACACTAGGTAAAGATCGATTTTATTCGTCATATCACATATTTCATGTCAAGACATGCATTGATCATTTTTTTTTATCTTTATCGCTTTAGCATGTATTTTGTATAAGCATAAACAAGTTTGCATATTTTTTGCATACAACAGCTTTTAATTCAGTAATCCTAATGATGTAATTACTAATTCCGTAATACATCAAATGATAGACAAGTATAGTTATATTCACAAACAGGATAAAAAAGTATTAAATAATTGGGTGAAGATACACACAAATATAATACAAACTGTACTCATTTAACATAATGTTTAAAAAATACCTCTATTTAAATATTATGTTTTTGAATTTATATGTATTTTTTTTCAACTTATACGTGAACATGATATGTGAAAGTGTATCCTGGAGTTGTCCGTTAATCTTGAATGACTTCAACCACCGATGATATTGATAGTAGTTTTACCTTGATGGCAAATGTACTGTTTTTACTTTGATTTCGACCAGATATCTGGGCTTTTTTTAAAATTTTTGGTAAAAAAAAAAGCTACGTGTGAATGAGTATATACAGTATGATATTTTATGTTCCAACTATATTCATAAAGAATACTTTCTGATTAAATTAATTGATTAGTTCCTCCAAAGCAAATGATAAGACGTACAGATTTTGAAAAAGATTCTGTTCTTACCTCGTTGCCAACTAGGCGACTGACTTCTCCGAAGCTGCAGTCGGGATTGCTTAAAGTGATTCCTTTTCTTATTTCTCCAGAGTAAAGAATATACCCTGTCACCAACTTCTTTGATCCTGCTTTAATCTGTAAACCAATTAAATTACAATGGCGATTTATATTTATTAACACCTAAGTAATTAACGGGATAGACAGATGAACATTAATATAGTCAACAGTGTCTTAGATTTAAGATTAATAAAATATACCACAGTACTAAATGACAGGCAGAAATACTACATTAAAGTAATTTAATTACAGCAGACATATAATAACAATTAGTTTAAGCAGTATCTTTATTAATTTTTGATAATTTGTTGATGTTACTTTCATTAGAGTTTATTCTGCTATTAAAGCCAAAAGGATATATTCTGTTTCTCCTGAATAGTTCCCGTTACAGCACATCCCTACAACTGTACAAAACCAGTCTATTATGAACTAGCAGCCTACCCCGAACCTCATCGGTGAAAAAACTAGACAATTTTATATTGAACAATAAGTTGTCCATGAATTTTTTCATGGGAAAAAAATTGGATATTTTCTAATCGAATCATTTCAAAAGAGTCGAGGAATTAACTCAAGTCATAGAGAAAGCGTTTTCAATAAAAGTTGCAAACAATTGAATTTCTAATCGACGAAGCTTTTTCAGATATTGTTTAAATTCATTAGTAGCAAACAGGAGTATGTTTATTAGAACTATCGAAAAAAATTGCAAAAACACAATCATATATTTGGGCATTTCAATAATGCGAACGAACAGAGAGACAAATAATTTTTATATTTATAGAATTATTTCCATTCATGTTAGATAACTCTCGACATTGGTTCAAAGAAGTGATGTTTTATTTTAGTAAAGTACTTCACTAAAATATAAGTGAATAAATATGTATAAGTTATTTAAATATATAAATAAGTTTAGTGACTGATAAAAGTAAATGATTTAACAATGAAGAAAAACGAAATTCAAAGGGAACAGAAAGAAAAACTTCCAAAGGTTCCCATGAGACATAACCCCTTCTGTCTTGATGAATACATTTCTACAGTTGTTCACAATTTACCCTTCAGTTCAAGAAATGAAAACAAGTTGAAGGTGGAACAACTTCGGTGAAAGTTATTGGCTAAAAAAATTGTAATCCAGTTTAAAAATGTTTAAAATACCATTCAATACTATATCTCCCCTTTAATACATTAAATTATAATGCATAATATTCGTTACAATATAATGCTTAAACTCGTTAGACTTGACCTTTTTACTCTAGACTAGTTCTCTACAACCTTTTTCTCACCCACAAGTTCTTCAACAAATTTCGTAACACATCAAATGATAGCCAAGTATAATTATATTCACAAACAGGATTAAGAAAGATTAAATAATTGGATGAAGATACACACACAAACTATATTCATTTAACATAATGTTTAAAACATACCTTATTTGAATATTGTGTTTTTGAACTTATATATGTTTTTTTTTTTTTTGTTCAAATTATATGTGAACGTGATATATATGTGAAAGTGTATCCTGGAGTCACTCAAAGCATACATGTGTTTCATTAACTCATATCAAGGTGAACACAGCTTAACCAACATGAACGTTTACATGACACATTTAACTATATAACCATTGGCATAGGCAACTGAAATGGACAATGATTGTTTCAATTCGTGTATATTACATACAATATACGTCACATTTAGCCTCCCTAAAAGATCTCGACGGCACATATGGCATTGGACGTCGCAAATCAACGCTCCAGTCATCTGAAGATACTACTTTTTTCTTGGCTCGGAGGCAGTAGAATCAGGAGCCATTTACTTATGTACGGTATACCCTTAATTCATAAGTGCCCTTCTACCTCGTCCTTGCCGTACTTCTGGGCATCAAGAAAGGGCTGTCGTACAGAGTATCCCATCTCCGCCAGAAGTAGACGGCTGGCTGGTAATGATCGACTAAGCTAAGGTCCACTAGATAGAATCTTCCTATCTGTATGGTGGGAGAGTTCGGTGTTTCAGCCAAATCTTCACGACTCAACATCGTGAGGACGAATATGGCTCCCCGTTCTTTTCAGAGCTAGTCATGTTTATTGGCCTCGCGGTAACTGTGGTTTAGACTTTCTACTGCGGGTAGAAAGGATACTCGCTCTCACGACTTGGACGCGTTGGTATCAGGGGGTCTACCACCTGCAGAGGGTCGACATCAGCCTATGGAGTTGGAGTCCCTGACTCCTCAGGAGAGCTGTAGGGGAGCTGAGTAACAACTCAGTTAAGGTGAAATACGACTGTCAACAAAGAAAGAAGTCAGTAATGTGAAATAGTATATTCAATAGTCTTGAATCTACTATTCAGTAGATTTTCAAGGACAACAATCTACACAGGCACAGTAACGATTTTGATGTCTGTATAATCCGTTGGTCTCGGTATTTGGGAGTCGTAAATGTTTCCTCGTTTAAGTTCATTAGACAGTAATTTATTTTATTTATAACATTATTAGGTATCATTAACGAATTCCTGTCACGTACTGTCTATTGTTTGATTTTCCACCATTGTTCTACAAATCAGTTTTAACGACTAACACTCAGTTTTTCACTTACTCTTAAATACTAACACTTTTTCTTCTTTTTTGATAATTTCGGTAAACGTATGGGTAAATCCTCCGTTCTTTAAAATTCCTTCTACCCCTAACAAGTAGGCATGGATTAGTTCTAATTATAAGTAACTGATTACGGTTACTCAAGATTTTGATTACTGGTACTTAGGTTTCTGAGCCCTGCTTCGGGATAACAAACGCTTATAGGACGAATAAGAACTTTTTTTTCAAGGATCGGTCTTTATCAGTTTTACTTCAGTATATTTATTCTTTGATTTTTCAACTTTGTTCTACAGATCAGTTTTAACAACTAACACTCAGTTTTTCGCTTACTCTTACATACTCAACACTTTTTCTTCTTTTTTGATAATTTCCAGGAGTTTAAACGATTAAATCATACTTCTGTAAAGAGTGCAAATGCTTGTCACAAAATACCCAGCAGACTGATGGATACAGTCAATCAGATTGTCGCCCTACACCCCGAAACTTCATCCACTGCTACAGGTCAGCCTCCTATCCTAGCCGCTTTGAAGGCAACCATCCGAGAAGATTACTTTTCACAGAGTAACTCAGAATTTCAAGGACAACAATCTACACAGGCACGGTAACAAAGCACAGAAACGATTTTGATGTCTGTATAATCAATGATAAAGTTGGACTCGGTATTTGGGAGTCGTAAATATTTCCTCGTTTAAGTTCATTAGACAGTAATTTATTTTATTTATAACATTATTAGGTATCATTAACGAATACCTGTCACGTACTGTCTCGGTATTGTTAGCTTTACACCCTCTTCAAGGATGACGTCGGAGATTAAGACTAAGATTCTAGTATTCTAAGATTTTCAGTAACAACGTCACAAACGTTACCACGAGACAACACCTGACCCACTGATTTGTGGTAGTGAATGACATAAAATTTATGAATTGATAAAAATTTAATGCATAATAGACAAAAAGTTATGAATGAATGCACGGTTACACATAATAATTTGGAAAGATAATCATACCGATGCAATTAATTCCCTTAACAGCTTATTCTTTATTTTACAAATGGAAAAACTGCAAACGCAAGAAACAATTTGTGTTTCATTTCCATCAGATTTGAAAAAAAATTTATCTTCATCAAAACCGAAGCGTTCTTCTAGTCTCTAATAATTCAAAAATAAATACTGGTATAAAGGATGGTTTGTTTGTTACTGTTTCTTACACAGCGACCAACAGGTCTACCCAACTGGCAACCTGCGAATCCACCCTGACAAATTTTAAGAGCTCTCAGGTAGAACTCCGGACCAGCAGTTCTACTGAGCCTGCTCAGGTACATAGGTTAGGTCAGTTGTACCAGTAACTTTCTGACCAGTTAGCCAGTACACGCTTATAGCGACACCTATTACCCACTCTCGCGACCTGGACGCGTGGGTATCAGGAGGTCTACCACCAGCAGAGGGTCGACATCAGAGTGTGGAGTTGGAGCCCCTGATCCCTCAGGAGAGCTGTAAGTTGTCAAATAACAAAAATCATTTAAGGTAAAACACGACTCTCGACAAAGAATGAAGTCAGTAATGAGGCTAGATCATAAACGAAATTGATGCCAAGTGACAAATGGTCCACACTTTCTGTTCCTAGATGAGCTCTGAAGTGGATGTAGATGAGCATAAAAATGTAGGCATTAGCAACAAACGTAGCTGAAATATTGAATATCTAATACTAATCTAAAACACATCTAATACTGCAGCAACAAGTTAAACTGAAAGTTTCTGAATCATAATAAAAAGTTTAAAGGAACAAAGGAAAACTATTTCTATTTGTGCAAATCATGAATTAACTTAAAACAAATTAACATAAACTAAACACTTTAGAAAAAAACTCAATTATTAATAAATATTTAAATATAAAAATCACTCAACATTAACAATTATAATTAATCATTATAATATATTATAAGGTTGAACTTTAAAATTAAATGAACATATCAAACAGTAAACATTACATTGTCTAATTGCATTCATAAAAGAAATAGCATTCCAGTTTCCGTATTTTTCCGTTCAAGGAAAGGCATTTATCTATTTTTTTTACAAAACTTCTAAATTACAGATAGTAATTAATTACAGGAAAATAATAATGCAAAACTAAATAATAAATTAAAATTTACAAATAATAACACTCGCAAAAAATGTTCTCGTGAAACTGGAAAAAATGAATAATTATTATTAATATTGTTTATACATTGTACACGCATCCTTTAAACATAGATACATGTGTTAATGTTTGATTAATGTGTGCATCAACTCCACCATGTTGCACCCATATACACAGTTGATTAGTACACAATACCACAAAATATGTTGGATGATTTACGCAATATAACAGGCGCTATATTTAAAAATTAATAGAATTATAACTTTAAATTAATACTGATAAATTAATTATTGGACCGTTACTTTTAGAAATCACTATTTTTTATAGTGTGTTTTATTAAAGGATCGCGTTTCCTCACTAAATGTATAATTTAAAAAATAACATTATTTATTAACACACTTCTACTGACGTCTCAAATTATATGAAAACTATCATAGGTCAGTGCACTGTACATACTTAATATGCTCAGCAAAATGACAGCACCGTAATCAGAGCTAAACCCCTTCAAGACAACTCCAATGTCCCAACTAAAAGACACTCGATAAGATTTTCTGATAAAACTAGTGTTCTAGTATGAATCACGCATTACTGTAAAGCGATTTAACTCTAAAACTAACCCTAACCAAACTAACCAATTACTAGTGAATTATTTTTTCGTAATTTTTTTTTAATTTTTCAAACATACATACTCCAAACAGTCAATGTTTAACTTACTACTATGAATCAGAATAAAAAAAATTAAACGGTTTTATTTCATAACAAAAACTTATGAAAAAAGAGCAAATCAATAAAATGAATAACACTATTATATTATTTCTCACCATCAATAAACACTTTTAAATTGTTTAAATAATATAACTCTGTTAATTTTAATACAACTGCCTTATATTATCTATAGATATATTAGATATAGATAATATAATATCTATAGATAATTTATCTTATAGAATCTATAAATTCACTTTCTACTGAAATCTTTTTCATTCATAAATGAAAAATGAAATTTTTTTAACTTCTTGAAAATAAGAGTAATATAAAGCAAAACTATATGAAATGTTATATAAGCTATATATTTAAATTCCTTAAAAGAATATATTAGCAAAATAATGATATAAACATATTAGAACAATATTTTTTCCCATTTCAACTATAGTTATATGGATTTAAAAAACGGTTATACTTTGGTCTTTATATTAACAATTGGATTAACATAAATCGGGAACACCCTTGGTGACACACAGTAGTATACAATACGTTAAAATGTGCATCTCATTTTTTTGCAATATTTCTCTTATTTCTGATCTTTTCCGAGTCTTTATTTTAAAAAAAATATTGTTCTATGCTATTTTTTGTCTTAAAGCCTTCCCAGTAATAAGAAAGAATTTAATCATATTTCATTTCCAAGGTCCTATGTCAAACAATTTTTTTCGTACACCACGTTTCTAAATGTAAAAAAAATGCTGTCAAAATGCTAATTCATTTTAAGTAAGTCTGCAGCTGGTAATTAGAAATGAAGGTAAATTATAAGTGACGAGGAATTTGTAATTATATATATTATTTCAAAAACATATAAACTGGGAAACAGGGAGCACAACAAATTAGTAATGGGAGAGAGGAGTTTTAATATTTGGGGTCAATAAAAGCAATGATTACACCTCACAAGAGCATTTGAATGCAAGCACTAGAGGATATGCACATTCAAATCAGGATCACTACGACATCCTATAGCACCATGTTAAAACCAACTATGTACAAATGTATACTAGCACAAATATATTATACACATAAAGCGGTACAAATTTACTTATTAAAAAAAAAAGTAAAAAAAAAAAAATAAAAAATATGAGCCTACTAGTTAGGGACTTATCAATTTCCTGCCGTATTTACCTTTAGTTTAAAGGAGGAAGGAGAGTGGGAGATTTCTCCCGGGGTTACAGTTGGCAGCCCTTCCATTGAGTCTTCCATAACTACATCGGAATCAACCTATCCAAAAATAAACATTTAACATACTGCTTCAAGAGCAGTCAAAAACATACTTCATTCAACAGACGATTATGTCAAACTTTAACTGTTAATGAATTTTAATTAACTTCTTTTTTTTTTAATTAGTGTTTGAAAAAGAAAAAAAAAATATTACGCTTGTTAGTTGATATATTTTTTTTTTTTGTAAGAAAAAAGAAAATAAAATTCAAAAGCAGGAAACTGATGTGAGGGAAGGGGAAGAAGTGCAAATTAAACATATCATGCAAACTCACAGGCAAGACAAAGTGGAAGAATAACTACAGGACTCACCGAGTTGTCAAACTGATTAGTAACATTTGTAGAATTGTTTGGATTTGGATTAGACTGGGATTCAGACACCTGAAATTACATGTTTTTAAGTCATCAATTAACGAGATATTACAAAATGTGAAATACTTCAGCCCCTATCCATAGTTCTTTAAAATCATGACATACATGTTCCCATCCACATTCATAGCTCCAGACATTATAATACAAATATGGCCCTATCCTTAGCCCTTAAAATCATGATATTCATGTTCCCATCCACATTCATAGCTCCAGACATTATAATACAAATATGGCCCTATCCTTAGCCCTTAAAATCATGACATACATGTTCCCATCCACATTCATAGCTCCAGACATTATAATACAAATATGACCCTATCCTAAGCCCTTAAAATCATGACATACATGTTCTCATATCTACATTCATAGCTCCAGACATTATAATAATACAAATATTCCCCTATCCTTAGCCCTTAAAATCATGACATACATGTTCCCATCCTCATTCATAGCTCCAGACATTATAATACAAATATGGCCCTATCCTAAGCCCTTAAAATCATGACATACATGTTCCATCCACATTCATAGCTCCAGACATTATAATACAGACATATTTATAATACAAATATGGCCCTATCCTAAGCCCTTAAAATCATGACATACATGTTCCCATATCTACATTCATAGCTCCAGACATTATAATAATACAAATATTCCCCTATCCTTAGCCCTTAAAATCATGACATACATGTTCCCATCCTCATTCATAGCTCCAGACATTATAATACAAATATGGCCCTATCCTAAGCCCTTAAAATCATGACATACATGTTCCATCCACATTCATAGCTCCAGACATTATAATACAGACATATTTATAATACAAATATGGCCCTATCCTTAGCCCTTAAAATCATGACATACATGTTCCCATATCTACATTCATAGCTCCAGATATTATAATAATACAAATATTCCCCTATCCTTAGCCCTTAAAATCATGACATACATGTTCCCATCCTCATTCATAGCTCCAGACATTATAATACAAATATGGCCCTATCCCAAGCCCTTAAAATCATGACATACATGTTCCATCCACATTCATAGCTCCAGACATTATAATACAGACATATTTATAATACAAATATGGCCCTATCCTTAGCCCTTAAAATCATGACATATATGTTTCCATCCATATTCATAGCTCCAGATACTATAGTAATACAAATATGGCCCTATCCTTGGCCCTTAAAATCATGACATACATGTTTCCATCCACATTCATAGCTCCAGACATTATAATACAAATATGGCCCTATCCATAGTTCTTTAAAATCATGACATACATGTTTCCATCCACATTCATAGCTCCAGACATTATAATACAAATATGGCCCTATTCTTAGCTCTTATAATCATGACATACATGTTTCCATCCACATTCATAGCTCTAGACATTTAATACAAATATGGCCCTATTCTTAGCCCTTAAAATCATGACATATATGTTCCCATCCATATTCATAGCTCCAGACATTATAATAATACAAATATGCCCCTTTCTATAGCTCTTCATATAACATAATTTTATTCATATCATAAAATAACCCTGTTTGTTACTTATTTAGAAAACCGCAGTAGTAGTTTCATTCTCCCTAAATCGCACTACAAACAGAAAGCAGTCCCAATTTATTTACAAAACAAAATTAACACTATAAATTCATTATATCAATATTGAAGAACAGTTCACAAGAAGGAATTTGTTAGTCATTCCATACAGTCCTTTTTGAATGATATGTCCTTTATTTATGAAAATGTTGGACGTTTCTGTTGTGTTCAGTAATGATGATAACTTGTTTAACACACTTGTCAATAATAAGCCAAAAAGAAAGGACTGTTATGTATACAGGATACCATGTACTGATATAATAATATATATCTTACATGGAAATATCTTACATTGGACAGACGAGCAAAGGTCTTCTTAGAAGAATAAAACAACACAAGTATTCGATAAGAAGAGAAGATGAAAAGAGTGCCTTCTTCATGCATATAAGAAACAATAATCATATGATTAATTGGAATGAAGCAAATGAATTAGTATTTGTGTCATAGGAAAGGAAAAGAAATATTGTGGAAAGTGCACTCATAAAGAACTTTTATTAGAAATTAATTAACAATAGCCTAGGACTTTATAAATTAGATAAAGTATTGATTAGTGGAACAATTAAACAGATGAAAACTGTTTATATAATATAATATATATATAAATTATATCAGGAGATTCATTTGAAAAAAAAATTAATTTCATTTGTTCATAAATATCAAAGAATTAATTTGCGTCATTTTATATGTTTGTTTAATTAAGAAAAATATTTACCTTACACACCACACATTACAGTAGTTAAACAATAAAGTTTTATATTAGAGGGCATACAATCAAGAATTGCTTCGTGCATTCAGACCTCTGCACACCACTGTTTGGCATATCAAAAGTCATCCTGTATGAGGTTCTCTTGTCTCAAGACTTTATACATCAACTATCACAAAAATATATAAAAAAAAAACTATAAAAGAAAGTCTTACATTATTCCTTAAAGATGGACTCGCTGGGATGTTTTTAACAGGATTTTTTAAACTGATCTGCCTTCTGAAATAGTAGATTTCATCAGGATTAACCTGACTCGAATGAGTATACTTTTTAATACCTTCCTTCGGAAGCTCTTTTATACTTCTTTTTGCTTCATCATATATATTTTCACAGATGAAAACATCTTTCTCTGGTACTTCTGTTGGGCGACCTGTCAAAAATAAACTTTAAAAAGAAATGTTAACAAAATATTATAAATATTGTGAAAATAGTTTGGAAAAGAATAATTCACTCTACTATAAAAATATGACAGATATGAAATACTATACATACGCATTACAACATAAGGCCAAAAGAGATTCGTAAAATTACAATTACAATCAATTTATTGCAATTCAACTACACTCTTTCCATAAAATTCAAAGTAGCCATTAATTCTGTTTTAATAGCCATTTCACAGGAATCTAAAGTATATTATTCTGAGGTAAAATGGATAAACCAACAAAAGTCTCCACACAAATGAAGTTTTATTCAACGCGTTTCGAACACATTGTGTTCATCATCAGGAAGACACTATAATACAAATTATAATGAGTATCAGTATCAGAATGAGTAAATACCACACACTTACGGATTGCACAACTAATGATTTAAAGTATATTAATATATTCATATGGCGAGGATTAATTATTTAGGAATTACAGTAAGCCTATATACTGCTTTATGTGTGGAAGTGTATTTGACAATGTTTAATTTAACATAGCAACAAGATAATATATATATATATTTAGGAAGCAGTCCTTCATTTATACAGGTTTGATTAAATAATACGCCATATTTACGGTTGACTAGTTTCCTTGTGTATTTCTCAAGGGATCTGAATAATCTTCTTGTATACATTATTATGCCTCATTATCCAGAAGATGACTGACGAGCAGTCGAAACATGTCGATAGTAGTGATAATAGTAGTAGTAATAGTAATAGTACTAGTTGTGACTGTTGTGACAATAGTAAAATTAGTGGAAATGCAAGATTTAAAGACAATGGAACCATTGGAAATGTTCTATTCAATTTAGATGTTTGTGTAAGAAGATTATTCAGATCCCTTGAGAAATACACAAGGAAACTAGTCAACCGTAAATATGGCGTATTATTTAATCAAACCTGTATATATATATATATATATATATATATATATATATATATATATATATATATATACAAAACTAAAGTTTATCGGGACTAGGTCAGTTCTTCATATTCAAATTAAACTCTAATGCCAACGTTTCGGTTTTTATTTAAAACCTTTATCATAGGCAGAAGTATAAATTTTGAGAAAAACTAAGTACTACATTACAAATTCTTTTACAAAGAAAAATAGTCTGTGAATTTCAACAACTTTTTAGTTTGAATGAACAGTGACACTATTCACAGTTTGTAATATAAATATAATGTAATACTTAGTTTTTCTGTTTCAAAATTTATACTTTTACCTTTATAATAACCGAAACATTAGCATTGAGAGTTTAATTTGAACCTGAATAACTGACCGAGTCCCGATAAACTTTAGTTTTGGTTCTATTCCACGGTCGATACTTTTATTAATATTTATATACATACATACATACACTTCATTATAATGTAACATTATTTTGATCAAATCAACTTTAAACTAAATACGGTATTATTGCGATTATCTAATAGGCATTGACATAACTAGTTCAAACTGATTTCTGACTTTAAACTTGATGATATGCATGATTTAAAGATGCTTAAGCACACCAGACTTATAGTCTCGGGACGCCAAGGCTACATATTCATTTTTGCAGAAATAAAACTTTTTTTAATTCAGAGGACATTTCTTCACAAATACTTTTTCATACTACTTCCTTGTAATGAATCAGATGTGTTTCTTTTTTAAATCATTAATGCTTATTGGTTTTAAAGTTGGTCAAATTGTAAATGCAAAACTGTTTATAAAATTCTGTTAAACAATGCCATTGTATAAATAATTTCAAACCAAGCATTTATCCCCACCTACTTTTAATCCAATCCGTACAATTAACAACTCTAATTAAACATGTCAAAATATTACAGCTTGTTATGTTAAAGTTTTCACTCTTCTTTTACTGATACTATATATGTACTTGATACTATATATACATACAGTTAATAGCAAATTAAATAGTTTTAGTGCTAATCACATTAAGCAATAACCATCCTTCATTTTTTATACCGATTAGTAAGTAATTAAACTTTTTTTCTACGTTTTTCTCGAATGTTCTGTCACTAGTTACATGCAAACAACGATATAAGCACATTATAAAAAAAGCGATATATAAAAACCGTTTATTGCTTTCATAACACATTAATATTGTTGATGGTCAGCTTTAGTGAACAAGATTTTGTATAAGAACAATATTTCTGTACTCTTTCCTTTTGTCAAAATGAGACATAAGGAGGCTATCAGCCTGTATCATATGTGTATTTCATTAAATCAATAATTTACATAAAAAGAAAAGGACCAATGAAACGTCAATTAAATCAACTTCGCTTGAGACAATGAGCATATATATAATACATTTTATATATTACCATTCTGAGGTAAAATGGATACACAAACAAAAGTATCCACACAAATGAAGGTTTATTCAACAACAGCGCGTTTCGAACACTTTGTGTTCATCATCAGGAAGACACTATAATACAAATTAACTGTAACTGATTAGATATAATTTGTATTATAGTGTCTTCCTGATGATGAACACAAAGTGTTCGAAATGCGTTGTTGTTGTTGAATAAAACTTCATTTGTATGGAGACCTTTGTTTATCCATTTTACCTCAGAATGAGTAAATACCACACAATTACGGATTGCACAACTAATGATATATATAATCGTGTACAAGTTTTTTTTTACAAACTTAGAATATAGAAATAAACCAGCGAAATGAATAAATTTTTGCAGATTATTTTTTACGGCAATTAATATAGCCAAAGTTAATTAGGTTGACTGTTACAGGATCATTTGAGGGGTTTGAAATTCATCGTATATTCCAAAGCATTGTGACCGTTAGTGGTATTATAAATTCAAACTAAGTTTCCTGTTATTAACTTCTGAAAGGCACGTTTTGATACATTGAAATTAGTTCAATCGATAAATAATAAAAAAATAAAACAAATAATTTTTCATTTTAATCAAATAATTTTGATTCTGCATCAAAACACGCGTCACAGTAGGTAAACAAAAAATGTCAACATGATCAATTGCACTTCAACTGATATCATTCTATATTAACACAGCACCTTACAATACCTAAAGTAAATTACAGTACTTAACCTTCAAGTACAACTTAAACTTCTCCTTTATGTAATCCAATGTACTTTATATTTTAGTCATATATAAAATTTACCTAAATATTACGTTCAATTTTGTACATCTATTTTCTACGTACAGAATATCTTAAGATGCAAATGTTGACCTGTTAACTCTCATTAAGCTTTTATTGAGTTACACGGAAAGTTACAAATTTTTGTTATCCAAAAATAGAGGATCACTAAAACTCCAAATGATATTTAATTTAATATTACTTTAATAAAGGAAACTGTAACTTAAGTGATTACATAAATAATGGCACGTCAAAAAGGATAAATTCAAATAAATACACATTATTCAACTAAAGTTATTTAACGTTCTCACATAACTTAAATGAAGTAATTGTGAAGACGCTAAACCCTCACTGATTTAAAGAAAACTATTTTATGAAATAAAAAAAAAAGTACCTTTCATCGTATGGCATGTCAAAAATATTTACATTGTAATAAATATAGTGAATTTATAGGGAAGGATCACAGTCAGAAATGATGTAAGAGACATTGTGTTATCAGTGAAAACATCGGACTATTAGTAAAATCTTTTTGATAACAAAGCAGATACCATGTAAGAAACGTGTTTAAAAGCAATTAAAGATAAGATAATGAATCGACTCTCAGCTTCTCAAAACATAAAAGCTAACATAACGTAGATCCTATCATGATCATTTAATGAGTCAATACAGAAAACATAAGTACTCTAAAAAGACTTCCTATATTTTAGTTACACACTCTAATCTCTGTCAACCCAACAAGTTTTTTTTTCTTTTTTTTTTTACAAAGATAGAATATAGAAAGAAACCAGTGAAATGAGTCACTGCAAAAGAATATGACTTACAAGGTATAATTTCAAATTATCAAAATATGCCTTTCAGAAGTTAATAACGGTAACTCAGTTTGAATTCATAATACCTTAAAAAATAATATAGTGAACGACCGTTAAAATTTATAATACAGAATTATTTATTCATACAGTATGTATTTCTTTTAAATAATACATTCAAATATGTTTTTCTTCTTGAAAATCGATAGTTATCTCCAAACAACATAAGCGAAGGATTAAATAATTAACAATTACCTAATAATTCGGAGAAAGAAATTTTGAATAATTAAATTAGTCCAAATGTAATTTTTGGATTTTTAGCTAATGACAGATTGTCACTCTGAACTGAATGTCCAGTAAGGCAAACATTTTTAAAATTTTTGTTATCCAAAAATAGAGGGTCTCTAAAACTCCTTATGATACTTAATTTAATATTACTTTAATAACGAAAGCTGTAAATTAAGTGGTTAACAACAATCTAGCAGATACAATAGAACAGTTATCATATTAACAAACGATAATATCATTCCATTATACCAATTACTAAATTAAAAAAAAAAATAAATAAGGAAATTAGACTAACATGAAACATATTGTTGATGTTCTAGCACGGCACACTTTCCAATAACATCGTCCACGGAATGAGTATCTTCAAGAGTACTGAGGAAGACTTCTTGTTTGTAGCAACTTCGAGATATGGAGGGAGGAAGTTCAGAGGGTAACACGACCCATGGACCTCTGAAGAAAGCACTCCCTCTGAAAATTATTTCAACATATTTAAAATGAACAATGCACTATTTATACATAATTACATTACTTTTTCTTTACATTTTTCCCAGGTATTTACTAAGTTCATTTTCAGCCTGCCTTGGCCGGCTTACAAATTTAATAGTATAATTTGATACAAGATAAACTGAAAACAAAATTAATAAATAAGTAAAATCTCGAATGAGTCTTATAACAGTCACTTGAATCAAGGCTTGCCTTCTAAGCATCTCACTTCTACCTCCTCATAACGACGGATGTCGAAATACCGTAAAACTTAACAGATCAAAAATACGAGGGATGTTTCCAAAGTTCTGGAAATTGAAATTAGGCAGAACTTATAGGCAATGTTATTGGTACCAGACAAGACTTAACATGTTTCTGCAACTATCTAGTGGAATATTCAATATTATTCAGTCTGATTTAGGTGTTCACTAACATAGATGAGTATTCATAAAACTGTTTTTATAACCATGGAAGACGTAGCAAAATCTCAAAAATTTATAATTTTCCTTTTGTGGAAAGAAGGTGAGAGAAAATATCAGAAATTATTCGGCGTCTGAAAGAAGTATTTGGTGAGTCTGCAGAATCCAAGAGTACTGTTAATGGGTTGTTCGGTCGTTTTAAAACTGGTAGAACTAGAAGACTATCAACGCCGTCGGAAAATGAAAACAATATTACTGCCGTCGAAGACCTACTAAAAGAGTACAGGCGAATGACTGTGCGTAAAATTAATGTGTGCCCCAGCATAGGTAACGACAAGTGTGTGCTAGGTGTTAAAGCCGTTGGGACCATAACAGAAACACAATAGGTCTGATACTTGTCGTCAACTTCAATACCTGTTAGCCCGTTAAAGTGATGAATTTTGACAATGAATAATTACCACCAATAAAACGTGGATGCCTTATTACAATCCTGAGACCAAAAGTCAATCCAAAGAATGGCGCAAACCTAAAGAATGGCCTCCACTTACGGCGTGGGCAGTGCGGTGTTGGAAAAGTAATGCTTAGTGTATTCTGGGATTGCTAAGGGATCATTTTTATGGATTATCTGGCGAAATGCACTACAATTAATGCAACATATTATTGGGATTTATTATCCGTATCACTGCGATACGTACCAGTCAAAAATCCCCCCCCCCCCCCCCCCCAACTTAAGGAAAACTCTGTTTTAAACTTCACTAAGTTAAGGATGACCAATGCTTAAATCATTAATAGGACTGCTTAATAATGATCATTTAAAAAAAAACATTACACTGACAATTCTAAATATCATTAATAGAAGCCTGCAATTCAAACATTTCTAAATTGCAAAAGGAAGTGTAAATTTAGAAGTTTAGTATACTTAAAAAAATTCTCAAAACATAACATGAACACTGATCTTTCTTTCAAAAATATCAAAACTAATTCCAATATGATAATAAAAAAAAAAACAACAAAATTTGTTATTCAACTTTTCTTAAACTAAAAATCATGAAACAACGTTTGGTTTCATATAATCAAGTAAAAAGTAAAAAATAAATAAGATCTTAAAAAATGCTTTTTGAAAAATTTCTTTTCTTAAGAAAGAAAGAGAGTAAATACAACTTAATCGAACTACTTTCTTGATGAATATACAATTAAATAATAATTTTAGCATTTACAACTAGTTACCACAGTAAAGTTAAAATTACTGTATCAGAAAACAGTATCACGTTTTTTAGATTGACACTACAAAAATTACTTCAAATGGACGTGAGATCACAATCACAGATAGCACTACAAGAGTTTGATCACCTGTTTTGATGCTTTACAGTAATAGTGTCACCTTTGAGATATTTAACTACTTAAATAGTGAATTGAACAATGAACTTACTCTTTGTTGGTCCATATTGAATCGACTTGAGCAATCAGTTGTCGACCAACATCTGTTTTCATGTAGACACAATCACCTGTCCTTATCAGACACTTCTTACAGTTGAATTGTTCAAAATGAGTCCAGCCTTCCACAATAGTTTCATTGACTTGAACGTTCTGAAAAAGTAAAGATAATAGATTACTTTCAATACAAAGTCTTAATGTAATAAATCCATGACCAGGTTATATGTACTGACGGGTTTGTCTTTTTCTAACAGTTTCTCTTGTTCTTCTAATTCAGCTATTTCTTCTTTATGTTTCTCCACCCTCTGTCTGAACACCGACATAATTCTCTTTGGCTCAAGGGCTTCTTCTCGTTGGACTAATTTGAACCCAGTCATCAAGCTATTTGGCCAGCTCTACAAAAAACATTTAAACTTTCACTTAATTTAAATTCTAATGTAGTGCAATCAGTTATTATGTGGTATTTACTCATTATAGGGTAAAAAACTAATGAAATGGTCTCCACATATAAAAATTTTAATGATATAAACAACGCGTTTCGAACACGTAGTGTTCTTCTTCAGGCATTAACTAAGGATGAGTGCCTCTGAATAAGACTGAATAAGTCTTATTCAGAGGCACTCATCCTTAGTTAATGCCTGAGGAAGAACACTACGTGTTCGAAACGCGTTGTTTATATCATTAAAATTTTTATATGTGGAGACCATTTCATTAGACCCTACAATGACTTAATTTAAACTTTGATTTTTTCTTATGAAATCTTTTAATAATGATTAATACGCTAGATTCATGTACACGCGGAAATCACCAACAATGTAAACACCCAATTTGAGTATTTTATTTGAGAATATACACAGTTATTTCAGAATAAGTAATATATAAATTCAATAACTATTATTTAATTAATAATTACTGATTCAATAGTAACATCTTAGAATCGAATATTCATAAGATATATGATACATATAAAAAATACTTGTTGGCATAAACCAGTAGGTAATAGAAACCTTTCCCTCAATCAGTTGTCATAACTCTCACGATTTTGCTGTTGTTCCCAACACCCACAGTTATCCGCTAGCACCTTAGTGTTGTTCTAGGGACCTAAAGTGTAACTCTTTTATTACTCGGTGCCCATTTTAGATATGGGTGACCCACTTTACTGGGTTGATTATAAATCAGGAGTCCTAAATTTTATCTTCCACAAATTTATATGAGTAGGGATCTTTATGAGTAAATGATATCGTTCAGGCTAGGGCCCGACAGCTGTATATCCTCTCCAAGGGACAGAGTGCATATTTTCCATCTCCTACATAAAAAAAAACTTAAGATTCGAAAAAAATTATTAGATTCGAACCACTAATTTTTAGACTTATGGCAAGCACGCTGAGTGTTAGCCCACATCTGATCCCAATCTTAAGATGTTAAACGAAACTCTCTTAAATATTAAGAGAAAGAAATCGGGGAGCTGAGTCGGGACTCTGAACATCCAACTCCAACAACGGGATATTTGACCGACTCCAACTCATTAATAATAACTCGATATTTATTGATATACCATTTTCGTGTTGTATGTACCCTATCAACCAAAATGCCATTTTATCAATGCCAAGTGAATCATCAGGCTAATTTTAAAGTCATAAATAACTTTATGGCTATAGCTATGCCTTTCTGGCTTCTTTTATCAACTTTATTAAAAAAAATATATTAAGTGGCTCAATGATGACTGTTCATAATATAAAATCATTATAATATAATTTCCATACACATTATTGTAGCACAGCCTAGTAATCATAACAAATTCATAGTTGAAATAAAAAAGAAATCTCATAAATTCCCTCGTTTCTCTCTTTTTCAAAGTGCTTGTTTCCATCATATCTTTATAACCAAAGCAACCATAATGTTCAAATATGGTGCGCAGATTTATACAAATACAATGGCACAGGTATTCAGTGTATTCTTTTGTTGTTGTAAATTTTACACTAAACCAGGTGAGGCAGAGAGACACAGCACTAGATGCCTGTGTTTCTTACTAATTTTTTTGAGGAGCCGGTGAAAATTTACCGGCTCCGACTCGTCCAGTCCATTAATTAGCCACGATTTTGACTCCACAGCCCTGGGAGAAAGTACTCACTTTCAAATTCTATTTTGTTAGGAAAGTACATCAAATTCTATTTTAACTAGCCATTTTAACTCACAATCACTTTACTACCATTAAATACTATCATTATTAGCATACAAAGTTTAGAGATATTTAAATACAATTAGCAAAAAAATGAACTCATCAAAATACATTTATGTTAAGAATACTTGGCGACCTGGAAGGTAAGTTACGATTACTGCGACTTCCACTTCCTCTTTAAGTCCTCACCTTGACCAAGTAAAATTAACCTTACTCCGTTTATTTAGTTGTGTGTGTATGTGTTCCATGAGACCAGAACCAAAAACACCAAAACGAAACCGAAGCCGATCCAAAGACTCCCAACACCAATAAACAAGGTATTCATATTTTAATGTAATTTATAATTTCTGTCTGAATTTGTGATTTTAATTTGTTTTTTGTTTTTTTTTTTTAAATTAAAACTAGATGCAGAATACTATTTATGCTGCAGTTTCTCCACCAAATGTGACACTTGGGAGAAAACATTATCAATTGAGAACATTCTTTGTTGGTTTATTACCTTCTGCTAATAGTTTTAATATATACCATATACCTGGAAGGTTTACAGCTCTAACTATAGAAAAATATTACTTGGAGAAACATCAAAAAGTCACATCGGAGTCACCAATTTTAATGAGAGTAATTATTATTAGTATTGAATTACTAGATTCAACAAAATAAACGACTGTGTTTTTAATTCTCAAAGATACAGCATAATAGTAATCAAAGAAAGTTATATTCAACGCTAGATATAATCAGATACCGCTACATCATTACAATAAATACATACTTACCATAAAATCTTTTCACCAATGTAAGAGTGAAACACTTGAGAAGAACAAATGAACAGAAAGCCATAAGTGGTTACTTACCTTTATTTTCTTGAATGCTCTAGCTCTTGCAGAATACCTTGATTCACACACATAGACGTCTTTATCATCGACTCCTTCTGGCTTATATCGAAAATATTCTTTTACAGAAAGAACACAACAACGTCCAATTATTTGGTTCAGAGGAATAGCTATATTTTGTTCAGTCTTAAATACTTCCTATAATGTAACAAAAAAAAAATGATAACATTAAGTTTAAAGAATTCCAACAGTCATTACGTTTTATCTAAAATTATAATAAACCTTTTCCAGGAACTTCCTAGTGGTAACATGGTAGGTCTCGTTGGGGCGGTAATACTGGTTACCGTACATCATTTGCTGTCCTTCTTGATCTGTCCAAAGTCGGAGAATATTTAAAATTATCGGCTCCATTCCTTTTTCTTTCCCTTCGGAGTAGACAAAATCACCTATCCTGTAGATTTGCTGGTTGTAGGATAAGGCGTTGTCTGCGACGCCAGTCATGGATGAATTCGGATCATCCTAGAGAAAGTAACATAGCCACAGGATAAGCTTTGAATATTTGAACATATAGTAAAGGAAATCCTCCTCAATTAGGATGGAGATCTCACAGTTTTAATAATTTAATAATTATAATAATTTTGAAATTAAAAATAAAATTTTGAAATTTTGAAAATAATAAATAAAATGAATAATAATTTTAATCTCACATAATCACGAAGGTGATTTAAAATGTTTCAAATTATACCACTTTAATGATTTCATTTTAGCAATAGCCTAATTTAAGGAACTTCATATCTAGGTGGTTATGTTAGGTTACAGTGGCCGTAGGCCGCAAGCCGGCCCCTTGTGATACCACAAAAAGACAATTGGGCCTATTCTCCCCCGTCCCTGGTCCACTCGAACCATCTCCAGACAACAATAATTTAGACAGATCCCTGATACCAGTGGAGGCTAAGTTCTCAAGATTGTCAAAGTACTCTCCTAATGCTTCTTTCCTTCTTTGATCAAAACCAGAGCATTGACAAAGAAAAACTTCATATCTAAGGAGTAAGGAATAATACGAGTACTTCAACTCCTTAATAAACTAGCACAATTAGCAATACATTACACCCTTCATCGACCGATAAACTTTGATAACCTACATGAAATTCAAATTAACTCTAAGCACTATACAGTCAAAATATAAACCACAATTAACATTCAATAATGGAAACAAATGCGTGAATCCTGTTCAGGAATAAAGTAAATGAAGTGTTTTGGAATAAGCGAATCATTACAACGATTTTAAAGTTTGCATATTGGAACTTACAATAGAATATTCGTTATAGGAGAGCAGTTTATTTATTTCTCTTAATAATTTACTATCATTATTAATGGTTTATTTTTTTTTCAAAATATATAACTCATTAATTTGTATCAAACAATAATGTAATTTATTATATTTGTCTCATGGAAAGGAACTATGTTTAAGGAGTTCAACATATTCTCTTTAAAAAAAAAATTGTTAAAATTGGGAACTTTAAAATTCCCAATTGTTAAAAAAATTTTTAATTAAAAGTTATCGAACATTTATGCAATCAATAGAATAAATTTTCCCAAGTATGACATGTCTACAAAATAGAATTTCATTACATTAATTTAACACTATCAAGTACATTGACTTTTTGGAAAGTACCTTCAAATCTTTTATATCAGATTCGTCATCTTCCTCCTGCTCCTGTTTGGATCGACGTTGAATGTCGACAGCGGTTGACAGATCTAGTAGTGTATAATTTAATGCTGGTGACTGTAAAATATCACCATTTTTGCAGAGTTCATCCCTGCAAAAAAAAATATTTATATAAACCTCTTAAGTTTTAAATTTTCACTTAAAAGTAACATAATTAAACTTTAATTATAGACAAATCAAATACTACTATATTTCGAAGCTATACAGTAATATATAGTGTATATAGCTATATTTATAAAAATATTCAAATAAACGCATGAAATAACAATGAATTATCAAACCACAATATGAAAATGGGAAAACAAGACTAAGATCTTTCAAGTAACAAGCTGAAGAAGACCACTCGTTACGGTTGAAACCGTAGTCTTGTTTTCCCATTTTCATATTGTGGTTTGATCATAGCTATATCTATGTACATATACTATGTATACATACAACTTTGTCCACTTTATATAGATACATATGTAGTATATAGCTATCTATGTAAGTAAAACACAACTACTTTGAAAGGGACAAGAGAGTAATAATTAAAAGAATTAATATTTATAAGTAAATTATTTTAAAGCAGAGATTTCTCATACAAGAATTGAAAGTAATAATAAAATATCTGTTTAAGGAAGAGAACAATTTCAAAAAGAGAGATACACCTGACTGTAGTCGTTTACTAGTTTGTTAAATTACAAGTGAAATTGTTTTGCTGATCCCTAATTTAACACCAATCGGAGATTTCAACTTCTGACAATGATTTTTTTCTTTGATTCGACGAGAACAGATGGTGTATTCAACATGATATGGCCGTTGGCGGCATACTAATGAAACATGGGTTTCACTCCAACTCGATAGATCCACTCCAAACTATTATCCCGACAGAACCTTGTCATAGAATGTCCGGATTCCTTGTATCAGCTCGGAATGAATAAACCATTTATCTACAATGATAGCTGCAATATTGTGATATCTTGGAAATGAGCATACTAACTACTTGACTAAGCAGGTTGCCTGCCAACTCCCACAAAACAAAAACCCGCTATCTACAAAAATATCCACAATGGTATTGTTAAATAAACGGCAAAAATACCGTGTAAAGGGGCAGCTGTTAGCAAAAGATTGAAATGGATTATATCAAATTCTATCCGTAACAACTTGGCAAGGAAAATAGGAGCCGTCACCCACCAAATAGCAACTAGTCACGATTTCCTTCACAGGCATATTTATGGAATTGGATCTGGCCGAATGTGTATGGAAGAGATGGAAAAAGAGAGCAGCTAACCTCATGCTATGCCTGCAGGCTCCCAACACAGACTGCAGGGCAACACAGGAAATTGAAGGTTGTACTAGGAAACATGGTGTCAAATGGTTGAAAAACCAAGTGTGAGTGTTGAGAAAAGAACACCATTATTTCTTTACTTTGCTAACAACTTAATCATAGAGAAAGAATACTTATAAATGTAAGTTGATGCAAATAAAACCATCACTTTGTATTACAACTGGTTTCAATTATTGAATTTTAGAATAAATGGTATATTTTCATAAAAAAACTTGACACAGAATTTGATTATGGAATTAAAAGTATTTTAAAAACAGACCTCTGTCTGATGAAATACGACTGCATTTCGACAGAGTCTTCAAAAACCTGGGAGTCACTTCGAGATAGATTTCGGGCCCTGAGAAGACAAGCAAACATGTCCTCCTGGAAGGTATCCAATCTCTTGTATTGACCTCCATCCAGCCTTCTCTTGATCAGATCTAACGATAGTCCTCGAATCCTGTGCAAGAAATTATTGAAGTATGTGAATCCTGTGCAAGTATATGAAGTATTCAAGGATACATACATTTGTTATATTATTATCATCGTTGTTTGCCTTATATTTACACTACTTTATATAGGGAAAATGTTTTGCTTAATAAACGTTTCAAATTGCACGAGTAAGATCCCAGAACGCATTTCGTTAAGCGGAATAGGACTCCTCTTATTAAACACTATAGTCTACTCCGCCGTATTTATTTAAAAACTTCTTTTATTGCAAAAAAATCAATATTTTGAAATGATTTATCTTTGGTTTCTACATCATTAAAATCTTTAAGAACTTTCACGACCATTTTTACCACGAACGATTACAGATGGGGGGATTTCGGTTATGACTAATTGACACCTTTGAAAATACTGCAAATTTCTCTGAAACGTTTTATAAAGTATGTAAAGGACCTTATACCGTAACCCACAAAAACAAAAGCATGTTATTTACACAAGTTAGTATCTAAACTAGGACTGTGATATTAATAATGAATCTGAAGATCAGTGAAAGCAGAGGTATTTCTTTTCTTTAAATTTTTCTACTTCAAACACATAAATGTACAAGAGGCTATATTATAATTTTCTTTTCTTTGTTTCCAATTATTATTCAACAGGAATGACATGTATGAAGCAAAAAAAATGACATGTATGTTAAAACTTAATATAACAAAAGTCATACCGTGACTTCAACCATACCATACCAGCATACTTCAAATGCTGGGAAAGCATTTTTTTCCCTCAGAATATGATATTTTAATAATGGGAATTTATTTATTATAATAAATATTAGAAATTATAGCCATGTCCTAACTTCAGACATTGAAAAGAAAACCTCACACATTTAAATTGTCTTTAATATGAAAAAAAAAACCGAAGTTCAAGTGTTCTCATTTTGCTCCAAATTCAATAAAGCAAGAATCTACAGATAAACCTACAGGTGAACAATTTTAATCTAGGAGACCGGAATCCACACTTTCCCCTTCGGAACTGTTTTTACAGTCCAAGTCAAGTCGATTCAGTTACATCAAAACAAAGCTCAAAATGTATGTAAATACAGAAAGGATGTGCAGTTTCCATGTGACATTAATTCAGTGGGAGAAGAATTCAAGTTTCTCGGAAGTATCGGAGAAATACGACGTAATAACTGAGTAAACAATTTTGAACTGAAAATGTCTAGTCTTGCCTTATCAAATAATTTTTTTTTTACAAATTATCTCTTATGAGAACACACAACCAGGACAATATTAAATTTCATCAGAAGTTTATTTCACTGTATTGAGGAGTGATGAATAATTTTATCAACTTTGCTCAGATACGCAGCAAACAACATAAAACTGTAAGAACCCCTATACAAACACTGCATATTAAATAAGCAATACATTTTTGGTTTAATCTTACCTTTATAGTTTCTATTTAAGACTGAACCATTATAGGTTCCACATCGGGCTGCCTAATTGGTATGTGAAGATCATGATTATGAGGTTTATTCATTAATTTTTCCACATTGACTCAGAGTCAATATATTCACTGCATTGTGGAGTTATTTATAGAGTCTTGGAGATCATTTATAAAATAAATAACAACATTATAGTCGACACTTTTTTAAATAATAAAACATCAATCTTTGAACCACCTACTGTAAATGTGTAGCATTATTTTATTGCAAATCATTGTACTAGTAAGTTTTGATATATATTTATTGAATGCTATTATTATAATATAATTATAAAATTATAGTTATAATTAATTATAAAATTTTATAACTATAAAATTAGAATTATAATTATTATTAAAAAAATACTTTTTTCCGTCGACGTCATCATGCTCAGGTAGTTCTTGCATTGAGTCAGAGAAGCAGCGACCCTCTTCGTCTTGATGGTTGTAAACATTTATAAAGAGAGAAGTAAGGATTTCTTGAATTGCTGCCGGAACATCAGGTACAGTGTTTTCATCTTGAGTCAATTGTAACTTGGATTGCATTGCAACTCGCTGAAGAGTTAAAGCGTCCTAGAATAGGAAGAGGAGAGGTTTGTAATTAAAAAAAAAAAATAAAAATAAAAATAGAACGGTTTAGTTTGAGAAGAATAACTATCGTCGACCCACTTGGGCTTACTAGTGTATCAAGTAAACATGGTTTCTAACTGAGCAGGCCGATTATCAAAAAAACCGGCCTTAAAGAAAGTTATCGAATACTCAGAATGAAATATGAAAAAACACACAGGAACCAAGTGTGGTCTAATATTTAGAGTGATTGCCTTTAGTACATAAGATTTGAATTTTGATACGGGACGATTTTTTTTTTATTATGGGAATATTAGGAAAACCACATACCGCTAACTCAGGGTAAGGATGTAAAGCAATCGATGCAAAGCATGTATGGTGCCAAGAACTCATTAAAGGCCCCTACATTTCATACTGATTTCATTATATTGCATTTTAACATATAATTTAAATTTATAGTTGAGGGTAGGATAGCCTCAAAAATTCTCGGAATCATAAAAGCTGTATTACACCTATCTCTAAACTTGTATTTAGAGTGATATGTAACTATCTTCCAGTTAATTTGAATTTCAAATGAATTTCCATTCCTTGAAATTGATAAGAATCTGATTTAAATATACCCCTTCGATTTGCCATCAAACACTAAATTTTATTCTTGATTTATCAGTATCTAATTAATTACAAAATGTTTAGTTTTTATATTATTACTTTATACGAAAATTAGTTTGAAGATTTTGACACTTTATCTAAAAAAATGTAATATTCTGTGGGCATGGTTAAATAATGAATAAAAAAAATAAATGTAATATTTAAATATGTTTGATAATAAATAATCTTCAAATTATAATAGCTTGTTAATCACTATACAGAAAGCAATCATTTATCTCCTTACTTTCGTCTGTATTTCATTTATAATACTTTAGTCGTGAACACTGTCTTCAAGATACTCAAAAAATAATTATACAAAGTGATTAGTGATGATTCTGAGACGATAACATTTTGAAGAAATTGTGAATGAGAAGCAGAGTATAGCACCGTGTTCTCGGTATGATAGAGAGATGAAACACTCTCAGAAAAGAGGAGAAAATGAATTAAACATCAAAACGTGATGGGTTTCCAATAAAAGGATATTTCAATGGCACTTTGACTATTTATTTTATCCGCAACTCAGTTCCTTTAATAACTTTAGGATCTTAATTTAGACACAAATTATTACCAGTACACCTCCATTGTATAATAGCAAAAAATTCCCCCTTCCTGACCTCTGTGGGGCAAAGGTGCTGTCACGATGCTCCTTTGCTTACCTGTGGAGAGTGTGGACAAAGACATTTCATATTGGAGTGGAGAGTCCAAAAGAAAATTTGCTTAATCTTTGATAGTAACGTAAGATTCAACAAAGAAATTTTAAATGTTTGTTCTTTTATCTATTACTGCATAAATAGATTCAAATAAAATCTTTATTTTTAAACATTTTCTGCTTTGTATATAACAACTAAAAGTTCATGGTAGCAGAGTGTAAATTTTTCCCTTGTAAATAACAAGGCAAAGCAAAACATAAATACAATACCATTTTATCTTATTACTTTCAAAGATACGAATCTCTTTATTATCGAATAACAGCAAAAAAACTAACAATTACCTTGTAAATTTGTGAATCTGGCTCATTGTATTTACAAGCGTTATCAAACATAAGAATAAAGTCAGAGACCAATTCATCTAAACTCTCATAACAGGCCGCCTTAACTTTCTGACTGATTTGCTCCAAATTGATGGGTTTTTTAATAACTTCGTAATAATCGGGATACTCCTGAAAGTAGAAATGTATGCTTAAACAAGTTAGTCACATAGACAGGTTGCTATTCTTGATACATTAAATAACTGAGGAGATGTATGATTATGGAGAAAAAAAAGAATGAAGTAACAACTATGACGTTAGATGAATAATAGATGAAAAGGCGATAGAAAGGGAGAATGATGGAGGCATGCTAAAAGGTGGAGAGAATCCTGTAACCAATGAGGAAAGGGGATGATGAGAAGAGGCAAAATGGAGTAGAGAGGAAGAAATCTAACACTCTCTCTAAATGGTATATAAGAGAGTGATACAAAATGAGCACCTCACTCGTCGGGAGAAATTCTATCATTGTCACCCTTTTAGGGTTAATAATATATACATATATATAAACTTTTACATGGAAATTTCAAATCAAATTATATTCGCTTTAAAATATTAATTACCTAACCTGATCACACAATGCAACATTAGGTGATACCACAAAAAGTTTAATATAACCGTAATTAATAAAAACATACGTGTTCCAAACAATGTATAGATAATACTGAGAAACCCTGGATATGTCAAGACACTACACTTTAAAAGAATTTCTTGTCTTTTATATTTATTACATTTAACCTAAACAGCTGTTAGATGCTCTACGAATAATTTTCATTTTATACAACTCATAGCAAGTTATGTATTAAGCTAAAATTTTTCACTTCACTTATTTTATGAAAAATAAGATTTTTCAAAATATCTTATTAAAATGTGTCCTGATTAATTTACTGTTAGTTTCGTTTAGAATTTTACCTAACACAATAATCTTGATAATAGCTCTCAATTAACAATATTTTAAAAAAATGACAACTTTCATTATTAGTTAGTGCTATTATACTTATAAGTCTTAATTAATGAATTTATGAAGAATGAAAATAGAAAACAAATTCTCTTAAAATGAAGATGAAATACTAGAAACATTTAATACGTACCGTTTTAGAGGGTAGTTTGACGAATATCTGTGACAGTTGCCTTCCTTTTGGATCTCTGAAATCCCTAACTGAATGATAAAGCGACCGTAGTTTTCTTGAAAGCGCTGGGTCCACAGGTCTGTACGGAGTCGTATTTTGAATTATTAAGTTGCCAACTTTTTTAATTTTTGGCGTTACAGGAAGAGGGGACCTGTGGAAAAAACCACAATTAAACAACACAAAATAAAACCAAATCAAGCTAACTGAAACTGGATAAGTGTACATACATTTTAGGAACTTTTGGAGGAGGAGGAGGGGGTAGAGGTCCCAACTCCTTTACTTTATCAAACAGTATTTTCTCTAGCTTCATCGCATCCTCATAGATCATTGACCCAACCTCATTATATTTGCGACAGTTGCGAAACATAAGCTGAAAATTGAAGGCATAATTAAATCATTTTTTTTATCATATAAATAAATGAAACATCAATTCAAGTTATATACACAATCAAATATATTTAAATCAAACAAAACTTGTAAATTGAAATATTCAATTTATTTACTTAGCACAAAATAACATTAATGAAAAGAATGTGTCTTTATAATATTATCTTAGAACATGCGTATTTTATCTGACAGTTGTGTTCAAGTTTGTTTCTAAAATTGTTCATTTTTAACCTCTAATATAGTAGTTTAATATATATTTGTTACATTTATTTATAATACATTTACACTACTGTCATCAGAGAGCACGCAAGCCTCTGGGCTACTCTGGTTGCGTGCCTTTTTTTTATTACCAGTGTGTATATTTCACAAATTTTAAATTAAAATTTTTTTTGTTTCATTTATATATAATACATTTTCACTACTGTCATCGGTGAGCACGCAAGCGACTTTCACCAGTATATATATTCCTGTACCTAAGCCCCACACTACTTCCTTATACATAATTTATAATCTCTCTCTCTCTCTCATTAATTCCTCATTCCATACTCTCTATTATTCCATCTTTAGAATGCATTATTTTCCCTCAGATATGTGGAGGTGTAACAGGAGATCGCTTCACGATAGACCTGAAGATAATTTGTGGTAACCGGTAACATTATAGTCGTCACCATTTTGGTACTGCCTTTTCCACCTCTTTTTCTTTCTGATGTCGGTTCCATTAAAAATTAGAGGCTGAAAGTGTACTCATTTGTAGTGTGATATTTTCGTTTATTACTGAACTTTTGTTTCCAGTTTGGATTCATTTTTTGTTTACAAATAAAATTGTGTCATCGTGGCTGACGACGACTAGTTCGTCTTCTAACCGGTCTTCTTCTAAAGTTGACTAAAAGACCTTAGTTCCATGTCAAAATTTGTTACCGCAGTTTAGACATTGATTTTTATTCCACGCATATACTGTGAAATCTTATTATGCATATAGAACTTAATAAAGTATCGACCACCGAGGAATAGAAAGAATATATAAAATAAATATTTTTATGGAAGTTAGTATTCCAGGTTCAAATCAAACTTTCAAATCTGACTTTTTAGTTTTATTTTAACCTTTTCTTGAGAAGTATGGACTTGTGAGAACGAAAAAATTGGACAATTACATTAAAGGTTTAAAATGAATAATTTTTAGGAAATAACTTTAACACAACTATCAACACTAACAAGATCAATATACTGAATTTTGAAATATTTAGTTTCAATATTTCATACATCTACTATAAAAGTTCATATAAAAACAACAATAAATTTTACATTGCTTAATTGTAAAATACAAAAATCATTAGAAGTTAAAAAAGAAATATAACTTCAAAATCGGCCTTTAAGAAATACCTTAAAATCAGCCAATATTTCCTCTTCGGAAGTATACTTTTCAGCTTTGATATTAGCTTGAATACTCAGCATATCCAGAGGGTTGTCGATAACTTCATAATAATCAGGATAGAGTTTTCTTGAAGGCTTCTCCATGAACATAAGCATAGGCTGACGCCCATCTTCACACTGTAACATTTTATTCTATTTGAAAAAAAATTGATCCTTAAACTTATAATTAACACAAACAACTTGGTGGAGAGTGAAATATAGAATATATATTCATTTATAACGTCCATGATAATTTAAATATGTTTATTTTCATCACCGAAATAGTGCTTATCGTTATAACTAACTTTTCTCCATGAACATAAGCATAGGCTGACGCCCATCTTCACACTGTAACATTTTATTTTATTTGAAAAAAAAAATTTATCCTTAAACGTATAATTAACACAAACAACTTGGTGGGGAGTGAAATATAGAATATATATTCATTTATAACGTCCATGATAATTTAAATATGTTTATTTTAATCACCGAAATAGTGCTTATCGTTATAACTAACTTTTGAAATTTGACATAGCATCAGATAATTTCTTTTTATAGCTTTTATGCTAAGAGATATTTAACAACTTTAAATATTAAAATGTCCAAGTAAAGCGCAGATTCATTTGAGAAATGAACACACATTTTTAAGCTTGTTATTAGACTTCTAGACGGCCACGGGCTGAGAAAACCTTATCTGATAACCAAAGGATACCCATGTATGGTATAAGAGAACAAATCAACCATTATGAATATAGTATGCAGAGTATATATATATATATATACCACAATTAAAAGAAACGGTCCAGCGGACTTTTTTACAATAAAATAAAAAACGAAGGAAACACACAGAAAGACACAGACATAACTCACATCGATATTTCGACAATCGTCGTCATCAGGAGGTGCGAAGAGCGAAGAGTCCCGCAGGAAGACAGGGCGGTACTCATATATATATATATATATATATATATATATATATATATATAAACACTAATAACTTCTCGACCGTGTGACAGATATACAACTAAAAAATGATTGATCGGGATGCGGTCAGTTTCTTCCACTTTTTAATTCAAACTCTCATTGCCGACGTTTCGATTTTATTCAAAATCTTTTTCATAGGCCTACAAATTATACGAGGGAATAACGGAAATATACTAACAGATTGGTATAGTAAACCAACCAATTCAGGGAGAATATTGAATTATTATTCATCACATGCTGTAAGTCAAAAATTGAATTGTGTAAAAAACTTAATAAAAAAGGTGATAGATATTAGCAGCCCGTGTTTTTTAAAGGAAAATAAGAAAAAGGTGAAATTCCTGTTGGAAAAAAACTCTTACCCAGGAAATCTAATAGAACGCATTTGGAGAAAGTATTTAAGAGAACAGACGGAACACATGGAAAGAACTACTGATAACCATCAAATGATGAATAAAAGATATTTCAAATTCCCATTTATTGAAGGGCTATCACAAAATATTCAAAAACTGTTAAAAAGGAACTTACCAGAAATCAATTTAGCATATTATAATAAACAAAAAGTAAAATTATTATTTTCTAATTTAAAAGACAAGATACCAAAAGATTTAGAAAGTAATATTATTTATTCTATAAAATGTATAGAATGTAATAAGAAGTATTTTGGTGAAACCAGTAGATTGTTAAAAGAAATGATATATCAACATAAATACTCTGTTAGAACAAAAAAGATTAATGCCACAGCATTAGCATATCATTCAATAAATGAAGGACATACATTTGACTTTGATGGAACAACCGTTATGAGTAAAGAACAGGACGAACATAGAAGAAGAACCCTTGAAATGCTATTCATTAAAAAAGATCAAAATTGTATTAATCATAGAAACGATATAGCGAATTTAAATAGTGTTTATTCTAGTATTTTGAATACCTAACAGATTTAGTGAAATTTTGTTCAATAGGTACCTGCTTATCAGCTGTACAGAGTCGGTTATTAACGGTTTTCATTGAATAGTTTAAGAGTCATTACTAGTTCAGAAATGAAAATGTAATAGTTCCTTCAATTGCCAATACTCCTACTTATGTAAGTACATTGTAAAAAAAAAAACTTTGTTTTTATAGTTAGACTCCATCTTTTTCTCTTTTTTATTATCTGTCATTGTTATCCTAATACTTAAGATTGTATTTAATGTTCATAGTGTACTTCTTTTGTTTGTGTTTTAAAAATGTACGTATTAATGTTTTCCTCTGTTTGTAGGCCTATGAAAAAGATTTTGAATAAAATCGAAACGTCGGCAATGAGAGTTTGAATTAAAAAGTGGAAGAAACTGACCGCATCCCGATCAATCATTTTTTAGTTGTATATATATATATATATATACTTTTTCGTTGGAAATACGATCCAAAACGGACAAATATAGTTCAATATAGAAATAGAAATATAGAGAAATCAAAAGAACACACTTAGAGTCTCTAATTTTCGGTTTGAACCGTCTTCAGGAGAGATAAGAGAGGGAAACCCAGCGCACTGGTTCAGAGACGGTTGGAGATTCAACCGTTTCGTTTGGAGACCTACGCGTTTCGAAACGCGTAGAATAAGAAAAAGCTTCTTTTTTATGTGTGGAGACTTTGATTTATCTATTTACCCCAGTATGAGTAAAAACCACACAACTACGGATTGGACACCTAATGAATTAAAAGTACAGTTTGTAATCTCAACTGCAGTCGTCATCAGGCTAAAGCCATTACAAGTTTTATAGTCATTTAATTTAGTCTATTTTGATGTTATACTAAAAAGTTTATTATATCCTTAGACAGCCATATTTTCACAATACCTCTGAATAAAGACAATCGGTATTTCACATTACAAAAAGAAATGATTTTTTTTTTGCATAAAATTCCTAAATGTAATCCTTTAAAATTCATAGTTTAAACAAATATCATTTACCACAGATTATATTTCAGATAAGAACAACAAAAGAATAACATACCACATATGTCATTAGACATTTGCACAAGGTATACAATCTCTTCTTCAGTGGAATGTTGTGCAAATATTTCCCCCTGGTTAGAAGTTTATTCGTTCCAGGAGTAATGGGTTTTGGCTTCTTTGGTTGTTGTTGATCATCCACTGAAGAAGATTCTTCATCACTTTCAGAATACTGGAATAATAAAAAAAATTATTCTATAAAATTATACAAAAAAAAAGAAAATGGTATTTGTTTTAAAATACTTTTAAAGTTGTTACCTGATTATCGACTTCAAGTAATTCTTGAACTTTTTTCTGCATCAATTTCTGTAGTTTTACTGCATCCTGAAAATAAAAAAAAAAAAATGTTCTAATAAAATGGCACAATTAGACGGGATCACAGTGGAGAAAGGTGAAGGTATCATTTGAAACGACCTGTATCTTACATCCACTGAAAGAAGTGACAGTATCAAGATGTCAATTTCTAAAAGAAAAAATCGTGGAGTTCAATTTTATGGCTCGTTTTTCAAATCAGGAAATCAAAAGTAAGGTTAAGAGAACATGCAAAAAAAAATATTTTTTTTTTACTTGTTACTGTTACTGAACATGCAGTAACTATATTTAAAAGGAAAGTCTGTTGTATACTTCAGAGGTTCAATACTGTATATTATAAGTATATCTAACCCTTTTGATTCTTGTACTGATTTCTATACTAAGTTTGTTCCAAATTTTGCTACAAACTTCATCTTGAAAACAGACAAAACCCAAAACCAGTAATTTCGTCAGAGGGTTTAATTTAGAACACCAGATTTAAAACCAATTAGGCAATGCATAACATGTCAAAATAAGCAATTTTTTCTATTAATGGCTGTGAATTAGTCTTATTTCACAGTAAACAGCTACCTATACATCTGAGAAATGCCATTCTATTAGAATATGGAAAAGTAATGGTCTTTTGAACACCAGCGTCGGTTAGATCACCGAAGTTAAGCAAGAATTGGCGTGGTAAGCACTTGGATGGGTGTGACAGCACAGGTGTCCTAGGTCACGTGGCTTTTACCCATGGTAAATGCGGTGTCTAATCATAAGTCACACTTTCGCATCTTTTTAAAGCCCAAAAATAGTCAAGGCTTTAAAAAGCATTGGAAAAATATGTGGTGTAGACAATTTTACATTTTTAGAAATGTTTGTTTGAAGAATTGAAAATAGTCATCTACAGATTTCCTGTCTTTCTTCCCGTATGTCTGTTTTTTTTTCTTCAAAACTTATGTTCCTCATTAGTGAAGAGCCATTTAACTTTGAAATTCTTAAATTTTTTGAAAAAGTTAAATATCTTTCTTAAAACCTATCAGCTTTATGCAAACAGTCTTATGCCCTCAGGGTCGGAAATAAAAAAAAAATAAAAACTCAGCGTATGTAAACTGCTTTGAAACTTTAATTTTTTTTTTTTTTTTATAATTACCGAACAGTATAACGGTAAACGATGCAGTTACCAATAAAACTATTTCCCAGGGTCAGAAATTTGTTTTGTATCATTGAGACCGACGAAGAACTTTTACATTATGGGATTCATAAATATAATGAAAAAATTCCTGTTGTTACCGAACAATAATAGTACCATCCATGCCTTCTTTTTAAAAACCTTATCCACTAAAGTGAATGAACGCTATAACTTTCCATTCCAAATATTCACTCCCAAAATTGAATGAATGAAATAAAAAAAGTTACTCTCCTAACAAAGATAATCAAATACAGATCAAAGAAAAACATAAAAAGATACATTTCCAGTAAATATATTTTTTAATATGAATAAAGTTTATATTTCATACTTCGTACTTTAGCAGCTTATTCACTTGCAAACAAGGATCCTTGTTTTCCCTCTAAAAATATAAAAGTTTGAGATACTTGATTATTCTGTGAACGACATATTAAAATAAAAAAAACAATTAAAAACAGAAAGAATTCTGATTTCATATAACACTTTTCAAGTTAGTACTTTTATTGAAAGTTTTTTTCCAGCTTAACAAGAACTAAACTAAAAATTATAAAACCGATATATATAACGTTGGGAAAACTGTGGGTTATTTAGAGGAAAATTATAATTCTATGCTCTTGTAGCAAAGTTCACTACTCGACGTAATACAAGAGGTTACATGCATAGACATACTAACCATAGAAAGATACAAACAATTTTCTAATCAAATTAACAAATAAAGATTAGGTTCACTCCCAACGTTTAGTTTTTCTCTAAACAGTAGTTTTTTTTTAATAATAAATATAAAAACAAAACAAGCATACATGAAGAAAAGAACTTTCATGAGCCTCTATTGTTAAAACTTTTTTGGGAATTGTTAAACCCATTGCTAATAATATAATTATTAAAATAATGTAACGATCTTACCTTAAACAGCTTGGAATCTGCACGATTATACTTTTTGGCGTTTTCAAACATTATATTCAAATCGCCAGCTACCTCGCTCACTGTTCCATAATGACCTTTCTGTAATAAACAGTTAAATAATAATCCACATACTTCAACAAAACAAGTGCTTCAATAAAAAATGTATGAATCACAAACAAACCTGGAGTTTTTTACTTATTTGAAACAACGATACAGGATTACGTATTTCATCGTAATAATCAGGGTAAATCTTTTTCGACGGTAGCTTAATGAAAGGTTCACTCATAATTTGACCTGAAAGGAATACATTTTAAATAATGAAATCCGCTTGTTTTACAACTGAAATTAGAAATAAAATAACACTAATACAATATACTTTACAAATTGGAATAAAAATAATACTCGCAATGCATAACATGTCAAAATAAACAAGTTTTTCTATCAATAACTGTGAATTAGTCTTATTTCACTGTAAACAGCTACCTACATCTGAGCACTGCCATTCTATGGTATTTCAATACAGAAACGTAATGGTCTTGTATTAATGATAAACGTCCAAAGCCTTGTTGAACACCGAATTATTGTTAGTCATATATAGGGTCAACATAATTATTTAATTATCCGTATTTAGTAATATTTTCAAAAAATGTATGTTTTTCTTTGTTAATATTTCACTAATATTAAATTGTCAATCTTATCTATATATCAAACATTTAGCTATTTGTAACAGAGTGGTTGAGTTTTGCTACATACTGTAATTTGAAATGCGAAGTATCAATGAAATACTTTCTTAAATGGTATTAAATGTATATCTACAGTAGATAAATAATACACGTGATCACCGACAAATATGCCTGCCTGCTTTAGAATAATTCGAATTTCGTATACACGAAAAATATTTGCTAAGAGCATTTTTCAAACACAGCTTGATATACTTATCTATTTCTATCGGAAAAAGTAACTGAGTCATGAATTAGTTGTAGGCACTCAGCTCGATTTGAAAAAAAAAAAAATTGAACTAAGAAAGTTTAACAGGACAGCCAAAGAGTAAATAGAATGAATGGAATGGGAAAATAGATACTGTTGGAAAGTTTGAAGATCCTATGTATAATACAGCACACAGTACCATACACTAAGAGCAACTGTGAAAAACAAACCTTATTGCATCGGCAAATTTCGATGATCCTATTAACAATTTTATAAGTAGAACGTTCAGAAAACTCAGTAGCTGTATTAATCATTTTGTGTGTTGGAAGACTTACAGTTGGTTTCTTTTCCTCCCTCATCATAATCATTTCCCTTAATTAAACTAAGAATAAACCAAGAATTTGAAAGTATTAATAATTTTGTAGACTAATACTGGTCCCACTCTTCTCAATGAACTCAAAATACAATTGAAACAACGGAGAGCTGTAAAATTTGTTTGAAAGTAATACTGATTTTTTTTGGGGCCAGGTTAGCTCAGTGGTTAACGTACTCGTCTCTGAACTGATAGGAGCGGGGTTCGATCCCCACCTGGCCCTCGATTTATTCACGCGGGAGGTGAATAAATCTGAGCACATCGTCCCTTGGAGAAGGATGTTTAACTATCGGCCCCAAGTCTGTACGATGTCAGGTACTCGTTAAATATCCCTATTCTAAATAAACGAGTTAGGTAAAATTTAGGACTCCCACTGTAGAATCAATCTTCATTGTGTGGTATCACAAAGTGTCATTGCTCGGTCCACGTGTGTTCCCTTGTGGGACTGCCACTGCAACCTAACCTAACCTAATGCTGATTTTTAAATTCATGCTTTACCATCAAAACTTTTAGGATTGTTAAGTCATAAACTTAACGTGTATTGTAATAGTAATCTCCATAGTTATAAAAAATAAAAAAAAATGAAACTTAGGGTACAGAATCTTTAGAAGAGCAATGTGATTGGGTTTGGTGTCTCAATAAATCTACTTTAGTTGATATTGAAATGTTTGGTTGCAACATTAAAACTGATTTACTTTTATGAAACAAAAGAATGTTACAATAAAGAAATTGAAATATTAAGTTCACAATAAACATAATTAAAATTCACAGGTTATAATCCTCATAAATCTGTGATATTGCCCAAAATTTTCATACTAAGTAGTACAATCCTTAGGGATCTAATGATCTAATAGATTAGGCTGATGACGTTCACTAAGCACCACAATCGAGATATATGCATTAGAGATGCATACCAGGGTATCTGAGCAATTCTGATCAATATCAAAGATGTTTATGTCAACCATTTACCCTGAGGATTGGTGGCGTTTTTCACAGTGTTGAAGAGCTGCCAGCAAGGATTTTCATCATCCCCCTCCGGTAAACTGCCCTCTTCTTCTATCACTTCTATATCATCTTCCTCACTCTTGATACTGGCGGTTATCGCTGATAAAGTCGCTCCTCGTTGTTTTTTCCTGAAAGTAATGTAATACTTGGTAAAGTTTGGCAAGAAATACAATCATTGTATACAATCAATCTTGAAACAGTGATAGTAACTCAATTTTAATGTTCATATGATTCAACTAGTACATGTTTCGGCAACACATTGAAACAGAAATTTATTACAACTAAAATGCCAAGTCATCCAATAATTATGATAGAACTTTAGCCAAATATTAAAGCTTAGTTCTTCAACCGACTTGATTTATCTTCCCTTACTTACATGAAGTTGAATGATTAGACAAAAGCCTGACTATATATTATCATCTCTATTCATTGTCCCAATCATGTAATGCAAGTATCAAAAACTCTCTTGCACTTAACGTCTAGCAGACTATACATTTGCGATGAAATATTGGACAACACACTCACTATTTTATTTAAAAATAGAGGGATACATTTGAAAAGGTCCATAACTTGGAAATATATAAGTACAGACCATTACATACCTATTAAAACTTTGAAAATAAGGTCTTTAAGTCAGCATATATTTTATACATAATATAAAAAGATTTCACATAAACACGTGAAATAACAATCCATGATCAAACCACAACAAGAAATGGGAAAACAAGACTAAGATATTTCAACCGTAACAAGCGGTCTTCTAAAACCCAACTGACGTCTAATCTAATCTAATCATTTATACATAATGTTAATGTTACAGCAAAGATAATTAGTAAAAATTAAAGGAGTATATGTAATAAACTAACTCGTTGAGTTTTTTCGTACCTTGCACATCTTCCAGAGTCAAATTGACTTAGTATGAAATAAGAACACGAACAAGATCAGAAACCAGTCTAGTAACAAACAAATTTATAGAGTAAGCTAGTAGATTTTTCTTTAATTGTTATTTATATATATACACGAGTTCAAAATTCAAGAAGAGTAATACACAGAATAAAGAAACACACTTACAAACTCAAATTTTCGGTCAACCCGTCTTCAAGAGAAAAGAGAAAGGCAGACCAAGCACGTTGTAAACGTGCATTACATTGCAGACGCAATGGCAAGTAAACCAACGTTGCGTCTACAACGAGCTTGGTCTCCCTTTATCTTTTCTCCTGAAGACGGATTGCCCGAAAATTTGAGTTTTGTCAGTGTGCTTCTTTATTCTGTGTGTTACTCTTCTTGAATTTTGAACTCGTATTGTGTCCAGTTTGGATTGTATTTCCGTTTATCAAGTATATATATATTTATAGATTCATACATATTTGTATATATTTATACTAACTGAATATATATATATATATATATATATATATATATTGACTTAACTTTTGCTTTCAAAACTACCATAATATGTTTACTTAGCCTATTCTAAAATTCAGATCCATCTCTTCAAATCAAATTCTTACAGAATTATCACAATAGAATTCGTCAGTCATATGTAGATAATCACTTATCATTTTTTTCTATTTCCAATTTAATCAAACACCTTTGGTTTCACAAGTTACAATATTAGAAAAACTAACTTCAAGACACCTACCTAAGTCTTTCACTTCCTTTCGCTGATTTTCCTTGTTCAATTTCTGTTTTCTTCGCCTGAGTCATCTTCCTGAGAGCTTTTGCATCTTTGTATATCTGTGAGCCTGGTTCATTAAATGTACAAGCATTTTTCGTCAATACTAGAACATCTTTTTCCATTTCTGTTAAATTGGAATATTTATTTTTTTGTATTTTTGAAGCAATATACCTCAAATCAATAGGGAACTCTATTACTTCATAATAGTTTGGATATTGCTGAAAAATAAAGTAAAAAAAATAATAACACTATTAAGCGATTATATCTTATGAATTAATAAAGCTGCAATTTTAAACTCCCAATAAAACAATTACAACAGACGACCACTAATATGAAACAGTGTGGTTTGCAGAGTACTAGGTTATCGATTCATTAAGTCGGAAAATTTTAGCTACCATCTAACTTTATTATAATATTAGGATAAAGCAAAGGAATTTAAAAAATTAATTCTAAAGCAAATTAAATAACCCCCAAGGTATCAGGAATTTTACACACTTCTGTTGAATCAGTAGAAATATTATCGTTGTCAATTTTAAAGTAAAGAACTAAAATGTGAAGCAAAAAGCCTATAATAACCTAGTCTGTCGTGACTACTATGTGTGTAGTATTTTCATTTTAAACTGGAAGTAAAGTTAAAGCATTTTTTATTTAAGCTGAAAGTAATTTTTCATTAATGCTAAAGCTCGGACTGAAAAGGTCTATTTACGACAACAAATGTTGAAATCAGGCAGGCAAAACCTACCTACGTAGAATCCTACACAAGCGTTGTGACATTCGACAATCCAGGAAATTTCAAATTACGTTAACCAAAACTAGTAAGGGAAATTTTGAATTATGCTTTGGAAAATAAACAAATTTGCGGGATTGTAATTATAAACTGTACTGGAGAGACGAGAAAATTAAAGTTATGGTTCGTAGAAAGGTTCTGGTGATGAACTCCAGCTTTCAGCCTACAGTCAGTGTCCAGGTCATAGCAAATCATTTAAAGAACTGGCAGATGCTTGTCAAATTGTGCAACACTAGAGCCAGGATGGTTAGAATTTGTACCTTCTTACCAAACTTGGTACCTTTAGCTTTCAAATGAACCCTACGGTACAACAGGTACAAATTTTAATAAAATATTTGGCAGTATAAGAAAGAAATTATTAAATAGTATTTTTCAAAATTCATTATTTAGAATATAATTGAAATAATGTCAATTTAGGTGAATGATAATAGCTGAATAATATAAAAAATAAGTATGTTATCGTGTTTTTTTTGTTCAAACACGAAATAAAATTTGAATGAAAATAAATAATAGATATCTGTTATTATGTTCATTATATTCCCGGTACAAATAGGTGGGGGAAAATGGCAATCCAGCACATTAGGTATCTGAGAAACACTGCGCATCAGAAAACATGAAACAATTTGTTTCAACTACTTGGATAATAACTTATTACTGTTTACTCTTCAATAAACAATAATTAAATCTTATGAATGTTTTAATAAACTCACTCTGAATTTACTTTCAGTGAACATAATTCAGTTTTACAGAAAAATAGCAAACCTTTTTTGAAGGAAGTAACTGAAAAGCAGTATGAAGAAGTCGCCCATCTTCAGAAGTAGCTGACATAATACAGTTGAATAATTCCTCACATTGATTGATCTCATCATCATTTGTAACTGATGAACTTTCTGAGGTATCTTCATTTTCCTCTTTTTTTATTTCAACATTAGCTGTTTTACGTGCCTACAAAAACCATGCATATATATTTGATAATAATAAACGTCTTTTAGAGTATGCAGTTAGATAGTGCAACAAGAATATTAACAACAAAAGTACACTTTGTTATACTTGGTACTACTGGTCACATAGGTGTATAGTGCCCTGTATCAGGTCATCGAATATTGGGTACTGTACTTTTTGAAACTACAGTTCACAGTGAAATGTACCAGGGAATTTTACCAGTTTACTACCTTAATTGAAGAAGATGAACACCATTCCTATTGTAGACAAACAAGATGTGTCTGTTAAGTCACATGACAAGATAATATGTCAAGATGTGTGATATGTCACACATCTAAGAAAACAAAGGATTTCTTATGCTTATATTTTGGTAAATCTATCACTTCTAAGGATTGATTAGACGTTATAACTAGGATCCCATGATCCTATTTATAATATAATAATCTATAAATAGGTTATTTCTATTTACCTTACTATTTTTTCTATTTACAGATTTATTCTATTTATTTTTAGAAAAAAGTTTTTGAAAATAGTCCTCACAATCTGAAATATATACAGAGGAATATAAGAACGGAGTATCAACTCAGAAAAAGGTACGTCTGATGAACAATCTACCTTAACAATGGAAGACAGTTTTACATGCAACAACGACAGGTACATTATGAAAAAGTATCTGCTGTCCTGTTTAACATGATAGCAAAAGGAAAACGATATAAGCTTAAAATGAAAACTTTTAACTAATTATTTTTCATTCTTATTTTCTGGGAAAGAAAAGGTTTTCAAGAGCAAAATGTTTATTCTAAAACATATTAAAGATCAAATCTCAATGAAAAAACTGTAATTACAAATAAAAGCCCATTACTGGTGTATTGAAAACATCCAACCCTGATTTGTTGATTTTTAAAACAACTGTTATCACTGCGCAGAGTTAAATAGCAGATAATATAGAGATAAATTGTATAACAGATACAAAAATGGACTTGAGAAGGTTCCACCAGTGTAGACAAACGTCTAAAGAAGTCAGTCATCTGTGGTATAGAAATGTTATTTACTAAATCTATGTAAATAAATAACAACTGAAATAATAAGAAACCAAACAGGTATAGCAGAAAAATAAATTATTGAAACAGGTAGAATTAATTGAAGTTACTGTATATCACTCTTCAATAAAAAATAAAAAAAATACGGAAAAATAATAAATTATTTTGACCTTTAATTATCAGACTACCCTACGATTAACTCCTTCCCAAACACCGTATATTTATAACTTCACAGGCATTTATAATTAATAAATGACCCCAGAATACAATGAAGAACTTATGTTAATCGATTATTTTTTTTTTCTTAAAACATTGTTCAAAATTTTCACAATCCTTAAAACTTAGTTCCTTGTTTTTTTTTTTTTTTTGAATGCACTCAATAGCGAAAACATTTGTTACTCTTCATGTTTTCATTGAAAAGAAAATTTTAATTCTTAAAACTAAATATTTAAATGTTACCCTCTACATCATATTAAAATAAGATACCTTAAAAACAATTTTTCCTTTGGGCTCGTCTTCAGAAGTTTTCGCTTCTTCAAGAAGTTTTGACTTCGTACTTTGGACCAACTCCCACATCTCCGAAGCATCTTTAAACTCCTGTGTATTCCGCTGAAGCATCAACACTTACTATATTATACGTATATATACAATCATATATAATTTCTATGATAACAAACAAAAATATATTGAAAAAGTGCTCTGCAAGTTCCACAAAAAAGAAAGTATATTGTACTTTATAAGCATCGAAAACATTCTGTACTTGCATTAAGTAATGGCTTAATTTTAAAAATTTGGAATGCATGTCCATTCTATGACTATTGTAAAACTGTCAGCAAACAATCTTACCATATTAATATTTTCTGAAGTTTAAACTAAAAAATGAAATCACTTCAATGAAGAAGTATTGATTGGTTTAAAGATATTATTACTGTTAGTATATAGAGATTAGCAATGATTATAAGAATAGAGGTTTGAACACCAATGTTTCTGACCTCTTATGACCGAAATCACGTCGAGAAAGGAAGAAAATTTACCAGGTAAAATGTTATATTTTCTAAGTATATAAGCATTTTATTTTATTTTAACCAATAGACAATACATTTTTGTATTCCAAGAAAAATCATTTAGTTAGTTACTAAAGAAACTGCCTAATTATTTGACTAAACTATATAATTTGAGGGGTACCTTATAAAAAGATTTGGCGTTGGACACGAGGAGTTCAAAGTCACTCACTAACTCATCCATGTCTTCATATTCGTCAGTCTTAAGTTTTTGTTGTACTTTCAGCATATCAATAGGGTTAGCTACGACCTGAAAAACACTTACTTATTTCTTAAAAGACAGAGTAGTAATAATATTAATGCCAAAAGATAATTGAAATATCCAACTCATATATAAAGAACATATCAATGATCAAACCACAATAAGAAAATGGGAAAACAAGACAAAGATCTTTCAACCGTAACAAGCGGTCTTCGTCAGAGTCAAAAACCCAACTGAACATATACATAAAAAGAACATATACAATTTAATTATGGACTCACAAATATTTAGAGTATTTTATTTAATATCCTTCGACCAACAGTACACATTAATCCCACCCACTCAGAAAATGTTAAAATATTATTGTCAAAGTACAAAAACAAATTCAGCAACAGCCAATTCAACAAATTAAGTTTCACGATTTCTGAAAAAGTATTGATATTTTACATTCACCAGTAAATATAGAGATTTCACAAATGAATTTCAGAAAATATTAAAAAAAGTGAGGCCACATTCTAAAAATTAAGAGCAGCATTAGGTTAAGAATTGGGATAAAAAGATTAATAGCGATATGTATATAAAGGTAAATAATTAATAGGTTTATTTAATCAGAATTAATAAAATGACTTAACTATTAATCAGTAAATATAAATGAGGATACGAACGACTGGACTGGACTGAATAATGTTAAGCTTTCTACTGTTGAGAGTAATTTTCACATCAAAGAACTAGTGAGAGTTACTGAAAATATTAAGGGAAAAGGAAAAAGAGGAATAACTTTTGAAACAGTCAATGAAGACTTCAAATTCAGAACTGTCTTGGGGTATTTGGGTAGTCTTGGGGTAGTCTTGGAATAGACTTCCATCCGACTTCATATTTCTTTCTTTAAATTTTTCTTTTAAGAACTCTTTGTTATATCTTTCAGTTTTCATTTTATCACATATATATTTTTATCATTCTGTGATACTTCTGATTACTTCTACATTCTTTATTTGCTCTTGAATTATTTTGCGAGCTTCATTTTAATAGGGAACAAGCATGACTATACTGTTAGCTACCGTCACTTCAACGGCCAACTTTGAATTCCCTCGGACTTCGAAATAAGACCATTCTCAGAATAGAACAAAAACTATGTCGATATTTCGAAAAGTAGTTCGTCATAACGGGATGATCAATAAATAAAAGTACGAAATGCAGTTCGTAGTGGCTTTTCTGTTCTGTGACCCGTATTATTTTTTCGTTGTCACTTATAAATAAACTTACTATAAAGGTCTCCAGGTCTAAACTACTCTTCAAAACATTTTACTGTTAACCTGCAGATTGTTTGCTACATAGTAGAAAACACGGAGAGACGTTAGTGTTGTTTTACTTTTAACGTAATATTTTCATTAACTTAAAGCTAATTGTCCGATTTGTTCAGAATAGTTTTTTATTTATTTATTAGTATATCAACAGTTATTCCCCATTACAAATGGACAATAATGAAGAAGACATATTTTAGTTTAGAAGAAGACTAATTACGTTTAGTAGAATATCATTCCAATTATATCTCGTTACCATTGTCATATTGAAGCTAAATAAATAAACCCAAACATTTCTGATATAGGCTTACAGCCAATTAATGAATAATTAATAAAATCCATTCTAATTAATATAACCAATTAAATAAAAGTAATCTTCCAATTCTAAAGATACTCTCATTACAGAATTCATGACACCATCTTTTTATTAAAAAATACACATGTACAGTGCTGCTCTATTCATTAATGCTAACTAGTCAAGAAGACTTCTTTACTAAAGTCATCATGAAAGCCATTAGGTTTGCTAACAATTTCAAATTACAATACGCTGGCAAAATTAAAATAAGAGCATATTACAAATACAAATCACAAATGTACCTCGTAATAAGCAGGTTCCTGTCTTCTTTTTGGCGCTCTTATGAATGAGTCACATAACAAAGTACCATCATCTTTTTTATGATTTCTTATAACATCATATAGTTGCTGAGCTAATTCCACCTGTAATATTTAAATTAAATCAAGCTATTTTATTATTAAATTTCACAAACGTTTCATCATGGCATAAACACACAAACAATCGAAGAAAATAGCATGAGATGAAACATGTTTATACCAACGACAAAGTGATTTAAAATTAAATTACAAAAGGTTAACTTTGACTGATCAATCCTGAACTAGTTGTTTGCAAATTTTAAAACGTTCCGGTTAAGTTGAACTTAAATACTCACAGGGTCAAACTTCTTTCTTTTACGAGGTGGCTCAGGAGGCTGTTGTGAATCAGATTCATCTTCGTCAACCCCTCTGCTCGCAACAGATGAAGCTCTTCTTCTTTTATTCATATCTAAACATGAACTTAGAGTTACGCATATGAATTTACTTACTCACGTTTATAACCTTCAGGCTTTGAAATATATAAAAACAGCCATAATATCACGGATCAATAATCTAACACCCAAATAAAAATTTAGGCTAAAACAAAACAGGCAAAATGAAAAAAAACCTGATATTCGGACAGAAATATGAAATTACTAACCAAAAAACGTTACCTAAATTCTTTAGGAGCAATTTCGATGGTTTTAATCAAACCATAAGAATATATATGGTGTTATTCAAGCTTAAATTTTAAGAAGTCATGTCTATAAAATAAACAATTATAAATAAAGCAACTATTTACAAGCAATGGGTGTACACAAACACTCACGTCAACCCAACGATTCCAGCGCATGCGTGAACTAGGACAACAAGAGAACAGCTTTCATTTCTCACCCTCACATGTTATATGTCACTAAATGAAATTCTCCGAAAAGATTCTCTCATTTTTATTATTTCGCACTGTTTGTAATATTTATATCAAATAGAAAAAAATAAAAAGTATTTAGTAAATATTTGACAATTGCACCATTAAAACTCGATAATCTAAAATAGTATTTCTTCTTTCTACTTAATCTAATAATAGCAAGCCATATGGAAATAATTACATATTATATCTATATTAACTTTAATGTTGTAGTCGCAATTACATTATAAACATTGTTACTTCTGAAATGATCTTAAATTAATATAACCAATTAAATAAAAGTAATGTTCCTTGAAGACAATGTTATATCCCTCGTCTTTTATCTGAAGGTTATTGAATTTTTACATTTAAGAAGTTAGTATTGTCATAAGTGTTATGTCTATAAGAACAAATTTATTTCCAGAATGTTTAATATTTCCCATTCATTCAAAACATCAAAATCTGAGCATCAGATAAGCGAAATCTCATAAGATAAAATAAAAAACAAAGTTTTCTCTGAAAACTACCAATGTCAACAAATCTAAATCTTTCTAGATGAGGTAACACTAACACACACACACACACACACACACATAAGCACTATTTTCTTCTTGAGGAGCCTTTGTCTACTACTCTTATTATTATTTCAAAATAATTTTTTTAAACATAGCAAAATTAAATATTCATTTACTTGATTTTTATCTATAATTGATTTTGTTAGACATATTTATTACTAAAGCTTATTGAATATGCACATAATATTTATGGGTTGCTATTGAACTTTTGTAACAGCAACATTGTGTAGAACTTTTGTCTACACATAATCAACAAAAATTCTGTTCTGATCCTAATAAAAGTAGCTAGCTTTTAAGTTTAATTCTGAATAATTAAAAACTAACTCGTAGTTATTTTCAGCGGGTTATTATCTCTTAAAAGAAATGACAGATACAATTTAATTCAATTATATAAATTCACTCATTCAACATGGAATGAGTTTGAATGTAAGTACCTTTTAGTTTTTATAGCAGTAATTAAAGACAATCTATTCTAGTTTAATTATGACAGTTAATAATGGTAGATCCTTCAAACTATAGCAGTGGTGAAGCCCTTTATCAAACTATTATCAGAACTCTAAAAGAAGCACTTTTTTTCTCAAAGCAATTAATTCAAGCTGAGCTCAGTTATTCTGTATTTTACAGGAACTTCATTCAGTTTAAACCTTTAGTGAAGAATGTTGCTTTTATATTGGAAAATTAACCATTCCCTATGGCAAACATCTTGAACATGTACTTTCATATTGTATCATCCGTTTTGGGAATCCAAATTAAAATGGTGTGAAGAAGTCTAGTGGGTATTAGTTGGATAAAAAACCGCCCACATTTGGAGAATAAGGAGCAGAAGTTCAAAGTTCTCCGATATTTAATTGTGCCTTCATTCTTTGATGAATCAAACACAATTTGTTTATAGATTCTAGAGAATTCGAGACGTCTGAATCTGAAGGGGAAGATTTCCAAATTTTAAAATTATTTAACATATTTTATTGTTTAATATGTATGTATTTATTCAATTTTCTTTTAGAAAGGCGCTCATTGGAAAAAATAAAATTACTTAAAGTACTTTAATTAATTAAACAAAAAATTATTTGTAAATATTCATCTGGTTTCTCTAGCGAGCCATAGGGGTCGATTCTTAAATCGATAGATTGAATGATCGGTTCACTTTCTCCAGTTAGGGAGGTTTCAAAAAGATCTTAGAGTACAAATAAATACGGTTAATATGTAGTTAAATATTTGTTTTTGGTAATAAGCTGCATTTATAATCTGAGTTGACACATTATTGTTTTACCTATTAAAAAAAAACTATTTCTATAAACACTATTCTATAATAATTTTTGAATTTTGTGTTCTCTTATTATAATAGGCAGAAATTAAGACCGTAACCGGGTCTTGTTTGTCACATAGTCTCCAAGACCATATTTTTTTCACGAGTTAATACATATTCGTAAGTTAGCTTGTAACATAAGCTTGTATATTCAAAAACATTTGAATGTTTTCAAGCTTCATTTTTTCTAAACTTCAAAAATAATGGGTATTCATTAATTCATCTACCTTTTTTCAGTGTACCTACTTTCAATCAAATTTTAACTTATTTCTTTAAAGGTTGAAAATAAATTTAATTCTCTGAACTGATAATATTTGGATCATTTTATAAATGTTTAACTACTTTAATGAGTAGACATGTTCATAGCTTTTGCTATCAAAAATACTCCTTTTAGAGTTAGAGTTTTCATAATGGAGAAAGGATCAAAATATTATCTCAAAGAGAACAGTTGTAAGCTTTTACATGTGTTGTGTGATCGTCTTTATTACTGCACATTACATTTTGTAAATTTCACACTACTATATTTTTTTAAAATTAAAAAAATAGGATAAGAAAGGTGTTGTTGTTGGGCACATTGAACCATGAAAAAGTACTTTAGCTCAGTGAAAGGCCTCAGAGCATTAATTAATATTGTTTTCCTTTTTTTCTTTGTTGTTTAAACTATATACAAATAAAGATTTCACATAAACACGTTAAATAACTATCAATGATCAAACCTTTACTAGAACAGTTTCTTTAAGCTATGTAACTTAAATTGCTCACTCATTAAAATACCCCACCTTTTATATTGACAAGGCTTCAAAAGCTCACCAATGCTGTAACATTGGTTTTAATGCCAAATGTCATAGATTTGACATATCATGAGTCATTATACTTACTACATAGGTTTTGAATTTAGTATAGTCTTTTCCAGTGGTAACAACGAAGATAATTTGTCAATTAAAAACTCTGCAAGAGAACTTGAGTATACTGGTTTTTATAATATGTTATGTAACTGTTATAAAATACTTCATACTCAGACTGGTATCGTTAAAAATGCATATCAAACAACACCAATACAACGTAATTAGAGGTGAACAAAGTAGCGCCTTATTACATATAAATAAAGAGAATCATAATACAAATTGAACAGAAGTTGAAATGATCATATGTGAAAGATCCATGCTGTTAAAAAGTATTATCCAGTCTTCCTGATTAAATTTAATAGATCACATACTATAAGCATTAGTAATCAAATTAGACTCAGTACTAACGAGGGCAATAGCTTTGTCTACAAGGGTTCGCAACTGGCAGATAACTTCTACTACGAACTCTGTTTCCTTACCCAGTCCTTTGTTCTCTTTCCTTGTACTTTACACCTCTCTGGCCTAATTCCCTTTTCAATACCACACCAGATGTCTCACATCACTTGTATCAGTATGAGCGAGACTCTGACGAGGAAATTTGTTTTCTTGAAAGATTTTAGTCAATATTTCAGATTTTTTTACTGTGGTTTAGCAAGACAATTACAGTGGTTCAACAAGTTGATTAGTATTTCACGTATTTACGGTGAAATCTTGTTACACATAAAGTAGAAAACAGAGACAGTTCTTGTAAATATATCTAACCAAAGGAGTGCAGTAATATTTCCCAGGAGAAATATTTTTTATGGCATAAGCTCACTGCTTATATATTATTCACTGTATTTATCTTTGACTGTATTTAGATGTCTATGATTACAATTCAGAAAACAATGTCTACAAATTAAATGAAAGAATACAAGACTTGATCTTTATAATCCTTAATACAAGATCATTCACTTGATCCTTCATACAAGACTCGCATAGTAATTCACTCAGTACAGCGAACTATGTTCTCAGAGGGATGTAAGTAACCCTTTTCTTATTTAAATGTTAGATTATAGTTTATACTATTAAATTATAAACATAATAGATTTTGCAAATTAACGTTAACTTAATATACGCGAATTAGTACATACTAAGATAAACTATTCTTTTTCCACCTTTACTAGAACAATACGTCTTAGTGACTTTTCTTAACAGAATAAATATTTAAATTACTCACTGAAAATAACGCAACAACCTGTTCTTTAGACTACACGAGCTTTGTTGAGTTCTCTGTAATAGTTTATTATTCCAATAATAATAATCTCAAGTAAATGTTGTCAAACCATTACAAGGATGGTTATAAGAAAACAAGTAATATAGTTTGAATGATTTATAATTCATAGGGGAAGCGTTGCTTTCTTGGTTTCCACGGACTCCATGACTCCTCTGATGTTAATATTTTTAGGGTACAAAAATAATTCACACTTATAAAGTATGAAATCAATTATTAATTTGTAGCCTGAAATTGGCAAAAGATTCTCAGTTATAAATTAAGCCTTTACTTTCTTAGAAATCTGAAATTCTTCGTTTTTAAAATTGATTAAAGTATCATAAGGAACAAAAAAAATTGCAAATAGGTAAATGTTTTTTGGTTTTTGAAAATACCTAATAATTTTTATCATTCATCGTTAGTAGCATAAAAACACTTATATTCACTGAAACCAGGAAAATAAAAATGTGTTAATAATTAAATTTGAACTTTATTAATATTTGCATAACATTTTTATGCCATTTTAATTTTAGCGTTCGTTGATTTGTCTCAGGACTTCACATAAATATTTTGACAGTTTTAATCATTTCTTTCTCGTATGGCACCCTTTAAAAATTTATAGATACCCATAACAAAAAAAAATGAATAAAACAGTTTACAAAATTTGAATGCAAGTATAAAAAAAAATCCTCCAATATGTTGTAATATTAAAAAAAAAACTACAACCTCAAAATTCTATTAGTTTACTTAAAACAAAAGTAAAAGTTTGACAGCCATTACAGTTTATTAAATGATATAACATTCTTAATTCAATAACAAAACATAACAATAAACCAACCAGGCGACACGACATACACAGAAAATGAGTATTTGTAGTGACTATCATTTTTTTTTTTAAATTCATATGAGTCTCTCTTATGGCAAATTAATTCTCTTCTATATAAATAAATACTGTGGCATCTGTACAATTAAAAAAATTGTTACTTTTTCGAATTCTGTACAATCACGGCAAGTCTATATTAACAAATACGAAATGTACATAATATCTAAAATCATATAAAATCATTTGAACTTATGTAACAAAGTGATTGCTTCTTGGTATTATTAGTGAGCAATGTGTCATTGTTTACATTTTATTGTAGTTTATTTACATGTATATCTGTAACACTGCAAAATGCAATTCAAAAAGGCATCTGAGTGAGAAATATTGTTCTGGTATATAAAAAATAAGAAAAGAATTAAAAAAAAACAAAGAATAAAAAACATAATTCAACAAAGTAAATTATGTACTTTATAAAATAATTGAGCAATACAATTCCATGTACACTAAATTACATTAATTAATGTTTAATGTAGAACATCGTTAGGTCCTAAAGTCGACTGAGTGTGGTCACTAAACAAAGAAACTAAACGTCTGATTTTGCTAGTGCTGAAATTTCTACAATAAGTAGAAAAAATTAAGTAGTTTCGTGCTAATATATTTTTAACAGTAAAGAAATAAATATTAAAAGAAACTAAACTATTAGGATTAAAGTGCAATGTTAAGTGTATTGCTCAAGTTAGCACCGCCTCAAAGGACCCACATTTGACAAAGTGGCCTCCAATAGGTCTACAAACTCTGAGATCTATAAACAACATTTTTTTTAATTTTTGTAAAAAAAAAAACTTCTAACGTTAACACACACAACCTGTCTTACTAATGCAAAACAACTCTGAGGGCAGTAAAATTGCATTTAGCAGGTATTATTTCTATGCTAAGGATAAAATGGCACAATCCGTGACCAACCACCACTTTCTCCTTCCACGCCGATATATATTTTTTTAAATTTTTTCTGATTTTTTTGTTACTTAAGTACAAAAAGTTAAACCTCCTCTTTAAAGCATTCCTCTCTTACATTCTACAACTATAATACACTGCACAATTTTAATTTTCAATAGTACCATATCTTACAAGAAACAAAAAAATTGAAAAAAATCACAGAATGACACCCATAACCCCTTTCATACAGGTACTTTTTAAAAAACAATGTGATGAGACTCATTCATTAAAGCTTCTTTTTTTAAAAAAAAAGTAACACTCATTCATTAGAAACAGAAAAGATCCTACTCTACGATTAAAAAAAAAACCAAAAAAAACTTGGTTTTGCCTTTTTAACTATTTACAGAAAAATATTAATGTAACAAGTAAAATAACTTGTTGACGAGATATCCCTTGCTTCAAATTAAGGTAGTAAAACAAAACCTAAGCATAGTAGTGACCTCTAAAAGCAATGCTATAGTGTGAGAATGGTGTTATGGCTTCAACTTTACGAGGGGAATATTTTTTGTTGTTAAACACTTATCGCAGACCCATTCTGCGTAGACTTCAGCCGTCAACAGCTGGTAGGCAGCCTCCGTTAAACCCGTACACACTCTGCAAAAGAAAACAAACATATTAACTCTATTATATACAGAAGGTGCGTTCTCTTAAATAGTATTCATTCTTATTGAAGGTTAAAAAGAGATAACCATCGACTCTGTTTTGCTTGGTATGCCACTCTATACATGAAGTATAATATACAATAAGAATGTAATTAAATAAGTATCAAATAATTTCTTAAATAAATAAATATTTATTTCTTTTTCGAGGTTCAAAATCAAATTCTCATGACGATTTGACTTTATTCTAAAACCTTTTACAAAGGCAGAAGTAAGATTTTTTTTTTTATAAGAAAATGAAATTACATTCTTTAAGCGAAATAACAATCTTACCTGGTCAAAACCTTCGACTAGACTAATCTGATAACATTACAAGTAATTGTATATGTTAATGTAAAGTTAAGATTGTTAGTTCGTTTAAATAAAGTAAATTTCAATTTTCTTATTGAAACAATCTTACTTCTACCTATAAAAAAGGTTTTAAAATAAAACTGAAACGTCGGCAAACAGAGTTTGATTTTGAACCTAGAAAATACCGGTTATATAACACAACAATTCTATCCAACGGTTGATATATTATTCGATTTGTTATATATACATAGAGAGTTTAGAACTTCGGTTCGAAATATTGATCTAGTAAGTGTTCTCGTTCTTTATGTGTCTTTTTTTCAGTTATTCATCTGTCCAGTTTGGAGTGTTTAGTATTTATATATATATATATTATAAAACTAATTGGTAAACTATAGACACATATATACTCTGTGTGTGTTTAAAAACTTTAAACAATATTTTTACTTAAACTAAATTAAACATTACTTATTGGAACACTATTTTAACAATGATAGGTACAAAAGTAATTATTCAACTAAATGTTATATACATGCATATTGTTAATACCACTGAGGTTAGTATGATTTATATTAGAAATAGGCAAAAACCGTCATACCTATTTCTAAAATAAATATTATATATTTTAATCTCGAAAAGTTTTTTAACATAAAGCCTATATTCACATAATGATAATATTAAACAAAAAGGAGCAAATAATGGTAAATTCCTGAGCGGAAATATTTTGTATTTGGCTCCAAATTTGACAATATGGTTGGGAGTTCAACCCCAAAATTTCTATATTCAAGTTACCCATTCATTTATCCATATTAAGAAGGAATTAGATGTTAGGGAAACTCTGGTTAAAAGTGTTATAAATACTTTTGGCTTCAGTTTTATTAAGCGACCTTGCGAAGATTTTTAAGTACTGACGAGATCACAGCTTTAAAGTTTAAAGAGGTATCGTTAAGACAGTGTAAAATGTTACACACATTATAACAGTGAAACACATTAGAAAATCTTCAAGAGTTTATTGATGTCTGGTATATTTATGACCCTCTATATTAGACAGATAAGTTTGTATTTCTCTCCTTTATACATGTTTAACAATCTACAAGGTGATCCACAAGTTTTCATACATATGGTTCTTAGCATTGTATTTTTTCTTATTTGAGATATAACAGAGGATGCGTTTAATAAAAAAAAAGTAGTAAACTGAAATCTTGAGGGCCGGTTTGGGAAGCAGTTGTAAGGTTATTACAAACGCATTTAATATAAAGGATGCATAGGATGCTGCAGCAAAATTTATTAAAAAGTTCCCAAAAGCTGGAAATGTTACAGATCAAGTAAGATACGGTCGAAGATGTACAGCAAGCGGTGGAGATAAAACAATGATAATCCTCACTTAAATAGAGTTTCACAAAAAGTATACGACGGATGTCTGCAGAAAATAGTGTCGATAAATCGAATATCAGCTAATTTTTAAAACTAACAAATTATACGAGTGTATACAACCTGCATAAGCACAAAGCACAGCACATGAGTGAAAACGACCCAGATAGACGAATGGAAATCTGGTTGGGTATTAAGCAAATTAAAACAAATTAGTCAATATGATCCAAATATTTCAACTAAAATATTGTTTTGTGACGAAGAAAATGTTTGAGTCATTGGATATTTTAATGACCAAAGCTATGTTATTGGAGAAATGAGCCCGACGAAGATGCAAGGTGTCGGTAAAGTGTTGGTGTGGGTCGGGAAAGAGTTGATTAGAGGCACTTTGAACAGAATGGAGGTTCACCTCATTTTGTTATTTACGTACGTCAGATCAACAGTTTCTAGATGTGAGGATTGGTCGACGAGGTAATGTGGAGTGGCATCCCAATCAAATGAACCTCACTCCATTTGATTTTAAACTTTGGGGGGTACGCAAACGTCATGATGTATCGGGTAAAGATAAAAAACAGAAATCACCTCAAGCAAAATACCCCGACACTATCACAAGAATAAATCCAGATGTCCTTCAAGATTTCTTTAGCGGTAGAGCACATGCACTAAAAATGTTTTCGATACAAATATATATATATATATATATAAAAAAAATTCAAAACGAAGGAAACACACAGACATAACTCACATCGATATTCCGACCATCGATGAACGAAATGGTCGATGTTCGAAATATCGATGTGAGTTATGTCTGTGTCTTTCTGTGTGTTTCCTTCGTTTTGAATTTATTTTATTTTAAAAAAGTCCGCTGGACCGTTTCTTTTAATTGTATATATATATATATATATATATATATATATATATAATATATATATATAAAGATTTCACATAAACACGTGAAATAACAATCAATGATCAAACCACAATAAGAAAATGGGAAAACAAGACTAAGATCTTTCAATCGTAACTAGCGGTCCTCGTCAGAGTCAAAAACCCAACTGACTGGGTTTTTGACTCTGACGAGGACCGCTTGTTACGGTTGAAAGATCTTAGTCTTGTTTTCCCATTTTCTTATTGTGATTTGATCATTGATTATATATATATATATATAAATGATCGAACCACAATATGAAATGAAAAAAAAAAGACCGCTTGTTACGGTTGAAAAATCTTAAGTCTTTTTTTTTCCTATTTCATATTGTGGTTTGATCACTGACTGTTATTTCACGTGTTTATGTGAATTCTTGTATATATATTTCATTAAGCACTTTTTGAACCCTTGTTCTAGTTAGTCTCTTTTCTAATCAGTGTTTTGAAGTTTTCCGGGATATGAAATAACAATTGTCCAAATGTTTTATCTTGAAAACTCATTGTTAAAAAATATTCACTTTTTAACAATTCACCAACGTTTCAGTTACCGTTGACCATCTTCAGGATATTTTTAACTTAATTTACTAATGCTAGAAATTTAAACAACTAAATAAATATATATTAACTAAGAATAAGAATTTTTGAAAAGTATTTCTTCTTAGTTAATATATATTTATATAGATGTTTAAATTTCTAGCATTAGTAAGTTAAGTTAAAAATACCCTGAAGATGGTCAACGCTGACTGAAACGTTGGTGAATTGTTAAAAAGTGAATATTGTTCAAAAATTGAGTTTTCAAGATAAAACATTTGGACAATTGTTATTTCATATTCCAGAAAACTTCAAAACACTGATTAGAAAATTAGAAAAGTTAATGAGAAAAGAGACTACAACAAGGGTTCAAAAAGTGATTAATGAAATTCGTATCAATGTATTGTATCTATATACGCAGGCCATCCGGAAAGTAGTACCCGTTTGTGCCGTGTGGAGCGCTGATGAGTAGAGTAGCCGCCGGACAAGTTGCAACACGTTCAGTTCTGTTTCAGCTGTCTGTGTGCTAAGTTACTGGTCGCTGGTACTTCTGGGTTTTTTTCTGTGAGTGTTTATAATGTTCAAGAAAATAGAGAACGCCGCCAGTTGTGAAATTAGAGCTGTGATTAGGTTTCTTAACGCAAGAAATGTGAAACCTTGCGATATTCATCGTCAATTGAAGGAGGTGTATGGAGACAATGTTATGGATGAGTCATCTGTTCGGCGCTGGTGTCGTAATTTCAGCTTGGGCAGAGAGAGCACCCATGATGACGAGCGTTCCGGACGGCCGTCAGTCATTACGCACGAACTGGTGAGTTCAATTAACGAATTCGTGAAGGCTGATCGGCGCGTAACAATTGATGAGATCAGTGAAAATTTCAGTAATGTTTCACGAACAGTTATTCATGAAATTGTTAAGGACCACCTGCATTATGCAAAAATTTGCGCAAGGTGGGTTCCTCGCATGCTTATTGACGAACACAAATCCACCCGTATGGCTGCAGCAGTGACGTTTTTGGAACGTTACTCTCGTGATGGAGACTCTTTCTTGACTCGCATTGTCACTGGTGACGAGACATGAATTTTTTAGCAGGAACGAAATTTGAAAGTGATGAAGAACTGAAATCAGCTGTGACTACGTATCTAAATACACTGGCGGCAGAGGAGTACGAAGCTGGGATACAAAAACTCGTCACACGTTACCACAAATGCTTAAATTTGCAAGGTGACTATGTGGAGAAGTAGTTTAAAGTATGTTCTTTACAAATAAAACATTATTATTTGTTAAAATGCTGTCGTTTTTATTTTATTCCAAAACGGGTACTACTTTCCGGATGGCCCTCGTATATATGAACGGGTTTTCGTAAAAAATATGTTTATTTTTCATATATAAAAAAACTTAAGAGACACCTAGTATAAATAATTTATTTAAGGATATGTTAAAACTAATTTATTACGTTCAGTTATAACTAGTCAGTAATCTTCATGAGAGAGGCAATTATAATAATTATCTAATTACACTTATTCCTTACCATTGCTTGCTATTCGTATTTCACCGTTAGGACTTCGGACTAACATTTGTTAACGTCCACCATTAACTAACATTTGACAGGCTCTTCCATCACTCGAGTAGACAAAAAACCTCTGTCTTGCATTATTAGTACTATAAATAGATTAACTGCTTGTTGATAAGAAGACTTACTGACACGGTAAATAATATAAAGGTATAAAAGGGAGTTATTTTAAGTGGAACTGTGGTCTGCCGGTCGGTCAGAAGTAATATTGACCTTACGATAGCATCAAGATACATGAAAGGAAGTCGTCAAAGTGGCATGTTTTCTAGCTACAGGTCAGCTAATTCTGATTGAACAGTAATAATTCTAGACACCACAAATGATTTTACCGTATTCTCATAACGAAATCGGTTGGATTAAAATTTAAAATGGAAAATAAGTTGCCTATTGACTATCCTTCCTAGCTTAAGAATAATGCTATGTAAAAAATCTTCGAATACTTTCGATCTTCAAGATCAAATCAAGGTCTTTTTTTTTAAAAGATTTGTTATAATTTTAATAATGATAATTATTAAATAATAAATAAAAATATATAATTAATAAATTATTATCATTTAAGTGCACGCCATGGAATACTCTGTTGCGAATCATTGTCATATGTCATTAAAGAGCAGTCCAGAATCAAAAGAAAGAAACACACGGTGACGTATTTCACCGGTGGCCTACTCAGTTTTAGTCAGGGATAAGCTTGTGCTGTCAAGTTAACATATGGTTCTTTCTCTTAGACGCCAGATCACTTCAATGTTTTGCCGATGAAAAGTGGAAATTTCACTGAATAGTGTTTGCTAAAACCTCAAACCAAAATGCTGTTTTTTAACTAGATAAAGTGAAGAAAGTTGTAAAAGAGAATACACTAGGAAATTTGTCAAACGCAAAAAAACTTTTTTGTACACATAAAACCTCTTCAGGTTAAAATGACAACGGAGTGGTTACTTCATTTGATTTAACATAAATATTTTCTTTAAAAAATTCACACTATAGTAAAAACATACATAATAATTTTCGCGTTTTTTGAAACCGTCTCGCACTATCTCGATGAACCTGATTCACCGTAATAGGCCTTCATTAAAACTCCTAGTCTGTTTCCTGACTGGTCTCTGAACCTTAAGGTTATTGTAACTAACCACCAGGCCATGGGTTAGTACTGGTCCTTGTGTACTTCGATACTTGGTCACACACAAACATTAAATAACATAATTTTCTCGTTATTGATATTTTATTTCAAAACAATGAAATTCTTGCTATCCTATTTTTTTTGACACACATAATACAAATTATGTCCGAAAATTCGCTAAAATGGTGGTATACACTCCATTTTATATTTGGTTCCCCAAATATAAAAGGACAACCAAAGTAAAAAAATCTTAATCGTTATATAATTTAATTTATGTCTAGATCAATGCCCCTCTAGCCATTTCCCACAATTCCATTAAACCCACCCCCTCTTCTTTCCAAAGTAGTACATACACTTTTACAACTTTACATTGATAATTTTTAAAATAGAAGTTTACAAATTAAATACTAATTACAATTATTGATGGATATATAAAATATTAATTCAATGAAGAGAGTATTTTTTATTTTATTATTAAGCGGTCTAAACCTATAATTGCTTTCCTCACTTTGTAAACTTGCTGTGGTCACAATTCACTCCCTGAAAACCCAAAATTCACCCCTGGGGGTGAATTTCACTCCCACTGAGAACCCCTGGTCTAGACGCATCTTAATGGATGGTCCGTGAAAATATATTTTACATAAAAGCAATTCGTAGAACAAAAAAAAACAAAACAAAACGGTTGGATACCATAGCCTTAAGGAAGCAATTCCAGGTTATGGGATACACAATGTTCTACTTCTCACAATCTTTATAATTGTGAGAAGGAGAACTAAATCTAGGCCATAGCTCAAATTAAAACTTCAAACTTGGCTCCATTAATAAGAAGGAAGGAATTCCTCAACACAACCTAGTCCATAACACTCCGGAGCTGATCTAAATTTCGCACAATAAGGTTACACCAGGGTGAACTACTTCATTGGCGTCCGTGCAGGGACCTTAGTAAGATCACACCATATATTACAACAATAATAATTCTGTAGGAAAAATTACTTAGACTTTTCACGGATAGTAAAATTGTTTGTTCGTAGATTAGTCAAACTTAATTTGATTAAATATTTTTCCAGAGTTTTAATTATTCAATATTTTACAAACCTATGAAACCAGAAGTTACACCCTGATTCACAAAGAATGGCTTGGTCATTGTCATGTACTTCCTTGTGACATACTCCACATGGATAGATAGGAGGTGCATTGGGGTTCTGGGGGTTAAACACCATAGGCTGATCTACCGGGTAAACCTGAAAGCACATAGATAGAACTTGAGTACAATATAACGTCAATATAAACAATACATTAAAAAAAAATTACATGATTTGTGGTAATTTAATTGGTCCCCGTCTTAGATACCAATATGTTACAATCGTTTAACAGTCATCATTAAGGGAAAATTAGGTACAGGTTATGACACTGCATAGTTTTCAATGGTTTTGTTAATCTGCTAATGGTTGATGTGGGCCACTGTTTCTCATGATTTAGCATTTTAATAACAATTGTGGCTACATATTCTTGGCTTGAGTATTTTACTATTGACAAGTAAAAGTGACAACGCCAGTGTTGAAGATTTGACTACTTTGCTACCGAATGACAGTGACTGAGAGTTATTCACGGCTTGCGTACTTTGAAAAGGTAGATGATGCCCACTTGGTATTTTATGGTTTAACGATTTTCCAATTGGTCAATACCATAGTGGTTGACGGTTTTTCATCTCTACAATATTTAATGCTCCTTGATTGACTACTGTAATAAAATATTCATTAAACCATGAAAGGTCATAAACCTTTTACAAATTTAAGATTTATTTTAATCTTTTTAAATGAATGACTTAATAAATCTTTATTACATATAAATATTCATAGAAAGAATACACATAGCCCCAGTGATCACAGAAAGGGTACACATAAAAGAGATCACAACTCACTACTCTATTTCGACTGACTCGTTATCTCGTCAGGTAGACAGACAGTTCTTGTGATCTCTTTTTGTGTGTTCTTACTGTGAATTTAGTTTTCTTACATCGTCCAATTGTACCTTTTAATTCTTTATACTCGTATATAGGTGTATAATGTAATCGGGATTTGGTCAATTTTCCAGGATCAAAATCAAACTCTCAATGCCGACGTTTCGGTTTTATTTAAAACCTTTTTTATAGGCAGAAGTCAGAATTTTTGAATTAGAAAAATGATGAAATTTACATTATATAAAATGAAGTAACAATAGATAGTTAGTGAATTAACATCTAAACTGGTCAAAAACTTGGACCAGTTAAGATGTTAGTTCACTAACTATCTATTGTTACTTCATTTTATATAATGTAAATTTCATCATTTTTCTAATTCAAAAATTCTGACTTCTGCCTATATAAAAGGTTTTAAATAAAACCGAAACGTCGGCATTGAGAGTTTGGTTTTGATCCTGGAAAATTGACCAAATCCCGATTACATTATACACCTATTCTATATAACGGTTGATATATTATTGAATTTGTTATATATATATACAATTAAAAGAAACGGTCCAGCGGACTTTTTTAAATAATAATTAATTAATTAATAATTTAAATAATATATATATATATATATCGCGAAGTGAGTTCTGCGGTGATTTTCTGTGTTCTTTTCTTTGTGTTGTTAAGGAATTAAGACAATAAGATACAATTTGACGATGCAAGTAAACTGAATTTACAGGACATTGATTGTTATTTCACGTGTTTTTCTTTAAATCTTCTTTTTTTATATACATAACCAAATAATAAAACGATTCTTCGAACCATATAACCTAGATTCATAATGAGAACAAAGATGCGCCGTTACCAGGTAGAGAGACAAAGTGAGTCTGAGGACGACGCAGTCGAACATTAGTAATGACTTTCTGTGATCTCTTTTATGTGAATTCTTTTCGCAAATCTAATTTATATATAAACTGTTGGAAAATAACACCTATTGAAAACAAATACTGTTAATGTGTTTTTTTTTCTTAACAAATTTACTAATGATTTGTAATACTTAGCATGAAGAACTTAACGTAAGAGCTATGAATCCGTATAACCTCATGTTTTATTTCATATGATTTTCTTCCCAAAAAAATTGTAAGAAATCAATTTGAATAAATATTCATAGAAACCATGCAATAAAATAAGAAACTTTTGGTAATTAAATAGTTCAACAATGCAAAAAGAATATTCATTAAACTTTCGTACATAAAATTAATATTCTACATATTATTAATCAATTTGAAATAACTATTATTAATATAATGGAATGTTTTCCAATCTCGACCACATATATTTAACACTATTTTTCTTTCTTATCGAGGTTTGGTCTAGCTTCAATAATGCAATACCTTTAAGCCAACATTTCGTTTATATTTGTAGACATCTTCAGGGCAACATCAATACAGAGTTTAGTTACTATAACATTAAACATGTAATTAAATAATGTAATATAATTATGTTTAATGTTATAGTAACTAAACTCTGTATTGATGTAGCCCTGAAGATGTCTACAAATATAGACGAAACGTCGGCTTAAAGGTGTTGCATTATTGAAGCTAGACCAAACCTCTGTAAGAAAGAAAAATAGTATTATTAATATACACATTTAGATGAAGAGTAGTACACAAATTGTTGAATCATTCTAATTTGTTGCATATTTTGATCTAATAATTATTTCTATTCAACATATATGTAGGTTCATAAGTCCCAATATAATTCAGCCTTTCTGTCTTGATTATTGTAACAATGATCATCTATGTATGTGTTCGGAATTCATATTTTCCATTAAACACAATAGATGGAGGATATACAACTCTAATAGGTTTAGATACTGTTCCTCGGACCGCTGTCGCCCGAAGCAGTTTAAAGGCAATCTTCCGTATGAAACTAGTATGGCTGGCCATATCTAACCCTTGCATCACTATATTTTTCTTCATAAGTAGTATTAATAATTTGTTTTTAGCGCTGTAAAAAGGATTCGTGTACTAGGCTGGGGCAAGTGGCTTCAGATTTTCCCAGCCTATCTCCTTGCTTAGTTTACATACATACCAAAATGTGTTCATACCTATTGCAATGAATTTCTCAGTGTTCCTTTATTAGTGCACGTAATGTTTTCTGACATTTATCTCAGCAAACAAGGCATGCTTGCTATAACGTTTAACCTGCTTTAGAATATTCCGGTACAACAATTTTATTGTATTTGAATTTAATCATCTCTAGGGTTAGGCGAATGGCTGCAAACTCTCAATCAGAATAACTAGTCAAATCTATCTCTTTCGTTCCTGCAAATGTTTGAGTCCGAGTCATGTGCACAGGAATGCGGTTAACAGAGACTTCCACATGCCTCTGGACTAAAGTTGCAGATGTCATTGTCTTTAATACGTAATCAGGGGTTATAGAGTTGTTGACAGATGATATTAAATCTGTTTTTACTCTTGCGTCAGATCAAATGTCATGACTCTGAGGAAAAAGTATTTCCTGTTATCTAATCTAATTTTACTTGCATCCTTATAATTAATATAAATAAATTTTGTTTCCAAGATAATAAATATATAAATATAAAGATTTTTTTTAAAAATACAACTTTCCTAAATAAAAACATTCCTAAATATAAGAAAAAGAATATGCTTTAGTAGGAAATGGGAAGAAAAAAATCAGTAATGGTATTTTATAATAAGATGAAGCATGTGGTGTACTTACTTTCCCAGCAGACACTGGCATGGGCTTAGGAGGTGGAGGGTAACCATGGGGAGGCATGGACATGGGGTGCATGCCAGGTGGCATGCTCATAGGAGGTGGGCCTCCTTGGTGGTTCATCACAGGATTGGGTGAAGGCCTCACAGGTCCATTAGAATTCACTACATTTTTACACACATCACTGTTAGGAGGTCCATTGTTAATGGAACAGTTAGGTCTGTGGTCTATGGGGCCATTAGCCGAGTCCATGGGTGATGGAGGTACAGCTGCCATTATTGGAGACCCTTTGTGGTTCGGAGGCCCCATACAGTCGACCAGGGGACTTCCTCGATGCATAGGACTTCCAGGACCACACATCATTTGGGGAGGAGGTCCACACATGGGGCTTCGAGCCTGCCCCATGGGACTCATCGGAGGTCCACAGCCCATTGGTGATCCCATACCTCCGCATGACCCGCTGGAGCCCATCATCATCGGCCCGCACCCCATATGCCTCACCATTATATTGGTGCTGGCCGGAGAGTCATCAAAGGGGTTCGACGCTACAATAGTATCACCACAACCTATAAACAAAACAAAAATCAGTAATATTCCAGGAAATTTGTAACTAAAACATCGATGAGCTTTTACATTATACTGAACATAGAACATTGAACTTGATATTATGTGCCTCACATTCCATACTATAGTACAAAACAAAGTAAAAAAAAAATACACTACGAATAATACCAGACTTAGTAATTCATATTAGCCACCAAAACAAACGAATAAGACTTTTTTGATAATGGCCCGTTCACTTTTATATATGTTGAAACAACCTTCAGATTTGTGAAGAGAAAATAACGAGACTGGAATAAATAGAAGTTGAAGTTTCGTTAAAACTGAAGCCAGTATATATATACATATATATATATATATATATATATATATATATTTGTTTGTCAAATTCGGTTTTAATTCATAGTTTAATTAAACTATTCAGCGATACGCCATATGACCCAAAAGCTATACAGCGATTCTCTCATCTCTTTTAATCCGTCCTACGAGTAGTTAATATATTATTCTGCAAAACAACCTTTTCAATGTAATGACCTACTTACTTCATGAAAAGCAGAACTTAGACCTTTGGAAGCTGGAAAAGTTGCTGTGGTCCAGGTTTTGTGAAAGAGTTGAGTGTTCAATAAAAAACAGATAAATTTATGGTGGGATTATCAAAGTCTTATTTTAATTCCAGTACAATTTGGTAAATTTTTTCTGTGTCATTAGGAGAATTTTCGGACAACCATCGTCAACCCAGGTCAACGGCGGTGTTGGGTCGTGGGTCTTTGGTGAGTACTCGGACGGTGGAAGGGCTGATAAATGGATGCATAATTTCATTTGAACAGTGGAACTACGGTTTTAGCCAAACGAATGTTTACCAGCCATTATCTGACCCAAATATTGAAATGAGGATTTTAGGGATTGTCTCACCGATTTAATAATTGAGAATATGTTTGTATATTATCTAGAGAGGGTCGTGAGAAGATGAAACACGTGCTCGAGGAATCTGATCGTTTTTCTGCCCTGAGATCTGGTTTTAGGATGAATACGAGGTTATTTGTGTCCGACGTCAGTAGTTTGTTTGTAGGTAGGCACATCAGTGCACTCCTCAATTGTGGATTTTTCACCCAAGAATTAAATATCCTAAAAGTTTTTTTTTCAGTAGAGTCAATTGTCTGTCTTAGCAAAAGTAACTACCTGTAGGAGGAGGAGGGGCAAGGTCTTGCATCACTGGAGGCATGGGTTGATGGTTGACCATGTTAGCAGCAACATTATTATTGCTGTTGTTGTTGTTTGAAGTCCGTCTCTTCTTCTTTGCGGGAGGAGGTGGCTCCGGAGGACTACTCATCATTGGAGGCTTAAACTCACCCATACCCATTCTGTACAAAACAATAAATAATCAGTAAGTACTAGTTCGAAACATAAACAGCATTGAAGTTAATAAATTAAGAACTTGAACTACACCTCTGCAATATTATTAGACAGTAGAAAGATTGAGTTCATTATTTTGTAAATATTTTAATAGTGCTAGTATCAATAACAATTTGACGTTAAAGACAACCTTATAAGATGTGCTTTTGGATAGGTCATATAATTGTCATTACTTCGGAACCAGGATTTAGAAAACCCGTTGCCTGGTCTATGGAACAGTCCCTACAATTATAATATATTTAATACTGTCACCACAATATTCCTCATCACTTATTGCTTTTCAAGTAAACATAAAGAAGAAATAATTCTCTAGAAACATGAACAAAAATTTAGTTCAGGAATTCCTCAATATCGGCAATCCTAAAGTTATATGAAGGATTTTTCAAGTGTCAAAAATCATAGTTATTTCTATAAAAATTCAAGGTGAAGACCATCTTATAATCACTGAAGCACACATAAAAGAATACTCATTTGCTATATTAACAGGATTTGTAAGAAATTATCGAAATTTAAAAAAATGCTGTTAGTTCTCGATGCAAGCAATCAATGGGAAAATCTCCAGGCAGGTAAGATCGCCTTCTTTAGTAGGACTCAATGATTAAATTATTAAAAATAAGGTCATCTTACAAAGAAGAACGGCTAGAATAAGAGTAAGCACCAAAGGACCGTCACGCAGTTATTCAACACATGCTCATAAACTTATAAATCGACAAGGGTTATGCAATAGTATTTAACTTTTTCATTTTCACATTTTATGCTAAAACATTAAACGGGTTTCATTTAACCATCAAATCAATTACTTACCACCTTAAACAGTGGATATTACTGCTATTGTGTACTGCTGAACAGTGTACTGAGCTATACCTTTTAAGTTATTAACCTGTACTGTCAACTTCATTTCTTTTAAATTCATGCAATACTATTTTTTTTCTTTTATTTTATAAATAAGGGGTTTCCATCTAGACATTAGTTTTACATACAGTTTTATTTATACTGTAATACAGTGATTCCCAAAGTGTCCCTGGGGAGCCGCGCTATCGTCATAAGGGCACGGCGAAATATGCGCCATTTCTGAAACGTCTAAGGTCCAGCCGATCTTAGTTGGCAGGAAAAAATTATAGCTATGGAAACTAAAAATTAATGAAGATGATCTTAATGATTGCTTTCCCTTGCTGCACCCGTTTTTAACCACCAATGAAATCAGTTTGTCTTGCAATTTAAAATCTTGTTTTGAAGATCATCTATTTCAGCTTATCAAATGGTTCGAAAAATACTTCGAAGCAGATAACATTGAAAAATTTACTTGGATTCAAGACCCATTTAGAGCCAAAAGCTCCATCAGAATTTACCTCTACAGAAGAAGATCTCTTATTGAGTTGTCTTGCAACACAACATTGAAGTTAAAATTTGTTAGCATGGAACTTTCTGATTTTTGGATATCAATAAAAGAGGAATACCCACTACTTAGTTGTAAAGCCCTAAGAATATTAATTCCTTTTGCAACATCCTATTTGTGCGAAGCTGGGTTTTCGGCAGCCGCGGTAATAAAAAGTAAATATCGCTCAAAAATTAACGTCGAGCAAGAAATGAGAGTCGCTATTTCCAATTTTATTCCAAGATTTGAGAAGTTGTGCAGTAAATTTTTAATACTGCACAACAGTATTATTAATTAACCAGTTTAATTAAAAACTGGTTAATTAAACAGTTTAATTTTAATTTAAAGTTTAATTAATTAAACAGTTTATTATTAATAAACCTTTAAGAAGGTTTTTGATGTGATGTTTCTAATAAGATCTTTCAAAACACCATCAAGCCCATCCATCCCATTAATAATTTTAAATTATTAAATGATGTTCAATAAATTGTTAACTTAAAACTCGTGTTTAATTTATTTTTCAATTAACCTAACCTTAACGAACTAAAAAGTAGATTTCCAAATCCTTAAAAAGTCAAAAATTAAAAAAAATCGGATGTACCTATTAAGAGAGCCGCGGAAAAAATCCGAAGTGTTATGGGAGCCGCAAACCGAAAAAGATTGGGAACCTCTTCTGCAATACAAAATAACGCTGTGACAGTTACGTATACTGAGAAAAATAAATAATTAACGCACATATAGATAATTCAACAAGAAATAATATAAATAGTTGGACAATACAAAGGTGATCGTAACAATATATGATACTAAAAGAAATGAACAATATAAAACAGAAGAAAACCTCTTCCCTATAAGATGGCGGGAGGGGAGGCTCGTGGCTTGATATTCGGTAATATGTACGTAAATCTAAAGTTATAAAACTATCTGACACTATAAGATTTATTTAAAGTTCTGAATTGTCAAATAAGGTTATGAACTCCACTAATTCTCAGAAATAAGTTATTTGAAGTTTTTTTTATTTATATGATGTCAATTGTAATTACTATTTATTATAACTACTAATATTATAAAAGAATGAATAGTTTATCTTAAGAAACACCGCTTTAAAATAAAATTAGTTTTTACTGGACCTAACAAACATGAGTGTCACCTCAAAATTAAAAAAAGGAAGGAAGCTAGCTGACCATACAGAACACAACTACGGTGGATATCAAGCGTGGACTTTATTCAATTATTAATCATCTTTAAGCCTCAGTACTAGAGATGTCCTCTTTTAGTCCTTAATTAGGTTAAATTATGTGTTTACATTTAAACTTGTAATACTTAAAAATAAAATATCTGAATGGGATGCTAATTTATTTTAAAACTTTTCTCGAAGGTTCGAAGCCGAGCGAGCTGGTTTACTTGAAAATTATAACTGATGGTTCGGTTAAGTAAACCTCAATACTTTGTGATGATTCACTTATTAAACTCGATAAATTAAGTGAGACCTTAAATTAACTTTTTTTAGCATACCAAGATAACTTCAGCGAGTTGGAATCCGTCCATGTAAAAATCTTGGCTATGGAGCCAATTTTCAACACTGGCAACCAACTCCTGATTTTGTCTGTTTATACTTGATGTTAAGTTCACTTTATACACTTGTAAGTGTCAGTGACATGCATGTTTCTTCTTCTTTCACATGACGTAGATAGCAACTCCTTTGCTATCTTCGCAGTCGATTATATGATTTTTGTTTCTAATATGTAGGAATAAAGCACTTTTACCATCCTGTCTTCTAACAGAATACTTATGTTGCTTAATCCTTGTGTCAAGCCCTTTTCCTGTCAGTCCAACTGGGAAGAAGCAAAGTCAAATGGTATTTAACATCATGTGAAAGAAGAAGAAACATTGTTGAAAGTGTCCTCATAAAAAGCTTTTCTAAGAGTTTAGTCAACACAAGTCCAAGCCTTTTAAATTGGATAAATATGTAATTGAAGAAATTAATAAAGAAATTAAAACTATTTCAAATTGAATAGGGACAAATACACTAATGGCAATCTTCATTAAACTTTAAACCAACATTTATAACATGTCCAGCACTTGTATTCACTTGCTCTCTGACAACATGGTACACGAAAGGCCTCAGAGCGATTACCACCTATCTTTTGTGGTGAGTTACCTCTGGTAACATTCTGAATCTGAATGTTCTGGTGTTATCACTTATATACCTGATAAACGAAATGCGGTCCAGCAGGACAGATTACACTTAAAATAAACTATCACACATAGAAAGAAACATACACATAGATAAGTGAAGTCTCTGTTATGTTTCTTTCTATGTGTAACAGTTTATTTTTAAGTACATATATATAAAAAGATTTCACATAAACACATGAAATAACAATCAATGATCAAACCACAATATGAAATAGGAAAACAAGACTAAGATCTTTCAACCGTAACAAGCGGCCTTCGTCAAGAGTCAAAAACCCAACTGAAACACTAGATGCACGACACATCTGGTGAGTGGGTTCTTCTGTTTATTTTACTTTTATTGCTTTCCTAATACACATGATTGTATTTGATTTTTCTAAATGTACTTCTTTTTGTTTATGTTAAAAATGTACGTATTTAATATCTTAATTTCCTTTGTATTGTAGGCCTTTGAACAAGATTTTGAATAAAATCGAAACGTCGGCAATGAGAGTTTGATTGGAAGTGGAAGAAACCGATCGCATCACAATTTATCCTTTTTATGTTACACACACACACACACACACATATATATATATATACACTTTTTCGTTGGAAATACGATCCAAAACGGACAAAAATAGTTCAATATAGACAAAGAAACATAGAGAAATCAAAAGAACACACCTACAGTCTCTAATTTTCGGTTTGAACCGTCTTCAGGAGAGATAAGAGAGGGAAACCAAGCGCACTGGTTGGAGACCCAACCGTCTCTGAACCAGTGCGCTTGGTTTCCCTCTCTTATCTCTCCTGAAGACGGTTCAAACCGAAAATTAGAGACTAAGTGTGTTCTTTTGATTTCTCTATGTTTCTTTGTCTATATTGAACTATATATATATATTGAAAAGGACGTTTCAAGGTAATCCACTAATCAAGCTATATGAATTTGTACCTAGAAAAGTTAAAAAAATTTCAACAATGATATCCTTGTAATTGATAAATATTTCCAGACTGATAGTCTACAAGAAAAGACACGTTACATATCAGATTTAAATCTACAGGTGAAATATCAATATGAGCAAACTGTCAATTTTAACAGTTTGTCTGAAGTCAGAACACCATATTCATGAGACAATCTCTGTTATTTATTGAATGACTGCTTTTATTAAATAAACGTGAATCTGTAAAGTTCTATCTTGAAAATATTGATAAACAAAACAGTTTTTATATTTGTAAATCTTTCATTGTAACTACATCAAACATTAGAATTAGTAAACTATGAGGCTTAAAAAAAAGAAGATTTTTTTAATATGAATTAAACAACTGAAGGTTTGCTTCCTTAAACGAAGACCTAGTTTTTGTTGAACAAAATACAACTGAATCTGAACAGAATAAAGTGCATACTGATGGCTAACAAATACTTCTTTCTTATACAAAAAGTACTTATTGTTATAAAAATAATAAAGAAAGACAAAAGTTAAGGGGATTTTTACTCTGTAAAATATACTGCAGTCATTTTCAACTGCAAGTAAAATAATTAGATATTGCTATAATACTTTCACGGCACTAGTAAACTCTTAGAGAAAACAATTAAAATTAATTTGTTTCTGAATTGAATATTAACAAATATTTTTGAAGGCGTAAAATAAAAAGGAAATTATTTGTGACGCTTTGTTTGTTCTTGATTTTATATTGAAAACTAACGGATTTGGGTTGTAAAGATAGGCTAAATTAAATGTAAAAACTCACCTAAACCTCATATGCTGGGGGTTTAAAGCAGCTGTAGGACTGAAACATACAAACAATAATTAAACAAGAGCATTTTCACTATAACTTACTAAAATTACTTTGACTAATCACCATCAAGGACAATAAACTACTTATAAAGAAGAAAATTCTGAAAGCACATGACCTGTGTTATTCAATATAAGTTCTTCATCATAAGTTGACTGAAATATCATCAACAGTGTAACTCAGGAACATACATTCTATACTAATTTCATTTAATTTACACTGTCAGGTGACAACAATTACACTTATGATACTGGGTGACATATCTACAAAGGAAAATCTGCCCCTCACGAAGGGGGGGGGGGGAGGATTTTCCTTAGGGAAAATCCTAAGTGGTTGAAAAATCTTAGTACCATTTCTGAATTTCCTACTTCTTTTAGATGCAGAAAAATACACACATATTTCAAAATACTAAAATTTTCTTCCATCCGAACTTAATACAAATAATAAAGATTACAGAGCAGGGAACAAAAAAAAAATCTTATACGAGAGACTCTGTTAAAATTAGTGCATCGTTTCGTATTTTATCACAACTGACTATTTCATTCTGTAACTCCTTCGGACAAAATGATACTAATCCGAGTTTGTTGTTAAGACAGAAGAAAAGCTACGTTGCACATCGAAGTATGTGCTACAAGGAACTGAATTAGAAAAAGCTTTATCTTCTAATATAATTTAAGGAAATAAGGAATTTGATTAGTTGTAAAAAATAATATTACGTTCAGAAATATTAGAGAATGTTGTTATAAATGTAAATATTAATTCATCAAAGAAGAACCAAAAATAATTCCACAAAATCTTGAAGATCAAAATCTCAAGTTAATATAAATACATTTTTTTCTAAGTTTAGTTTAAACACCACAGAATATCGCTTAGTCCCTGTACTGCTTATGTTTTTTGAGTAACATTACTGATGTAACGTCCACTTTATTTCCACTGAGTGTTTTTACACATAATTTCTTTTCACCTTAGCTACTAACTCTAGATAATTGAAAATTTACAGTATTATGAAACTAGTATTAACATTATCTTCAATTTTTTTTATAAATGATGTCAGTTTTGTATAAAAATGTCAAAATATTGACCATCATTGAATATGTAAGGTTGGGAACAAGACAATGGTCTTTAATACCACGAAAAGGTTATTTAAATATATTTTGTAAATACCGAAAATATTTTTTTTTAAACTACTTAAACTAGAATATTAAAATTTAGAAAACAATTTCTAACCCAAATTGGTAAGTTGTGAATAATTTTCAGCTATAGAAAGGAAGGGTCAGTCAATATAGCTCCAAAAACCCGAAACACAACCTCTAATAATGCCTACAGTCATATTTTGATTTCCTTACATTAACTTAAGGCATTTTTTGGTAAACAGAATTGGGCGAAAAAAATAATTAGTTATTAAACTATTTCAAAAAATCTTCTAGTTCTTTTGAACTGTTAATTTTATATTTAACAAGTGGAAAATATCTGACATTATTAAACCGTATATGGATGTGGATATACCAATCTCCGTTATTTAGCTGATTGCATTATTTTTGGACAGTTAAATTAAATCCATCATTGCTTTATTGTACTGTTTATCGGATAAATGACTGTTTGATAAATAACCCCAGTATATACTATATTTTCTGGACCAATACAATACATTCAAAGCATAAACTTCACCTCCTTAAGTTTTACTCACTGTTGTAGTTGATCACTATAATTGTGATCATGAAAACAATATTTTTTTTTATTTTTTCACGGAATTACAAGCATTGAAATTCCCTGAATACATTTTTATTACGTAGAGGTGCATGTGGTTGACTGAATATCAATCAAAACTGTTTTAAATATTCCAGAAGTCGGACCATTTGAAAAGTCATATTGACATTTGACAGACAAATAATTCTTGATATGGGAAAGAACCTAAATATTAGATAATTGTGAAAATGGGAAAACATCTTTCTTTATTCGTTAAGGGATACTAACTCTAAAGTGATATTTCTCTGATTCAAGAACATTTAAAAGCTAGAGTCTACTATAGGACCCCCAGCCTTTAAAGAGATGGACCTTTACACAGAGATTATAAGGGTTTCCCTACTCTCCAGTAGGGATTTAGGAGTAATTTCTTTTACTTAAATGGTAACTCATACTTATATTGCAGTAATGTTTATTTCAATATAAGTTTATGATTTGAAAACGGGATATTTCAGTTTAATCCCGTAACGTTTAATTAGTTCTTGCTATATTCCTCGTTTGAGAGAAGACCAAACACTTGTTTAATTCTAATAAATAAACATTATTTACCTGAAATTATAATTGATCAATTAAAACAAAATCCATCCATGTGTACATTTTGAAATTATTAAAACAAATTATTTTTATTAACATTTTGGCCATTGTTGCTTTGTCAACTCTGGAGGTCCTAAACTCCCTCTGTTCCCATTTTTTTTTTGTAATAAATATTGTCTTAATACGAATATCAAATAATAAAAGTTTCATAAATTAAGTTAATTGAAAGAGTAAATCTTACACTAATAATGAGAACTAATGAATTCCAACTCAAGTAAACTGTTCTAAACTAAGATTCAATTTTTGTTATAACTAATCAAATCGATCGAGCCGCATCAAAATAAATAATTGACTGCCTATGAGTTTCATAGTAATTTCGCCAAATGGTTTGATAAATAAGTCTACTCGTTAACATTACAATCAATCCAAAATTGGTATTGAATGCATACGAGTTTGATAATGTTTACTTATAGTATTGTTTACAGTAGCCACCCAAGATTTTTCTGTGATTTTATTTCTCAAAAATATTTACCACGAAATAACAATAAATAATGATTACTAGGCAATAGTAAACAAAAAATGATTAGGCAATTTGTAGGCAGTGCCCTCATAGATATGTTTACAAAACTATATACGTTAGAGTTTACTTTTAAAAGAAATCTTTAACAATTTGAACTTTAACATGAGGACAGGAGAGAAGCTATAGACAAAATTAGTGGATACTTCTTGACAGTAACGAATACTAAATTGTAATAAATAAGTTCGACTTGTGCATACGTTTCAGTCCTTATAAAACCCAGAATCACTTAAGAAGTACCACATCTTAATAATCATACTTCTGAGTACTCGAAGTTCAATATTAGAAGTTTTGATCATTTATAAAAGTAACAAAATTGATATTTACTTATAATCTTTTTAATCCCAGGACTTTATAATTCTGTATGATTTTTACTCAGTTATATAATATAATCATGTAAACAAATCATCACTTTTCCTTCATCTTTCCCAAATCATTGTACGGAAAAAAGCTAATGAAATGGTCTCTACATATAAAAATTTAATGGTATAAACAACGCGTTTCTCCTCAGGCATTAACTAAGGGTGAGTGAATGTGGTACAACCCTTACCACAGGTTAATCCTCACCCTTAGTTAATGCCTAAGGAAGAACACTATGTGTTCGAAACGCATATTGTTTATACCATTAAATTTTTATATGTGGAGACCATTTCATTAGCTTTTTACCCTACAATGAGTAAATACCACATAACAAGTGATTGCACTACGTTAGCACACCAATTTGATTTCACTGAATGATTTCAGTAATAAAATAGCGTATAAAATAAACAATTTAACACACCTGCAGTGGTTCATCTTGTCATCGGGGAAAAATGGAGGCCTCATATGAGGATGGGGCTCCATTCCTGGACAAGGTGGATAATACATCGGGTTTTGCCCCCTTGGTGCCATGTTGCTGAAACAGTAATTGAAATCATTCTTTAAAACGTCATTACTTTTCTCGTTTAAATGACTGAATTACAAATACATGTTAAGTAAACTTTGATATATTCTGGACACAATTGGTTTGTCTTATTATGGGTGTTAATCAGAATTTTAGTCTTCTAACAAATCCTGACTAATTGCACAGTCCTTGAAATTAATAATTCAAACATTTTGGCAAACATTTGATGGAGAAAAACAAGTAATAAGGTTTCGACAATGATCCATCGCTTAAACTGGTGGAAGGAGTTTTGTGTACATGAAGATCCAATTATTAATAAGGACTTCATAAACAAATTAATTTACAAATACATCACATCCTCATTTGTTTGTTAGAACCTTACAAAGCAGAGTTTACTGTAAGTCTTATTTATTGACGAAAATTAAACTAAGATTACTGAAGCACATTACAGAAAAGTAATTGGAAAAAAGAAGCAACTCATTTACAACTTTAGAACTCCAGAATTACAACTTTTGGAGATCAAATTTAAACAATATTAAATAACACAATTAAGAATAACTTCATTAGGTACAAAGAAAACTCCTTGTTATCTACAGTATGATGAAAAAATATATCTTATTTTACAATAACAAATACTTCGAAGGCTATCATTAGATCTTGTACAGAAATTCATGGAAAACAACTGATATTATATATTAAAGAATATTCCTAATTTTATTTCAGATCATTGGTATTGTTTTGTTTACTGTTAGAAATACTTTATCTTTAGTCGTAGTATGGAACTGATTATCTCTATTGAGACAGGAAAAAGACGGATTACTACTTTATTAGTTTGAATAACTATAAACATGAACTACTTATATTTTTTACATGAACTACTACTAAAAATGTAAAAACAATTACGATTATTATTAGTGTACTTGAAAATCTTGATCCAACTATTCAACAAACGTCTTGAATACAATTAGAGGTAATAAATAGTCATAAAGACTGTTTTCAAACACGATTCTCCATTTTATATAAAACACTGGTTCTTCATTTGAACCCCCAATTCTATAAATAGAGAAAAATTGTTGAAATGAGTTTGACGGTTTGAAGTTCAACGAATATAGATCAAATGATAACAAAATATACATCGAAAGGAATGGTAGAAACACAATGATGATGATATTAGTAAGGAAAGCCGAAGTCAATTAAATGTTTACACTGGCACTATCAAAAATTCAAGAAACTCCATGAAAACTTGAGTATAATCTTTAGAAGAAAGACGGAAAAAATAATATGTCAGCATATAAACTTACTTCATAAATGGGGCCATTCCTCCAATATTTTGGCTCATTTCCCTTACTTAATTTTCATTGCCCAAACTAAGTAAGAATCCTTTATAACAGTCTTCATCGGTGAACGTAAAGAACACTTATCCTAAAGTCAATGAAAAAACACACACGTCACTGTTAAGAGTAGTAAACAATTTAATTTAAATGCAAGAAATTATAAATTCACTTTGATAAATTGTCAATTGATTTTTCAAAATAAATACTTACACGTTCGATAATAAGGCCCTATAATCACGACGTAGGGCCTATTTGCCAACGGAATCACATTCCATAAGGATTTTTTATTAAAAAAATTGCAAACCATAACTTAAATGACATGTCCTTCCCAGTTCATGGAACCCATTCTTCCACACATGATTACTGCGTCCACAAACCCGTCCAATTGTAAATTCAAAACAAAACAAACCACGAAAGCAATTGAATTTACTTAGTGACACCTTTAAATGATTATTTATTTTTCCAATCGTCTTTTCAAACCAATCTCCAAAATCCGTTTAAGAAGTAAATAAGCAGAAAATAGTATATCAAAGCGGCGATTTAGAGGTTAGAAAGAGAGGGCGTACAAACAATCTCCTTGCTTCATTAAAACATTAAAACGCACTTAAAATATTCTTATAAAATTATTCTTCGTCCAAACTAACGTTCCCTCATTAATATGTCCACGACAACTCACAACAATGAACTTTTCACTATCCAAATCTGTTCGACGCACAATAAAACCTATTCACATTCCAAGATACTAGCGCTCCAAGCGGCACAAACAGCACGATTTTATTGAAATGGAGGTATTTGACTTAATTTGGAACTGGTTGCTCCGTCCTGTACGTTGAAAACTTGTTATCGTCCATCTTTCTTGTTCACTGATGAATAATAAATTTTCTCTCCTAGAAAATGTTAATTTTTTTTTACTCCTACTTGAATACAAGTTTTTTATTATTTGATATTTTCATTAATAGCACAGTTAGAGAGATATGTTTGATATAAATTAATGAAACAATCGAAACGTTTATTGTACATATAAAAAAAAAAGCCAATGAAATGAAAAGTATATTAAACTAGTGAGTTTTATGTATATATTAAACTAAAAAACGTTAGTTCACAATCAAATGTTCGTCGAAAATGAAATTACACTTCTCTGTTCATCTTTTGATTCAGTTGATTCTCTCATTAACAGATCTTTGTAAAAATGTCTTAACAGCAATGAAGCTTTATAAATTCAATAATATTTTTTCTATATGGCATTCATTTTAGGATTGAGGAAATTATTATTTTATCGTGAAGGTGTCATTCGAAATGTTAACTTCACGGAGCGTAAATAAGGATTGGTTTAGTGACATATTTAGTTTTTAATATAACTTTGGAATAAGTTTCGAATGTAAGGAAATCTTGTAGTTTTGGTTTTCCACAAATAATGTATAATGAATCGTATTAAAGTACCTTTAATAATGTTATTTCATCATCTGAAATAAGAATAAACAGTTTTTTACAACTGGATGTGTTTTCCAATTTAAAAGTATATGATTGTATATTTGAAAGACAACGTAATGAGTGGTCTGGGCATAAATGGCAGATTCAAATAATACATTTATATGGCTAAAAATATCATTCTGTTAAAGCAGAACCTTGTTAAGGACAAATAAAGTTCCTTCTTTTGGCCCTGAAGAAGTGAATCAAACATACATACACGAAAATTTATAAGCAATGACATTTATTGTATGTCTTAAACCTAATGTTTTTAAAAGTTTGTGAATCATTTTTTAAAAAGAAAATCACTGTTATTGAAAAATTAAATTAATTTATTATTAAACCTATTGATCATAATCAAAACATTGACCTGTAGTCAATTTGGTGAGTTCGTTTAGTAAGTATTATACACAGATACACAGATTGATGCTGTAAATTATTTTACAGCATCAATCAATGTGATACAGAAAAACCACCTATAAATCATTATCTAAGAATATTTTTGAATAGATTTGTCAGTCTTTGAATGGATGACGAAGACCTAAGTAATTATTCAGAACTTACAGCTTTTTGGAAAACGTATCATCAAATGTTTATAGTTCCTAGTATCAGACAAACAACTTGAGCTTGAACTGGTAAACTTGTAGTTTATACAGCTTTCCTCATCTCTAACTTGTTTCAAGTTATTCTCCCTTTGTAATCTAGAGGGAAAAGTTTCTCCCTCGGTAAGTAGATAATAAAGTCATTTTACCTGTCACCGGAAACATCCTAATCATGGAAGCCCTCATCGGCGAATTCCCCTTTCTTTATGGAGGGAGTTATCGATTTAAACTTAATAGAATTAAAGGCTCCATCTATGTTGGAAAATAAAGCATAGTAAATTCCATATATTCAAGGATATCAGGGTATGAAGCGCAGTTTCGGTAGACTACCTTTATTGGTATGCTGTGAGTCGGGCCATCTGGTTATATCGAGATGCATCCGAATATGTACCTCTTATAGCCTTTCCAAAGTCTTCTGATGGTAATACGATAAACTCGTACTGGCAGATAAGTATGACATCGTCAAGTTTTTTAGAGTAGGTGTCTTGACGAATACCTTGTGTCGTGCAGACTAGAGATTGATAGCTTTAGACTCTTCGATGAACAATGTGCAAAGACTTTCCATCTCTCTTATGTAAAGTCTAGAGCTGTGAGTAGATTCAAACCTCCAATCGTTAGTATTAGAGACAAGTACGTTACCACTAAAGCAAACCTGACCCATCACTTTTATCTATTAGACTGTGTGTGAGTGATGGGAAGGAAGTTCAGTAGGATAAAGAAGTGAGCAAACTCCTTATTGGTTTTAAACTGTACAAAGAAACCTGATTCATAATTCAAATTTTTTTTATGATTTCAATTATTCTGAAATGAAAAAAATGAGGGAGTAAACATTAATGCCTGGGCCAATCAAGGAATTGAGAATCCAACGGCCAAAAAGTAGCCTATGAATAGATTCTGGCGAGATAACAAGCTTATAAGGCCACAAATACTGTTTTTTTCCAAGTCTCCAACACTTCTAGATGAAGTTATTAAAAGAACATTTTAAGGCCGATAAATATGGCGTAAACGTTGTTTTAGAGCCAGTATTACATATATCTGCCACTATATTATGATAATGTAAATTAAATGTTCATTTAATAATAAAAATTAAATAAAGTAATAATTTCAAAATGCACCTGTTTTTTAAGGGACAGTTTAAGAAGTTTCTCTAACATTTAGTTTCATGAATATTTAAGCTTAATTGCTTCAAAATAGATCGTTAAATGTATAAACAGTATATTGGTGTTATGGGTTAAGCTTATGTTTTTTGCACAAATGTTCTTATGTTAGATACAAATGTAAACTTTTTTTATAGTCTGACTGCAATATATTATGTACATATAATATACATAGGTTAGGTTGCAGAGGTAGTCCCACAAGGGAACACACGTAGGCCGAGGATTGGCCCTTTATGATACCATACAATGAAGATTGATTCTACAGTGGGAGTCCTAAATTTTTGCTAATTCAAGTGTATTTAGAGTAGGGATCTTTTGCGAGTACCTGACATCGTACATGTTCGGGACCAACGGTTTAACGTCGTTCTCTGAAGGACGACGTGCTCAGATTTATTAAACTGAGGGCCAGGTGAAGATCGAACCCCAGTCCTATCAGTTCAGAGGCGAATACCTTAACCACTGAGCTAACCTGGCCCCCTATAACATACATAATGCAGGAAAGCAATACATATACAAACAATTTACATATGCACAAAATACATACGATACATTACTAAATGTTGAACTTAAATTTATGAACAATAAATAATAAGAATGTGACGTAAGTATAAAAGTGTTCTGTTCTAAATCCCGACCTCTCTTTACTCCTTTCTTCATACAAACAACCTTATCCCTTTGCATAACGACATTGAAACAATGTAGTTTCAACGTCATTCACTATTACTACTTCTTCAAATAAAATGTACATGTTCAATCATGATGCCCAGCAGGAACATAAATTCTACCATTACTTGTTCCTGTTCCAGGGACACTCTACAAGAGAAAATATTTGTAGCAGTAAATGAGTTTATGATCTGAGAGACAGAATCAGTGGATCAGATAAGTTACTAACAATAATTTCTGGATTTGTAGTAATGGAAGTAATGATTCGGGAATCACGATAGTAGCTTTCTAAACTCAAGCAAAATATATAGAGGAGTTGAATGGAGCATGTTCAATGTAGTTATATTTATCAAACAATGTATTCAAACTTAAACTGCTGAATGAAGAATGTTTAAAGTATGAATGAATGACTGTTCTATCACTATCTCAAGGTCACTGGCACTCTTTGTATGATACCTATTGTCCAAGACTGACTCTTTCTTTGCAACATCTGGGAACAATGACTTGAAAAGCAACAATGTAATTGCAGAATATGAAATGGAAGAATAACATCGTACGTATGCATCAGCATTATTTATTCGACAGTAGAAGCTAAAAGCATACATTCTTTTAAAAAGTTGTAATAGATAAGGTTTTTGTGATGCACGTGGACCATTTAGTTTCGATCATCAGATCAAATCAGTATTAAAACTAATTTTGCCAACACTCAGCCAGGTGTATTGTCATAAAGAGTTGACTGTAATTTGTCTCTAGAGGTTTCCTACTACATCTTAGAGAAAGATAAAATAATAGGATTATGGAAATGTTGAAACGATTTAGGTATTTGAAGCTTTTAAATTAATCTTTTCTTATGAACCGATCAGCTAATGGAAATCCTGAAAAGTTTTTCCTAACATCCATATTAGTACGACTTTGATTGAAAATAATGTGCAGTTATCAGTAGCAATTATGATAATGACAATAAATACAATTCAATTGAAAACTTGAATTACCATACTTTTCTCCATAAAACGAATAAAAATGTGTAATGATGAATATTGCTGTACATTACAATAAGAATTTTGGTATCAAAATAATTTTTTTATTTTCGTTTTTATTCCTGTTCGAATTAAATTTTTATAGGTCAAACGGGACAACGTCTGTCGCGTCAGCTATTATGTTAATAGCTAAATGTTATGTTAATAATAAAATACTAAATGAAGTTTAGCTAAAGTTAAGACGACATTCATTGGCTGTAAGGCAGTAAGGCAGTTTGAAGTATAAGTAAGGGACAGATGGTATATTCTAAATATGTAATTCATTTATTTTGTTCATTTTATTAAAATTATAAAAAAAATTATCTTTAAAACAATAAAAGGGATGCACTGTTATAAAATATTAGAAACATCTTTCTTGACAGACATTTTCTTATTAAATATATTCAAACTGATTAATTTTGTAATTTAAGAATTTTAATAAGACAAATTAATATTAAAATTTTCTATTTTATTTTATTTTTTTGTTCATTTTTCATTTCTTTTCCCTTCCTTAACGGAGATGGCAGGGATGCCTGTGTGAAAAGGGACACTAATCAGTACTCGTTCGTACGCGTAAACAAACGTGTCCTCGATTTCTCTTGAAATATAACGAATATAGAACTATATTATTAACTTTTTGTTGTTTTTTTTGTCTGCGGTTTTTTTTATCTACATTTAATATTACATTCTATGAAGTAAAATATTTGGTTTTATAATTATTTATAATTTTTAAATTGAAAAATACCTGTGCAAGTGTTCAATTGAACCACAGCTGACAACAATTACAGGTAACGAAATAACAAGTTATTATTTACATTGGAGTAAGTTAAAGAACTTTTTTATTATCACCTCTTTGATTTGCTTCTTTATTAGCCATAGTAAGTCTTTAGGCATATTTGATTTCAACTTTAAAAATTAAAATTAACCGATTTTGTTGATGTGTTTAAACAAGCCATCTTTTTCCAAAAAAAACAAGCCATTTATGCACTAAAACTATATATTAAGCTGTATCACATTTAGATTATACCTTTATTATTTATAATTTAATTACATTATCTATTAAATCGACAACTATGATGAATCGTAACTTCTTTTACCATATGTGGCCTCAAAATTGTAAAACCGTAATACATGTGACCTAAATACAGTACACAAAAACAAGGTTTATAATTTCCCTTAATTCATTCGGTTGGGTTATAGAACTCTCAATAAAATTTTTTTGTATTATATTTGAATATAAGAACGTATAGGTTTGCCTATAATAACAAACAAACTATTACCTAAATTAAACAATGTAAGAAATTTTTCTTTAAATCATCCCTCATAGAAGAAAAATACATTTAGGGTTACTCAATGGTTAAATAAAACATGAGCATGAACAAAAAAAATCAAAAATAATATCATGTCTATTTTCAAATGATGGAGAACTGTAATTAGTTCATTTATTTTAATGTGGTTACTATGATTTCTTCTAATTTATGGGAACAATAGAAATATACTTCTTGGAATAAACTAAAATCTGTGATTGAAGTTTTCCTTCTAGCCTTTTGTGAGATTTTAACATATTTCATTCAAATTGAAATCCGAAAGTATCTATCTTGTTGCAAGAAAATTACAGTTAGTTGAAATTTTCAGAAATAGTTTCTATAAAACCTAACTCTTTATTTGGTTATGTTTTGCCTAAAACATAAAATACAAATAAAATGCAGTTATATTTAGAATCCAATATTTATTGAGCTGATTTATTCTGGGGTAAATATTTATACTTAGCTATTGTCACAATTATTAGCTGAAAAACAAGCATACAATGAATAACCACTCTTTTAATCTCTAACTTTTAATTCCTTCGCAATATATACCACACGCTTCAGCAGTACATGTTTAATTAGATATTTCTCAAAGTTTGCGAGGTTTGTTTGCCTATGAATTTATCAATGACACTTCTAATACAAAATCTAAATCAACCATGAACAAATTTACGATTTGGATACATATTTGTTTAGAACAATAGAGGTGAAGGTAGAATTTTGTATGAGCTTAAGTTTGCAATTGCATAATAAAATATGTTATTATTCTGAGACATCATAAATATTCTTTAATTTGATTTTATGTATTTTGGAGATGTTATTTTACATGATGTGAATAGTTCACCAAGTTTTTGTACACTATTATCTTCAAATATGAATTATTACAGTTATTGACTTTTGCAGAAACAAATTTTTGCATGCAATTTTATTATAAATTTATTGATTTTGATTTCTCAAATCCATTGAATTTGATGGTAAACAAATTCGACAAGTGAAAATGGATACAACTTAACTGTTATTATTTTTATTGATATGGCTTCTCGACCACTGATTTTTCAAGTTCACAGAAGGGGTTCTTGAGGATTTTGGTCATAAAAATTCAACTCCTGATTAAATGCCGACGTTTCACCAAATTCTGTGGATATATTTGTTTTTTTTTACTTATGTCGTTAATAAATTGTTTTTTAGCCTTCAAAATGCCAAACAACTTTGGTGAAACGTCGGCATATAATCAGGAGTTGAATTTTTATGACCAAAATCCTTAAGAACCCCTTCTGTTAATTGTTATCCTTTTTCGTGTTTTATTACCTCTTTCGTATTTGTCAAAATAATCCAAAATCTTTCCAAGTTTTCTATTTGTTAACAATAGGAATAGGGTGGAATAAAAGTGTTGCTTGACATAAATTAAGTAGCGTGCACAGTTTGATATGTCCATGAACTATATAGTTTTTGTTTTATATAAGGAATAATTATGCGTCAAAATTCATAACTTTTTATTGAACCTTATGTGCTCATAAGATTTTGGTATATAAACCAACACAAATATACAAAGACATTGGAAAAAATGGACTCAGGGGATCTTAATACGAGTAAATCTGTTTAAACTTTAAAACTTCATGAACTTAAGTTTTAAAGTATATTTCAATTACAGTAAACTAATAATTAAAAGATATTGAATGGTCTATATTCACCTTTTTTATAAGTATAGATACATTATAATCACTTCTGAATTCTAATGAGTCTGTCTATACTTTTTCATTCTAGAAAAAACTATTCTAAACAGTCATTAGTCTTGAAAGGATATTAAAATTAGTATATGGATGTCTCAATTAGTGAGATTTCAAAAACTTCCAGAGCTGAAACCCTTTCAAATAAATGAAATAAATAGACGAACTAAACTTTGACATAATATTTAGTTAAAACTAGTTATTTCTCACAAATATATTTTTTGTATACTATATTAATCTTTTGTTTTAAGAACAGTTTATAAGTATCAAACTTTCAACCAGGGGTTGGCCATCTTCAGGGTTTTACACGTAAGACACCAATAAACAGAAAATAAATGAAACGTATAAACTAAAATTTTTACAATAACATTTTTTAATAAAAACAATATTTTTCTTATTTTTTAAAATACATTTTATTCAAAACATGCATTTATTATGGAACACTTTACTTAAAATATGTCAAAAAAATATATTTTCGGAATTTTAAGTTTAGTTTTCCTGTAATTTATTGTTTATTATTTTTTATGTAACATATTAAACTATTAATATATATGTATAACTATGTAACAAGATTACATAGTAAACTAGTTAAATAAAATAAAAAAAATTAACAGAATCTCACTGCTTTTGTATTACTTCGTTTGGTTGATAAATCTTAGTCATTTTTCTTACTATTTTCTTATTATGGTTTAGAGTTTAGACGTTGATATAACTAAGTATCTAATAAAATTAAAGTTTATCAGGACTCGGTCAGTTCTTCAGGTTCAAATTAAACTCTCCTTGCCAACGTTTCGGTTTTAATTTAAAACCTTTTTCATAGGCCTACAACACAGAGGAAATATAAGAAATAATTCAATCATTCAAAAATCAAACATACATAAAAAGCGTAATTAGTTACAAATAAGAAATTATTATAGAATTTTTGAAAAATAGTGTTGCATATATGTGGTCGAGATAAGAAAACATACAGGTATATATATATTTACCTATATATACACAACTAAAATTTATCAGGACTCGGTCAGTTCTTCAGGTGAAATTAAAATCTCATTGCTAACGTTTCGGTTTTTTTAAATAAAAGGTTTTAGAACATAAAAAGGTTTTAAATAAAGACCGAAACGTTGGCAATGACAGTTTAATTTGAACCTGAAGTACTGTCCGAGTCCTGATAAACTTTTGTTTCTATTTCACGGTCGATACTTTTATCAATATATATATATATATATATATATATATATATATATATTTGTAAAAGTTGGGAGCAGTCCTTCTTCAATACATGCTTTTAAAAACTGGATGTCTGTTTCCACTTGATTTAATTTTGTCTTATATTTTTCCAAAATACGAAATTTTTTCTTCAACTCAGAACTCAACTTAAAAATTAATTCACCATAATTTCTTGTTTTAATTTAAAACCTTTTTCATAGGTCTACAACACAGAGGAAATATAAGAAATAATTCAATCATTCAAAAATCAAACATACATAAAAAGCGTAATTAGTTACAAATAAGAAATTATTATAGAATTTTTGAAAAATAAATACGTACGTACGTTCGGTGAACGTACACCGAAACATGTTCAATAATAAAACAAGAAATTATGGTGAATTAATTTTTAAGTTGAGTTCTGAGTTGAAGAAAAAATTTCGTATTTTGGAAAAATATAAGACAAAATTAAATCAAGTGGAAACAGACATCCAGTTTTTAAAAGCATATATATATATATATATATATATATATATATATATATATAACTAAAACAGAAAAGTCAGCAACAAAAAGAAGGCAAACGTTTAATATTATCTAAAATTTTGGTAACATGCCATCTTCAGAAATGGCGACTATGGTAGTGTGAAGAAGCGAAGTAGTTTACAGACCATCTGTTATTGAGTCAATGTTATTATATTATAGAACATCTTAAATACAGTAAGAAATGCAGAAATGGTATTGAGATCTTTCTTATTGTGTTTAGTCAATGTTTAGATGCTGATTTTTACATCGTGTGTTTACTGTGAAATTTGTATAAATATATTTCTAACTTACTAATTATCCCTAAATTTATTGACTCTATTTAGTAAACAACTTGGCTGTTTTGAAAAATGTATCACACTTAACTCTTGCTTATGCCTTTAAAACATTATATTATATTACAGTGAATCCTAGGTAAAGAAGCCTAAAATGTACCCTTTTAAGCGTTACATGTCACTAATAAGAGGAACTTATTGTCTTATCTATTGGTTATCCTTAGAAAATGATAAACAATTCTCTCTGGTTGTACATTGCAGGCCACCACTAGTATTATCAAACAGCTTTTATATCCTCATAAATAATCATTTTTATAAATTAAAAGCTTTCATTTAATTATTAAACAATTCTCACAGTGGTACCAACTTCCAATGTTTGTTAAAATTAGTCTGCGACCAATAGTACAGTGTTGGTTCTGAGAATTTTTTTTAATAAACAAAGAAAAGTAATACAACTATATGTGGTTTTTTTAGATAGTATTTTCTAAAACTATATTATCTCTTTTAATCCTAGTATTTTCAATATTTTCGATCATTAGAAGAGTGAGAAACAGTAGTTTCCTTTATACGTAATGTATTACGTATAGTAATTACGTAACAACTATATTACGTATTACGTATAGTAGGGTCAAAACCATAGAGTTCTCCAAAGTAAAGAATTTTATATATTCCTCTCGAAATTCCTGAACTATTGTAGAAAAACAAATGTTTCTGGATTCATAAATATGCATAATCAAAATAATATAAAAATTGATTCAGAGACATCTTAATTTTCTTGAATTCCTGTCAGTTTTAAAAAATATGCTAGTTATAAATATGAATGTATGGTTAAAGTATACATTCAGAAGAAATAATTTTTAAAAATTACTGTTAATTAACTCACTTTTCTTACTTTCACCAATCAAAAGAAGCATAGTGAAGGTATGAAACATTATCAGCTCTAAATCAAGAAAAAAATTGATGTAAAAATGAACCGTAAGAATAGTTTAATACCAAAATTTAAACAAATGGCATGTACCAATTTCACACTTTTTTAAGATTTTGAAAGCTAAAATGGCATTGCAGGGAAATATGCTTCGAATAAAAGTTGTTGGGAATAAAATATTCATTCAAATTTTTTCAGATATCCCCTATAGATAGATAACTGATTTTAAAAAATATTGTTCTAAATATTTTACCGTCAATTAACTTTTACAGGCTTAGATTTAGATACAATCTCAGAAGTCATCCACATAAAATTCGAAGACATAGTTTTCGATTGCAGTTTAGTTCAGTAGTATATTCGACAAAGGAGATGAAGTGATAAAAAAAGTGTCAAAACCCATAGTCATGTATACTAACAATTTTTAAAATTGTATAGAAACTAATTTTCAAGATTAGTTCATGTACAATTGATAGAAGATTGGTTCAGATAAAGGTGACCCATAAATAGTTACAAGGAATTAAAACTTCTTTAAATTGGGTTCCATTTGAGGATTTTTGTAGTGGAAATGACACAAACACTAACATAGTTACTAACATGTGACCTCCTGACAATACAGACCTAACATTGTGGTCTGTTTGTCTGTCTACTCCCACTGGAAGAACAGAATTCTTTGCATTCTCTAAAATTGCATGCATCTATAACTAAATGTTGCTATAGAGTTTATACATAATTATATTCATTTATATTAAATAATGAAATAACCATCTTATTTGAATATTGATCTGGAAATTTCTCTACTGATCAAGCAGTCAATCTTCAACTTTTGTAGTCATGTTGAGCTTGAAGATGAACAGCTTCCGAAACAGTCCAGAAACTCTCAGAACAACATACACGATAAGAAATGCTTATTTCATTCATCATATATAATTATATGATGCAACGTGCACAAATTTATGTTGATTTACAAAAACGGGTTAAAAATTGCTATTTATAATATTAAACATATTTATTCAAATGTACAACTTGGAAAGTATATATGTACGAAAACAGCTTATATAGCTCTAAATATATGTCATAAATTATCTATACAATATTTTACAAAATTATTATACAACTTACATTATGATCTAAAAATGTACCATTTAAATAACTTTTAATGATGTAAATAAAAGAAACATAACTTTTTTTTTACATCCATGAAAATTATAAAACAATTATGTTACATACAAGCTCATATTAATTTTACATTTAATGAATTTCTTTTTATAAAAAAACAAAAACAAAGCTTAGATAGCCAAACTGAAATTCGACTAAAACAACCTTTAAAATTAAAGGAAGAGCTAATTAATTTAACAAGTGAGAAACGTAATTGTTCAACGTTTAATATTCTTATTGGCAAATATTATAGCTAAAAAATGTTCTTTTTTTTTTAAAAAAAGTTGCTAAAATATTGTGAAGACACAAATAAATTGGATTACAATTTTCTTTATTCAGCTACCATTTTAAAAACAAATTTATGAGAAACTAATAATTTAGGATACTTGTATTTAATAATTTCTCGATAAAGCAATTTTAAACAAAAATTGTTAGCGCATGACTAATGTAGTTTCATGTTTTATTGAAAAAAAAAAAAAAACGCAAAGTATATACGGTATGAATTAAATAGTTGAGATCAAAAAGGGTTTATAAGGGCATTAGGTTTTCACATAACTGGTTGAAAGTAAAGAATGATTATTTAAAAATCAATTTAAATTCTTAAGAAATATACAAAATGGTTGAGTTTTTTCTTTGCTTTTATACTAAAGTACAATTAACTAAAAATATAAGAAGAGTATTAACAAAATATTGAAGAAACAGAATGTATATTGCAGAATCATTATAAGAATTTTTTTATTTTTAAGGCAGGTACTCTTTAATGTTTTGTATACTTGATTTCACATTTTTTTATATTTTTTGGAAACAAATTCAGTTTTCATATCCGATAATGGTACACTTATCAGATTGAATTTTATATAAATATTAAAACAAAATTTATGAGAAAAATTATTTCATTTATAATATAATACTTCACAAATTTGTTTTGAATTTTATTGATAAATTATATTTCATAAAAATATGTTTTTCTATAAAATCAAGAAAAAAACAAGTAGAATGATTTAAATATATGGTACATAAAAACAATAAATAAGAACAATTGATAATAATTATAACTATTCTATAAGTTCACACATCAATTGAGTTCATAACGAAAAATTTGGATATATATCGTTATTTATAATCAAATAATTCATGGATTTATTTACTTTACTTAATGATTAATGTTTTATGTTGTTGATGTAGAACTTACATATCAAGTTTGTTTTATTTTATTTAATGCAATGATGAATAATTCATTATTAATGAAGTTGATATGAATTTTAAAACGCCACTAACTTTCGACTACAAATTTTAGAGTTAGCTCTGTCATGCAATGTTTATTTATCAAGCAGTAAATAGTTTTCTGATAATTTAGGAGTTTGTATTTACTATAACAAATGTAGTTTTGAATGTATGCCTAGTTTCTATATTAAAAAAAACAACATACTTTTTAACAACATAAATCGGTTATTGAATTTCTCAATATTTCAAAGGATATTTTTTTTTTAAAATAATGAGTTTCTTTTATCAGGAATGGGCAATGGTTGTAAAAATATGGTATTATTCAAAATTAAATATTGATTTTTAATTTGACATCTTTCTTTCTCAAAAGTTTTCAGAAATCTTTCTGAAATACTTCTTTCTTTACAAGAGAAAATTGTATTTCAGTTCAACAATTACATTAGTTAACTCTGAATATGTTTTAGAACTGCTTTCTTTTCGTTATACATTCGTACCATACAATTTTTTTTTAAAAATGTATGACTAATATTAAGTATAGCAATATGTCTCACAATAAACTTTCATGCGGGAATAAAATTTGGAATATCTGAAACAACAGATTGTTATTCTAACCTGCAATGTTGGAAACGCAACTATTTGCCACTGTTTAATCAATATGAGTATACATTTTTTTTTCTTGTGGATATGTATGGTTGAGCTCTATGAAAGTCTTTTGCTGGCTTATTGATGATTCAAACAAGAGTGCATATTTCCGGAGGCAAGGGGGTGTCGATTGAGTTTATGGTTGAGCTCTAGGAAAGTCTTTTGCTGGCTTATTGATGATTCAAACAAGAGTGCATATTTCCGGAGGCAAGTGGGTGTCGATTGAGTTTATGGTTGAGCTCTATGAAAGTCTTTTGCTGGCTTATTGATGATTCAAACATAAGTGCATATTTCCGGAGGCAAGGGGGTGTTGATTGAGTTTATGGTTGAGCTCTATGAAAGACTTTTGCTGGCTTATTGATGATTCAAACAAGAGTGCATATTTCCGGAGGCAAAGGGGTGTCGATTGAGTTTATGGTTGAGCTCTATGAAAGTCTTTTGCTGGCTTATTGATGATTCAAACAAGAGTGCATATTTCCGGAGGCAAGGGGGTGTCGATTGAGTTTATGGTTGAGCTCTAGGAAAGTCTTTTGCTGGCTTATTGATGATTCAAACAAGAGTGCATATTTCCGGAGGCAAGGGGGTGTCGATTGAGTTTATGGTTGAGCTCTAGGAAAGTCTTTTGCTGGCTTATTGATGATTCAAACAAGAGTGCATATTTCCGGAGGCAAGTGGGTGTCGATTGAGTTTATGGTTGAGCTCTATGAAAGTCTTTTGCTGGCTTATTGATGATTCAAACATAAGTGCATATTTCCGGAGGCAAGGGGGTGTTGATTGAGCTTATGGTTGAGCTCTATGAAAGACTTTTGCTGGCTTATTGATGATTCAAACAAGAGTGCATATTTCCGGAGGCAAAGGGGTGTCGATTGAGTTTATGGTTGAGCTCTATGAAAGTATTTTGCTGGCTTATTGATGATTCAAACAAGAGTGCATATTTCCGGAGGCAAGGGGGTGTCGATTGAGTTTATGGTTGAGCTCTAGGAAAGTCTTTTGCTGGCTTATTGATGATTCAAACAAGAGTGCATATTTCCGGAGGCAAGTGGGTGTCGATTGAGTTTATGGTTGAGCTCTATGAAAGTCTTTTGCTGGCTTATTGATGATTCAAACAAGAGTGCATATTTCCGGAGGCAAGGGGGTGTCGATTGAGTTTGCCGAGAGAGGGGGCGGCGTGGGGCTACGCTCGGGGTGGTGAAACAAGTGGCGAGAGACAACTTGGCTCTGTTCTGAAAGAGACTGTTCCCGCGACTGTAAAGCCACTCGCTGTTCCTGAGCTAACGCTCTCACTGCGTTCGTCTTCTCCTAAAAAACAAAAAAAAAACTTCATTATTACCAGCAAAATAAATTCACCATCAAGTTATCAGTTATTCTAGTAATGCTTTAAAACATCAAAATTTCAATTTTTTTTATGATAAACCAATTCAATCGTGTGATTTTTCTTATAAATCTTTAAGCCACCTTCAACTTGATCCTGATGCACAAATAACTCCAGTTAGTGAAAAAATAAATAACAAAACTTGCTTTGGTTGATTATCGTTTTTCAATATAATGATTTTTTGCAATAAAATTATGATAATTTAATTAATAATTAATTAATTAATTAAATGATCATTCCCTCCCCTTTGAGCTATCTTCAGTTTTATCATAGATTAAATATTGAGACTATATATATCAACTATATCAATGAATAATACTATTTTTGTTTCAAAAATTAACTTAACCATTTATGTGAAATAAAATTTCTCTTGAAAGTTTGTTAAAAAAATTGGATTTCCTCTAATTTTCAGATTCCTGTTCAAAAACCTTTTATCAATTCTGTACTAACTTAATGACAGTAGTTCCCGTATTAACCTATAAAAATTCTGGAGTGGCCTACACTCAGCTTTACTATAAATAAACATAATATCAAACTTCTTGACAACTAGAAGAGTTAGCTTAAAATTAGTCTCTCTTTTGTAATATAGAACAAAAGACTCCATTTTTCATACATCAATATTACTCAAAGATAATATGATTCAGAAACACAAGAAACTCAACATCTGATATTGAGTTTTGTTCACGGGTGCAACATATAGATTGATTCAAACAATATTTTGTTAGACAAATTCATCATCTTATGAAAAGAATCAAAGATTATATGTTTCATAGCAGTTGATTTTTTTCATACAGGAATTTTAAATTTTTTGCATCTCATATTAAATCATTTCAAATTTTTTCATTAAACCTCTAAATATCAATTTTATTTCAGTTGATTAACACAAAAAATGTCTTAAGTCTATGTAAACAATCCGGCAAGTAGAACCAATTAATCCAGGATAAATATGTTTCCATTCCACGGTCGATACTTTCATTAAAATTTATATATATAGATATCATCGAAAAAACGTTAAAAGAACTTTAGGAACCTGAAAACATGTAAATCCATCAAAATCTCGAGATCAAAAATTTTCATAGTCACTATACTTTTCTTATTGTAAACTCAAAATAAATTTTCTGTTCATGTCCTTTTTACAAATTTTATTAACAAATGTAAAGTAGCATACATAATAATTTGGGTCAAGGAAGGACTATATGGGACTTTCTCAGTACAACCCCCAACTCCATAACAATCCTTGTAGGCTATTGTTATTAAGGAATTCCTTTGTATACTTTTCTATCCTCTTCTACTTTATCAACCTCCAGAGATGCAGCTTCCAGTGTTATACCTATAATTTTATACAAATCTCCGGGTTTTTTTCACATGTTTCTACTGCTAAGACTCCCAATAATGGTGATGATACAGATTTATGTTGAAGTCGTGGCTGTCTGACTTGCTCATTATCAGTAATAATCCTTATTACACTTTCTTTTTTAACAAAAATATCCACTCCATTCCTCTTTAACCACTTTCCACTGCCAGTAACATTCTTTACTGATTGATTTATATTATCTGTAGTACGGATTGTTGGTTTGGCTTTCACTAAACTGAGCCCTTATGGCTTCCGTATACTAGCGCAGTAACTAACGATTACCTCATCTTATTGATGTGCAGTACTACTAATGTTATACTAAGACAAGGGTGGGCAATTATTTTGACTCGCGGGCCACATTGACTTTAAAATTTGACAGGTGGGCCAGATTAATTTAAAACTCTGATAGGTGGGCCATTTCAGTGCAAGATACAACATAAAAAACAGCATTAGTTAACAGTACGTATTAAACAAAAACAAAATAAGTCATTGAAGGATAAACATACTCTTTTAATGAGAACAGTGTTGTTGATCACAAAATTTACATATAGCATCGAAGTCTGGGGGCAATTCTCCGAACAGATCTGAGATATTCATCACCCATCTGGGATCTATAGGTTTTTTGTTAGTATTTATCACACTTAAATAATGTGACCAGCAAAAGAAGAACGAAAGCCGAAAGTGTGATACTGCACCACCTGATGTTGAAATACACTTCATTGCGAGTCAAAATAAAATTAATACAATCATTTACATCAAACTTAAATCATGTACCAATCTTCAGTGGGTCGGATTCAAAAGACCAAAGGGCCGGATGTGGCCTGCGGGCCGTAGTTTGCCCACCCCTGTACTAAGAGCTTCTCAGGAGGCCCATATATGTCTCCATAGAGCTAAACAACTCCCGGAGTCAACTTTTTAAGTTGTATAATATTGTTTTTTTTTTATGATTTTATTTTACAATATTTTTATTTATATGTTTTTCCTATTTCTCATTTTTGTTATTATATTGTATCTGTCTTTATTTTATACTTTACATGTGTTATTTCTTTATTAATTTAATATTCCGTTTTTTCCTTTCTTCGTATACTCTTTCCGTTTATTTTGGTCATAATGTAACAGAACGCGTGATTGCAGAGGCAGTCTTTGTCAAGCCATAAAATTTTCCTGATGACGGCGAATGTTGAAATATTGAAGTCGGTGTTTATCTTTTGTTTTCTGGTGCTTGTTTATTCATTATATAACATTACTGCATTAATTAATAAGATAATAACTACTATTTTGAAAAAAAGTGGTAGATATACTTTTAAACAAAAGTCCATGTCAGAACAACGAGAGACAAACTAAGAACAGTGACTTTATAAGGAGCAACCATGAAGTGAAAATAAACAATTTTTCCGTTTGAAGTATGATTCAAACATTACAAAGTTTATATATAAGTTTTTAAAGCAGGGAAAACATAAATTACGACTAAAATAATACTCTCTACGATAAGTTATATACGACTACTGTCTACTGTATACGACTAAAATAAGTTAACGATAACTGTCTGGAAAACACTACTTGAACTCTGAATGTTTAGGTTGTTGCAAAGCTTAAATCAATATTTAACAAAATCTTTGAAATCATTGATAATTACAGCTAAATTTAGAACAATGATTTATTTTTATTTAAAAAAAAAAATAAGAAGAAGAAGAAAGAGAAGACTGATTATAGGAAACACTTGCCTTTATTTACCTTTTGCCAGAGGAATACATTGTGCACCATGGCGCAGCCACAGAACATGATGCCCACGCCTATCAACACGCTTGTTATGATAGCTGGTGTTGAATGGAACTGGATGAACGTATACAGAATTATGCCTGAAAACCAACAACACTTTCACTACTTTCTAACAATATATATTTTCCATAATTTTTAAACAATGTTGGCTATTAATTAATACAATAATATTTACACCATTATATTTAACGATTCGGACGCCAAAACATAATTTTTAGATTTGTTATTTAATGAAAATAATACATAAAAGTCTTTCTTCGAACAATCTTTAAGATTAAACTATATTCGTAATAAGTTACTCCTTGATTTACCTCCTTCATCGGGGGCCAGGCTAGCTCAGTGGTTACGTGCTCACCTCTGAACTGATAGGACCGGCGTTCAATCCTCATCTGGCCCTCGATTTATTCACGCGGGAGGTGAATAAATCTGAGCACGTCGTCCCTCGGAGAAGGACGTTAAACCGTTGGTCCCGAGCCTGTACGATGTCAGGTACTCGTTAAAGATCCCTACTCTAAATACATTTGAGTTAGGCAAAATTTAGGACTCCCACTGTAGAATCAATCTTCATTGTGTGGTTTCACAAAGGGCCAATGCTTGGCCTACGTGTGTTCCCTTGTGGGACTGCCACTGCAACCTAACCTAACCTACCTCCTTCATCTTCTATATATATTAATGCATTTGTCTAATATTATATCGAATGGCTTTATTTAATCTTGATGATATTTTACATGTTCATTCAGTTTAATCCTGAGAATGTATGTGGTTTGTCGAATTGATTGCAGAGAGAGAGAGAGAGAGAGAGAGAGAGAGAGAGAGAGAGAGAGAGTGAGTGAGCATCATGCTCAAAAGCCAGAACTGTTACAGTTACCAAACTTAACACCCAGGATACTGTTAGCCCTGCTACAGAACAGCATGCTCTGTGTTATAATGATTTTTCTTTGGGGGTACTTAATCTGAAAAAAATCGTTTTTTTTCCTATGAGTAGAAATGTTTCTACGTATTTGGATTAGGTTAGGTTAGGTTAGGTTGCAGTGGCAGTTCCACAAGGGAACACACGTAGGCCGAACATTGGCCCTTTGTGATACCACACAATGAAGATTGATTCTACAGTGGGAGTCCTAAATTTTGCCTAACTCAAATGTATTTAAAGTAGGGATCTTTAACGAGTACCTGACATCGTACAGGCTCGGGACCGACGGTTTAACGTCCTTCTCCGAGGGACGACGCGCTCAGATTTATTCACCTCCCGCGTGAATAAATCGAGGGCCAGGTGAGGATCGTACCCCGGTCCTATCAGTTCAGAGGCGAGCATGTAACCACTGAGCTAGCCTGGCCCCTACGTATTTGGATTAACAAATCACTAAAGTTCGATCTTCATTATCGCTAGTTGACCTTTCATTATGTATAGGGTACCATCAGGTTAAAAATTGCACTTGAGGGTTAAAAGTTTCTATAAGTAGCTTAGAATAGGTATAAAATTACTTTTAACGGCTGTGATTAAATTAATATGTATAATAAACAAAAGCCTGTAAGATATAGGTAGTAAACATAAAAGTTGATATGATTCATGCAAACACTATATATTCAATGTGATTATTATCTAATTGACTAGACTTCAAGTGACTAGACAAGTAACTAGAAAAAAGAAAGGAACAGACATATGTAGATATTAGTTACGTTGGGGGCAATAGGAATAGAGTTTTTGTACCTCAAGTTGACTTGGAGTGGGCGGCTGTTAAAGGTTGCCGTTATTCTCTACCCTGGGGAGCCTCTGTTGTCTGACCAATGCATGTAGAAGTTGCATAGTTACTGTTTAAAATAACAACATTGGTAGAAAACATGAGCTTCACTTAACAAGGTGAAGCTCTGTATTATGCCAATGTTGCTATTTTAAAGAGAGACTGTGGAGCTTCTACACCAACTGGAAAGACAACCGAGGCTCTACAGGGTAGTGAGTAACTAACTGGGTCCTTTTCAACAGCAGCATACTCCAATTCAACTTGAGGTGCAAAAACTCTATTCCTATTGGTCATTAACGCAAGTAATCATATATCTACCTCCGGACAATTTATAGAAACATATATAACATATAAACATATATCGAGGTTTGGTCCAGCTCCAAACAGTAAAACACCTTTAAGCTAACGTTTCTTCTGTATTTGTAGACATCTTCATGGCTACATCAATATTGAAATTATAGTAATTGAAAAAAATATATGTTAGAATATTTATATAAGTATAGATTATTACATCATTTAAATAGTGTAACATATATTTTTTCCATGTTACTGTAACTAATTTCTGTATTGATATAGCTCTGAAGAAGTCTACAAATACTGACTTTTTTTTTTGGGTACTTAATCTGAAAGACATCTTTTTTTTCCCTATAAGCAGAAATATTTCTACGTATTCGGATTAACAAATCACTAAGTTTGAGCTTAATTATCGCTAGTTCATCTTTCATTATGTGATAGGTCCATCAGGATAAAACTTGTACTTTGGTACCTTTGGTTTAAAGGTGTTTTACTGTTTGTTGCTGGACAAAAGCTCTATAAAGAAAAATATTGAACATATGCGTTCGAGATAAGAAAACATTGATATACATATATAGTAATTATAATTAAAAGAAACGGTCCAGCGGACTTTTTTACAATAAAATAAAAAACGAAGGAAACACACAGAAAGACACAGACATAACTCACATCGATATTTCGACAATCGTCCCTTTAATGTTGGATGATTATTACTTTTAAAATACATATTCATAATGGGTGAAATGGGAGCCTTTGATGTCCACAACATATGTTTTCGATTCATATTTTACTAGGTCGAAGGTTTTTTTGTTTGATTAGTTCAGTACTCTACTGCACTCATTGTCGGCTGGGTTAGATTTTATTCTTAGTATTGTTTAGAAATGTAAAAGATTATATGAAGTAGTATACCCATCTGACTATAGCTTGCTGCACTAAATCACTTTCAAAATAATTAAAATCTAGTCATTACAAAAGTCCCAAGAAAGGCTTTTATAAAAAACGACTTTCCGTAAATTTTATATTATATTCAAATGTAAATCTTTAATGTTATGCATAAACATTATGACTAACCGTTTTTTTAAAATAAATTAAAGATTAATGAAAGACAAGGCAATCTGTGGCTTGGACCAATCTTAAACAGGTTTCTTAATGATGCTCCCTTAGGCGCCATGCTTTCATTCAAGACTTAAGGTTCTGTTGTCAATCCTTTAGATATCACAGTTATTTCTGATATTTTTGAAACTAATTTACAAACTATATATGTTTAATAAGAAATAACACGCTTTTGTTGAGTAATAATACAAATTTGAAAATAATTGGAATCTTTTTCAATATGATATAAATTGAAATTATAACAACATCAGACACAAAGAAAAACATATCTAATGATACAAAAACTTGAAGAAATGGAAATATTAATTTTATAAATAAAAGCGTAAAAGTGAAGCATTTAAAAAGGTGGCAAATCAAGGAAGAGCCAAAGAAAACTTGAAATATTCTGCTCTTTCATAAGTATCTGGCGTTGACCGAAAAGAAATATTATAATAAAATATTTATGAGTAATTTTTTTAATTACTTTAAACTTAAACTTTAACTACTTAAGAAATAGATTTAGTACACATAATTCCTGTAATAAATTTACTCAGGTATACACTTTTTATAGCATACCATTTTTATAGCATACTTTGAAACTGAAGGGTATGATTAGGACGCAAAACCATTAAATAACAAAATAAATAAAAAATTAAAACCATAATGGCATTTAACTGTGATACTACTGTTATCTATCTGTGAGATGTAGAATTATAAATTAAGTTTAATTTATTTAAAGGCAATTATATTTTTTAAAGTCAGCATATTTTTCATGAAAAATTTTCCCAATAAGAGTATACTTTTCTTTTTAAAGTGAGTGCTAACATGAAACACTGACACTAAAGAAAATAGTTCTTTTCTATTCAAGTATTTAAAAAAAATAGTAAAGTAATAATGTAACTAATAAAATTATTAAAAAAATAATGAAATGGAATCTAAAGAAAATTTAAAAATATTCTATCTTCATCATAATTGAGCCGTTTATTTTGAAAGTGGCCTAATTCCATTTTCCAAAAAAATTTAGCTAGCTATTTAAATAATTACATTTTTACGTTATCTTTACCTTTTGCAGCAAATTGTACAAAATTTATTTAAAATTACTAAGTTTTTTTATAACAAAAATTAGTTGATAAATAAAATGACAATATTTTTAAATTTTGTAAAACGCAAACCCTTAAATATCTCGATTTTAACATAAATGGAATTAGGCCACTTTCAAAATAAGCGGCTCAATTCACAATTGTATTGTCAATATTAAATTACGGTTAGCAATTTGAATATTATAATTGCTTAGGATTCTATTTTGAATATACTAAACATAAATTATATTTTTGAGGAATTTTGAAATAAAAAGATATTTTATACTTCTTATGTAATTCTTGAAATATGCTGAATGAGTTTCTTGAAATATCAAAAATTATTTAGTAACTTTAAAACTGAAAACTGAATTTATGGTGTAGATCTCAACTTGAGTTTAATTAGCATATATCATCTTAACATCTCAGACCCAGTTAATTCATCTTAAACTCGGTGATCAGATAAAATATTGTTAAAGTTTGTTAATGCTCTTACAAAATATAACGATCTGCTTTTAATAGTTATGCTTCCTTTACGTATTCGTTATCATATTTAATCATATTAGGAGTTGTTAGATTTAAATGTATAGAACAACAGAAACCATATTTGTTTTAAAATAATTCAAAAATGAGGGAAAGTTATTGTTACTCTCATCCTGATTATTTTTTATAAATATAAATATATAAATATAAATACATAAATAAATAAATACAAATATATTTATACTTCATATACGTTTCGTATATGAAAGAAATCTTTCCGATTTCTTTATACAGGTTTTCCATCTCTCTAGTGGAATAAATAACTCACCAAAAGATTTATTTTAGAAAGTTATTTACAAAGTACGAGTATATATAAAGTTTCCAAACGTTTAAGTGAGCACAGAAGATCTTGGGAGAGTAATAATTATTCATAAATAATCTCCTAAACTTATGCAAAATAAACCAAAAACTATTTATAAATACTATAAACCATAGTAAGTCGTCGAGATAGTGTCATTGCATTTGTGCTCTCTGTTGCCAGTTGGTCCTTATCACAAGGTTACTGCACTATAGCTACTGTAATAAATGCTGATATTTAGATTTTTATTTTATGTGATCAAATATATTATGAGAAATCACTCTATCTCTGTAAGCTCAATATATTGAAAAAAAAACATAAAAGATGATTTTTGAATAATACCAGAACTAACATTAATAATGCCATATAGTCGATACGAAACTTAGTTTGATTCGTCAATGGAACAGATGGTAGATCTATCTAAGGAGCACCATTATTTGTGCGTGTGCCTGAACACAAGGTCAGGGCTAAGTCACGATTACTGTTGACACTGTATCAATTCCCGGCATCAATATCTGAGCGATCAGCAACAGCCGAAACTGCCATCGCATCACAGTTCTTCACTTAAATATCCATATTTTCAAAGTGGAAATCTGCAGTTGTTCTACTGTCATATCATCTAACTCACTATCTATTCTTTTCTGTCGCTACGTATTTCTTCTCTTAGATTTTTTAACATATCTTCCTCATGCCCACTCTAACTCCTCTAAATGTTCTCTTATAATAATTCGGCTTCGGTTGTTTTCTCATTGGTTGAAGTATGACAGTCACAAATACAATACTCTAATATAACATTCAGTCATTACAAGGTTAAAGGATATTTTAATGTAAATTATAGAAACAGTCTTCATATGAAGTAGTTTTATTATCAATAATGATTTCCATCATAAGCAGAAACCTGAAGAAGAACTCTTGTTCGATGCATCGTTTTTAAAAGTTTACATGAATGTTTGTAAGACTAATATAAGACCAATGTATTACTTTCGTAACGAATAAATTCTTTTTTTTTAACTGGCATAATATTCAGTCCCTAAAACAAATCAACTATATTCATTAACTTTATTTCTTAAATATTTAAGTTAGAATACATTTCAAATAAAGTACCAACTCATCAGATGTGATAAGATATTCTTAACAACAACTGTGAACATAAGATTTGTAATACCTGTAAGAAATACTGGAATAGATACAAAGAATCCTCCAACAGCGCAAACTCTAGTGAAGGCAGACTTCTTCAAGTACTTGTTTGTTCTGAAACAGTAACAATTAACTTTGTTAAACTATAAATAAAAGAATGACAATAAGGGTAAGATTTAAATTACAGGGGTCTACTGCTCTTACATTCATAGAATCAGTAGAATTCCTGCGACTTGATACATCACGAGGATGTCATTAAAATATAACCTTATTTGTTAATGGTAATATAAAAGATATTACGATTTTTTGCATAGGAATGTAAAAATTGTGACCAATTTTGAATCTAAAAGGCTTGTGAACACTATGCTCTTCACTATCTTTAATGCATCATAATGAAATTAAACAAAAGAATAACTCAATAAGTATAATATGTGCTGTTCAACTGTACACTAAAAATGTCTTTGCTCCTCCCAAATGAAACAAGTTTATGTATATCACAAGTTATCGGCATCTACAAAGTTGTTGAATACTGACGACGTAACAGAGAGTGATAAATATTTCCTCATCATATCAGTTTCATATAAGTTCAAAATCGAAAATGGAAAAGACCCACTGATATCACATAATTTTGGGGTCTAGAAACATGCTTAGTGAAAAAAACTGAATTGATAGCTCTAGCTTGTGTACCTATAGCCAAATCGACATACAAGGTACTGATATTTCGGACAGAGCTACAAAGGGCTGCAAGGGTCACAGTGTTTTGAGTCATGAGACGCTTACGATATAATACTATTACCACATTTTCGATACAATCCATGTATACAAAGTCTGCGGACTCCATACAGGTCATTTTAACTAGTTTAATGGAATCAAATTGATAATACCCTATGTATCCTAGATAAGCTGTATAGGTTTCAGGAAATATTGACCTCATGAGAAATCCACCTTATTGCCCACTATATGTTTTTAGATACAGTTTTTGTTTTCCTGAACAATTTTGTTGTTATCATGGAATGAATATTATCATTGAATGAAAAAAAATCCAAAGGGTTTCAGTATATGCAAAGTTCCTTTTTTGCATAAGAATGTAAAAAATTGTGACTAATTTTGAATCTGAAAGCTTGTGAACACTATACTCTTCACTACCTTCGATGGATCATAATGGAATTAAACAAAAGAATTACTCAATAAGTATAATAAGCTGTATGATTATTGGTAAAATTATTTCAAAGAAAATAGACATTATAGTACTTTTGTAAATTCAGGAAATAATTTTTTTCACCTAACCACTTAAACTAAAGTTTTGACATTTTCAAAATGACATGAACCTAAAATTAGTTTGCGTTAAAAAAAAATTTAAGTATTTTGGACCGTTAAAAGGGATAAAAAAAAGCAAAAAATTCAACTTAGAATACTGACAATTACTCTTTTTTATAGATAATTTATATTAATTTAGAAATGTTTAACTCGAATTCAATAAAAGTTATTTATTTAACTTTAAAATTGTCTTTAAGTGATTTCAGTTCGTTAATTTGATATCTTTACATTATATGAAATTTTTAAGCACATAAGGGGAAAACTATGACGAAGTATACATTGTAGGGTACCATGACAAGGATATTACATCGTTTCCTATAGTAACTATTTGTAATAGTAACAATTTGTTTAAATAATTGTTAAATAGTTATAAATAATAATGATACATATAGTTGTAAATTTGATATTTGATATTTAAACATGTTATACGTAAGGGATTGCCTATAAATTATAGCTCGGTTGTGGACCACTCCAGATTTTTCTATTGACTGACTACTCGGCTAAAGATGATTAGCTATTTCTTCGGCTTCAGAGGCTAAAAGTTTTATCTTGTTAAGACACTTTTTGGGGTCTGTCATCTTTTTTTTAATGACACCCCACCAAGAATAGAACAACTCTACTGCAGTGGATGGAAAACAGTTGATTGGTTCAGTAGAATAGTAGCTCTCTGCTGCTTGTGAACACAGCAGTGATTCATTCACCAGTATGGCTGTCGAGAGGCACAGGGGAATGCGTTTCTCACCATCCTTGTCAGACGACCGCAAACACCACTATGACGAAGTACACATTGCAGGGTGCCATGAGAAGGATATTACATCGTTTCCTATAGTAACAATTTGTTTAAATAAGGAGTTAATTGAAAGGAAAGTACTTCTATTATATAAAGTGGTTTGAATGCAAGACTGACACAATTTAAATATAATGATGACATCTACTAAAATTTAATAATGAGTTCATTCAGTCTATTAAAAAATAGTATCAAACCTATTAAAACTGTAGTAACGTTTGAGATCTGTAGTATACCAGAAATGTAGTGTTGCATTTGTTTAAATAAAACATATTTACTGTCTATGAGTAAGTAGTGTTCACAAAAAAAAATTGTATTGCTATTTTGAAGGCTTTACACGATTTCGTTGTCCTCTCAATCCATTTTTGATTATTTGTTGATGACATGTGTAAGTGGGTATCGAACGTTTCTCCTAAACATGGCGAAGCTCACAGTTTCAAAGATCTTAATGACATTTAAAAGTGAGTGAAAAAGAAACCTGGTCTTTTTATTTTTCCGCTCTTTTAGTCATTTTAAAGACCTGAAATTTCGTGTTTAGTATTGTTTAAATAATAAAGCATGACACCATTTATGAATATTATGATTTTGTAAGAGGCCATAAATATAATACTAAAAATGGGAGCCAGGTTAGCACAGTGGTTAACGTACTCGCCTCTGAACTGGTAGATCCGGGGTTTGATACTCACCTAACCCTCGATTTATTCATGTGCAAGGAGATGGATAAATCGGAGCATGTCGAACCTTGGAGAGGACGTTAAGGTGTCGATATCGAGCCTGTACGATGTCAGGTACTCGTTAAAGATCCGTACTACCTACACTAGGCAAAATTTAGGACCCTCAATGTACAATCAATCTCCATTGTGTGGAATCACAAAGGGCCCAATGTTCGTCCTATGTATGTTGACTTGTAGGACAGCCACTGCAACCTAAATAGTTCCCTACAACTACAGCTACTACTAATACTAATAATAACCGCTATTCGGTTTACCTGTGGTCACGTGTTAGACGTGTTTACTTCAATTTTACATTTTTAGAAACCAAATAAGTAATTATTTTTAGAAATTAAAATAATTAGCAATAATCATGAGATTAATTTATATTTGCAGAATATAGAATATAGAATTTGCAGAATAGTTGACAATATTGTATAGCTGTTGCAATATCTAAATAAAAATATGAAATAATTATTTATAATATTTGTTGCTGATTTACCTTGAATTCAAATATCTTTTATGTTGTTTTATTACACTTGTTGGAAAGATCTTTTTATTAAAAGTTGAAACATTGTTGTAATTAGATAAATTTTAAGAAAATCTACTGGAATTCGACAGAAAAGATTGAAAATATCTGGCAGAGTGCTGAGAGAGTGAATTCAGAAGAAAGGAGTGCTACATGGAATTCCTCTGTTTGACCTTGACTGTGACTTTTATTTGTCCCATGGTGAATTCCAGGCGTGGCGAGGCCCTATCCCCCTATCTGCAGGTTAACTTAACCGCCTTGGTCCCATAGACCACACCTTTACTAAACTTCTTAGAAACAATACTCTTTCAACTTGCAATAAACCATCAATTGCTTCCATAGTGGTCACTAAATAACATTAATGTAAAAATTTAAAGAAGTAACATCCAATTCCCCAAACACTAGAGATTTATAGAAACTTTCAAACTGTAAGTAATTAACCATTCAATCAATATAACTAGTTTGAAGAGGTCATTTTTAAATGTTAATAGTATTTCTTTTATGCATCTAATGATACCATACATAATGATTTGCAAATTCCTTTTATCCACCAAAAAATCCGATCACGATACCGCAAATTTTATGAATCTTTACCCTCTAACCTAAACCCTTTAATTCAGCAATTATCATCCCACCAGATTCCTACCAACCCTGCCAGAAGGCTAAAAAGCTGTTAACACCGAGATTTACTCAGCAATGCTAACTAAATTCCAGTGATCAGAATAATTTATATGGAGTACCACCAATGGGTGGTTTCTCCACTCTTTTATTTTATTGTTTTTTTTATGTATCACTTATCAATATTACTTGTTACCTATTGAGTAGTTGTAATATAATAATAAATATAAAAAAAATGGTGTTTCTATTTTGATACATATATGCAGAAGTTTAATTACTTCAAAAAAAGAAAATAATATATCTATTTTTTTAAGGAATATTTTCTTAATCAATAATCATATTAATTAATAATAATAATAATTCATAAATAAGTCTAGATAATTTTGGGAATATTTTGAGAAAACATATTTCTTCATTGTTAAATTGACAAAAAGTAATTATAAATTTGGGAAGGTGGAAGGATGCTAAGCTTAAATTAACAAGGAAAGCACTTTAGCGTTGAATAACTGTTTGAACAAGCCGAACTCTAATATTCATGTTTCTACTTTGTGCAAAGTTCACTAAATCCATGTTAAATGCTAAAATTCATGTGTGTGTATTTTTTTAAGTACTGATGATTGGAAGTTCCTAGATTTGAATTTTATTATCTAGTTGGTCTCAAATCTGTATTGATCAAGAAATATCCCACTCGAATGAACTTCAGAAAGGAAAAATTCAAGTCCCTCATGTAAATGAGGTAATGTGACTTTTCTATATACAACAAAATTTGGATTGGTCTACACTCAGCTTTAGTGTAGATAATTGAATGGTCAGAAATATATAACAATCAATTTTTACTTTACTATAAGTAAAGTATAGTGATCGTGAAAAAATTCGATATCGAGATTTTGACGGAATTACATGTTTTGAGGTACCAGAAGTCGTTTTATGACGTTTTTACGATGATGTCTGTGTGTGTGTGGGTGGGTGGGTGGGTGCGTGGGTGGGTGCGTGTGTTAGCATTGCTTGTTACCACGCTACGGTCCAGAATCTTTGATGGATCAAGTTGATATTTTACACAAAAATGGGCCCCATTTAGACGAAGATCCCTATTGTTTGGGAAGAATTATGCATGATGGGAAAGTCACTTTTTTTGCCAAAAACCGTTTTTTTTAAAACATTTATTTCTCCTAAACTGATAACCCTAGAGTTTTGAAATTTTGACATTATCTTTGAAGTTACAAATGCAACAAACGAAAAATATATTCTGAATTTTAAGACAACAGGAAATATTTTTTTTTCAATAAAATGTAAAAATTTTGACTTATAATTCAATCTCAAACCTTGTGACAGCGATACAAGCCATACTGTTTGACGGACAAGAATGAAACTATGCCTACAAATAGAACATTATATTGCAAATGAGATGAGATATTTTTTTTTGAAATTACTTTCGCTAAAGGGGCGTTACAGTACGATTTCTGTTTTCAGAAAATGATTTTTTGACGCTAAACGGCTCATTAAAAAATAATGAAAATTTGACCAAAAATGGAACAACAAATTAGCAATTCACAAAAAAAAATTCATGAAGTTTCAATTACGGGAAAGAGCAATAACGATATAAAAACTCTTTGTTTATTCTAGACTAAGAGATCACCTGCTATACTTGTCGATTTTTTTGTATTTTTTTACATTGTTTACATTGACTTAGAAATTTTTTGAGCAAATCCACTGAGATAAAATTGATGTTTCTAATGGAAAAATGAAAATATATTATTGACTTATAAGAGATGTAAGAGGAATAATATTGTGCAGGTAAATGATAACACTCATTAAAAAAAAATTCGTATATATGTTATTTGACAAAGGAGAAGGAAAATGATCTTATTAAATACTAAGAAGCCATAAAATTCCCAGTATAATAATTCTGTTAAAAACCAAAAATGTAAAAGATAATTCAAAATTGAAATCTTTCGTTTAGAGATTAATAACTGTAATTATCGTACATCTTTAATTAACAAATCACCTTAAAACAACATTTTCTTCGCTGTTTAAGAAGTTTTTCAGAGAAAAAAAGAGTATTTTACTGTTTCAAATTTGAAAATTTTACATTAATATTCAATGTAGAAGGATGTCAAGTAAACGATGTAAGAAATCTACTGGCTATTTGAACAATAGCCATGTTCTCTTGTAGGATACTATTTTGTTTCAAGAAATATTCACTTTGTTTTTTCAAAAATGTTATTACTGCTGTAGTTATACTAATGAAATTATTTGCATATAATAAATTATTTGTGATGTACAAAAATAAGCTTATAAATTGATATTTCCTTCAATCACTATCTGTACTACCTCAGGAATGACAGGCTAATAATTATATCCCATTTAGATGTTTACGTTATGCTTAAATGAGACGTTATGTTTTATATACTCAAGAAATTTGACATTAAGTTACTTATAGTAAAGTAGAGTGTAGGCCACTCCAGATTTTTTACTTTACTATAAGTAAAGTATAGTGATCGTGAAAAAAATCGATCTCGAGATTTTGACGGAATTACATGTTTTGAGGTCCCAGAAGTCGTTTTATGACGTTTTTACGATGATGTCTGTGTGTGTGTGGGTGGGTGGGTGGGTGAGTGTGTTAGCATTGCTTGTTACCACGCTACGGTCCAGAATCTTTGATGGATCAAGTTGATATTTTACACAAAAATGGGCCCCATTTAGATGAAGATCCCTATTGTTTGCGAAGAATTATGCATGATGGGAAAGTCACTTTTTTTGCCAAAAACCGGTTTTTTTAAAACATTTATTTCTCCTAAACTGATAACCCTAGAGTTTTGAAATTTTGACGTTATCTTTGAGGTTACAAATGGAACAAACGAAAAATATATTCAGAATTTTAAAACAACAGGAAATATTTTTTTTTCAATATAATGTACAAATTTTGACTTATAATTCAATCTCAAACCTTGTGAGAGCGATACAAGCCATACTGTTTGACGGACAAGAATGAAACTATGCCTATAAATAGAACATTATGTGTAGAATGAGTAGAGATATTTTTTTTCAAAATTACATTCGCTAATGGGGCGTTACAGTACGATTTCTGTTTTCAGAAAATGTTTTTTTGACGCTAAACGGCTCATTAAAAAATAATGAAAATTTGACCAAAATGGAACAAAAAATTAGCAATTCACAAAAAAAAATTCATGAAGTTTCAATTACGGGAAAGAGCAATAACGATATAAAAACTCATTGTTTACCCTAGACTAAGAGATCACCTGCTATACTTGTCGAATTTTTTGTATTTTTTTACATTGTTTACATTGACTTAGAAATTTTTTGAGCGAATCCACTGAGATAAAATTGATTTTATAAAGGAATAGTTTAAATTGTTTATTCAATTGTATGAGATGTAAGAGGAATAATATTTGCAGGAAAATGATAACACTCACTCAGAAAAAATTCGTATATATATTTTATTTGACAAAGGGGAAGGAAAATGATCTTATTAAATACTAAGAAGCTTATTATTATTATTATTTTAAAGATTAAAATTCCCAGTATGATAATTCTATAAAAGACCAAAAATGTAAATGATAATTCATAATCTGAATCTTTCGTTTAGAGATTAATAAATGTAATTATCGTACATCTTTAATTAACAAATCACCTTAAAACAACATTTTCTTCGCAGTTTAAGATGTTTTTCAGAGAAAAAAAGGGTATTTTCCTGTTTAAAATTTTAGAATTTTACTTTAATATTCAATGTAGAAGGATGTCAAGTAAACGATGTAAGAAATCTACTGGCTGTTTGAACGAAAGCCATTCTCTTGTAGGAGAATAAATCGTTTCAAGAAATGTTCACTTTGGTTTTTCAAAAATGTTATTACTGCTGTAGTTATACTAACGCAATTATTTGCAAATAATAAATTATTTGTGATGTACAAAAATAAGCTTATAAAATGATATGTCCTTCAATCACTATCTGTACTACCTCAGGAATGATAGGCTAATAATTATATCCCATTTAGATGTTTACGTTATGCTTAAATGAGACGTTATGTTTTATATACTCAAGAAATTTGACATTAAGTTACTTATAGTAAAGTAGAGTGTAGGCCACTCCAGATTTTTTGACATGGCTTCTATATTTTGTTGATTATAATAACAATTAAAATCGGACATCGCTAAGAACAATTCAAAAATGGCAATATTTGTATTAATCATCCTAATCCCAATAATTTTATAGTGTGTATCTAAATGTTTAATTTAATGTAACGAAAGTCTTAATGTAATCGTACTGTAATGTATTTTAATGTTAAAACTAAGATTCGATAGCATGTAATATTATATATGGTGCATGCAAAATAAATGAAAAATAAATCATCCCAATAAAAGTTGTTAAAATTGAGCATAAAGATGAAAACATTAATTTCTGTTTGACAATTAACATATCATACATAGAGAGGAATTATATTCTATTTAAAGAAAATATCTATGATTTTAGAAAAGTTGAATAACTATTATAATAGATCAGACTAAGTTTCTTGTTACTCCTTATTTTTTGAATAAACAAAAAAGTGAATTGAATATTATCACATTTACAACTGAGCAAACAAATTAAATCAGTTAGATAAAGGAAAAGAGATAATGGAGCTATTACCCTATTACGTTAGATGGAATTAACTTCAATTTCATGCCAAAATAGTTTTAAGGCTTAATTAAGTAGTTAACCATAATTATATACGTAATGGAAATCTAAATGTGGACATTTAAAAAGGAATAAAGAACCTCAAAAAAATAATATTTTTGATCTCCTCTATCACGAAGAGTAAACTACCGGTATCATTAGCAGCTGAAAGTGAAAATGTAAAGAAATGGATTACTTTTCCGCAAATTATATTTTCATTTTTTTTCTTTTTAATAAGTATTCCTAATAAACTTTGAAGACCGTTTTTCATTAGTTTCCTTTTTTTGTGAGACCCCCTTCTTTACTTGATATAGTGAACTTTTATAGATTTGAAACATAAAAGGCAATGCAGTTGTTTGTTAGTCATATTAAATTGTTTCCTTTTTTTTTATTTATTATTTTATTACAGCTACGTAACAGGTAACAAGTAATATTGATAAGTGATACATAACAAAATGAAATAAAAGATTGGAGAAACCACCCATTGGTGGTACTCCATATAAATTATTCTGATCACTGGAAATCAGTTAGTATTGCTGAGTAAATCTCGGGGCCAACATCTTTTTAGCCTTCTGATAGGGGTGGTAGGAATTTGCCGGGATGATAATTGCTGAATTAAAGGGTCAAAATGCTTCGTAACTGTATTCAAGCATTGACTGGCAAGTGAGTTCCAAAAAATAAACAAATAGCAGGTATAGGCTAAAAATTATTATATATTCACTGTGAAGATAACCTTTTTACCCTACAAACTTGATTAAAAATCAGCCTGATTACAGTTAACAAACATTTTGGCCTATTGAAAAATTTCCATAATCAACCCGAAATATCTAGTGGAATATCATTTAGAGAAGAGTAATGTACAATTATGCTTAGGATTGCACAGAAAACTCACATTCATACATGAAATTTTATATATATAACACTATTTTCCTTTGTTTATCGAGGTTTTGTCTAGCATCAAATAGTAAAACACCTTTAAGCCAACATTTCGTCTACATTAGTAGAGATGTTAATTATAGTAACATAAAAACAAATATATAGGTTACATTTTTGTATGAAATATAAAAATATAAATATACAGTAAATATAGAAAAGTTGGCTTAAAGGTGTTTTACTGTTTGACGCTAGATGAAACCTCGAAAAGAAAAATAGTGTTGCATATATGTGGTCGAGATAAGAAAACATAGAAGTATACATATATTCATATATACAAAACTAAAATTTATCAGGATTCGGTCAGTTCTTCAGGTTCAAATGAAACTCTCATTGCTAACGTTTCGGTTTTTAAATAAAAGATTTTAGAACATAAAAAGGTTTAAAAAAAAAACCGAAATTTTGGCAATGAGAGTTTAATTTGAACCTGAAGAACTGACCGAGTCCAGATAAATTTTAGTTTTGTTTCTATTCCACGGTCGATACTTTTATTAATATATATATATAGATTTCACATAAACACGTGAAATAACAATCAATGATCAAACCACAATAAGAAATGGGGAAACAAGACTAAGATCTTTCAACCGTAACAAGCGGTTTTCGTCAGAGTCAAAAACCCAACTGAACCCAACCCAACTGATTATATATATATGATAAAACCACAATAAGAAATGGGAAAACAAGACTAAGATCTTGGGTTTTTGACTCTGATGAAGACCGCTTGTTACAGTTGAAAGATCTTAGTCTTGTTTCCCATTTCTTATTGTGGTTTGATCATTGATTGTTATTTCACGTGTTTATGTGAAATCTTTATATATATATATATATATTTCGAAAGAATCGAAATATAGAGTATAAGCCAAGGTATCTTTTTTCATTCGTGTTTCTTAAAGTTTTCAAATATTATATATATTTGTTAAGATTTGTCAAACAGTGTAACCGTTATCTCCAAACAAGCTACATGCAGAATGATTGCAAAATTGACTGAAAAGCTTTTCATGATTTCATGGTTTGCGTGGGACTATGCCCGACATTTCCGACTCTCTTACAAGAAGTCTAAACCTTTAATTGGTGTTTTTAGATAAGATCTGCAACTTTTAAGGGAATTCTATAAAATATTGATAAAAAAGTTATGGATAAAAAGACAAAGTCATAATTGGTGTTACAAGTAACATATAGGTTAGGTTAGGCAGAGGCAGTCCCACAAGAGAATTCACATAGGCTGAACATCGACCCTTTAAGATGCCATGCAATGAACATTCTAAATTTCTGCCAAACTGAAGTGTATTTAGAGTAGGAATCTTTAACGAAAACCTGACATCATACAGGCTCGGGTACGACGGTTTGACATACTCTCCGAAGGACAACGTGCTCAGATTTATTCACTTTCCAACTGAATTAGTTGTTGGCAAGAATGGGTATTGAACCCCAGATCTACCAATCCAGAGGTGATGACCTTGTCATTGGACTAACCTGACCTCCTTTTTACAAGTATAATCAGAGAGGAAATTTTTCCCTCTATATCAGATACTAATATTTTTCTTCAAAAATTCATTTTTATATATAGGTTTGTAAGTTTTAAAAGTTTGAAATAGTTTTCTTAACACCATAATTACGATGATTTATTAATTAGTAAAGTTGATGATTGCCGTTGTACTGCGCTTGTGATTATGAGTCCTTTACGTTTACTTAATGACCCGATGCATTAAATAAATAAACAGGATTGTTAATCCTATAATTGAATATATCCATCATTCGGTCATAAAAAATATAATCAAAAAATGTTATGACTTTTTAAAATCAAAATTTTTAAGTAATGAAAACCTACGTCAGGTCTTCGTACTACTAGTAAGAATTTCCAGTTTTCTTACACAATTTTACATGTTTTTCTTAAATTGAAGATAGAATTAATTATAAATAAACGTAATTCATTTTACTGTTTAATATTCTTGAAGTTGATTATTTATTTAACCAAAAAATGATGATAAATATATAAACAAAGTGAAATTTGAAGGACATAGTATTGCACCAGATAAAAGAGCTTGATCATAAGACTTAAAACAATTTAGATAAAATAATTTTGTATTATTAAAGGAAACTCTATTCTATAATTTAGAATTATTTATATCACAATTTTTTTTTTAACTGATGAAAAAATAATCAGATTTGCAAATTAAACAAACTACTAATTTTCATATTTAGGACTTATAATAGAGAGGGGGTAATATGGATGAGAGGCAAAATGAAGGATGATTAAGCAAAGAGGACTGTGGAACAGGTTTGACGGAAGAAGAGTGCAAAATCACTTCCACATTCCGCAAGAAATCCTTAAACTGAAAAAAGATTCCACGTCAAAATTAGCAACAGTAAGAATTACGAATTTCATAAAAAAAACTTGCTTGATAATATTTAGCTGTGTAAGCTAAAGTGATATTTTGAAAAGTGTTTCTAGTTACATAATATACTGATATATATACTATATAAGCGTTGGATTCATATTACAATAATTAATAAACTAAATGAAACGAAATTTTCTTATATAAAATTTTCGTAGTCTTTACTTTCTTTTGGATTTTGACACAGTACCTTCCAAATTTAAACTATTAGCATTTCATCCAGTACTTTACTAAGATCATTCAAGCATTTTTATCAGCTTGAATTATATTCGAGATTTATAGATGACTCCTTCAAATTGATTTTTAGAATTCAAATCGGGTTCTAAGTCGTTGTAAAACCTTGACTACAAGAATGTTTGGTTTCATTGAACTCACTAAAGTACTGATGCTGATAGATTTATAGTTAGCTGTTGATTGGATTGTCAACGTCAGCCGAGGATTATATATGAACTCCATTTATAACCTTGAAATAACACGCTTTAAATTACTTCAATACTTTAATCAACTATTTGAAACTTTCTTGAAAAGTTTTAGTTATACTGTCTTAACTAAAATTACTTTAAACTTATTAGCTTGTTTTTCTTCATTTGCCTTTTATAAAAGTTATAAAATATTAAATTAAATTTATCTATATATATAAAGTTTGTGAATTGGTTTGTTCATCCATTTTCCGTGGAGATAGAGACCTGAAATTAGGATAATCTTTACTTTTGGTGTGATTGGCTTCGCTGTAGTTGTATTACATAATAACATATCGTATTAGGGGGTCAGGATTCGTAATAAAAATGAATCATTTTAGAGACAAACTTGAACAAAACTGTCAGATAAAATACGAATGCTTTAAGGTAATAATATAAAAACGCTTTATAAATAATATTCATTAATTTTATTTTATGCTGGGTAAATAATTGAATATTTCAATTTACAAGTTTTGTTTGTTTTAAATATATTTGATTGTGTATATAACTTAAATTAATGTTTTATTTATTTATATCATAAAATAAATGATGTTTTTTTTTACTTTTAAATGATTTTTATTTTGCTAAATAGACTTAATGTGTATATACTTGAATCATGTTAAGAATACTATAACAATATCTTGGGATATAAAAATCTGTTTCAACAAGAAATAATAACAAGAAAAAGAAAATAAATAACAAGAAACAACAATTAAAATGATCCCTGTCAATCATGTTCAGTGAATTTATCTCAATAACTATTGCTATAAATTCTGAGTGACACAAAGGGTCACGGGTAGTCTAGTATTTTAATAAAATTTAAAACTTATACAATTATAAAAATTAATAAAAGAAACATTTGAAACTAAGTTCCTTCGTATTTTATGCAACTAATTTTATTACTCGAAATCATACAAAACCAGGGCAACAATCAAGAGGTTCAGATTGTAACCAACATATTTAGTCACACAGAAAAGGACTAGTGTTTTGGGTTAGGTTGCAGTAGCCTTCTTATGTGGGAACACATATTGGGCAAAGATTGATGATACCACACAATGAACATTCTTTACTCAGAATACTAAAATTTGACTAGCTCAAATGTATTTAAAGTAGGGATCTTTAACGATTACCTTATATTTTTTTTCAACTCCTGTGTGAATAAATAGAGAGCCAGAGTTGGTATCGAACCCAGGATCTCCTAGCATGCATGGAATCCCCTTGATGGTGTTTTTTGTTTTTTTTAGTTTTTGGATAAACAAAGGCGCTGATATTCAGTTAATGATTAGAACGGATTGAATATCTAGAGTCTATTTTATTTCTCCATTGGCTGTATTACACAGCCATCTTCCTATTTAATATAGTAACAGAGAAATCAAAACTTACCATCTACATTTTAAGGGATAATGTTTTTTTTCAGAATCCGAAAGTTGAAAAGAACTGTAAAGTGTAAACTGTATTTTCTTTTAAAGAAGGCAGCTGGTAGACGGGTGTCGATTGAAAGGTGAAAGGCAGTGCGGGTGTCTTATATTCTAGATAACGAGAGGCAGGAAGCTGAAATCGCAGGTAGTTACAGACGTCTGCAGGCTTTCCAAAGAAGTTCCTCCAATGGAGTCGTCTCATTAAGATGAAGCCGACTTTTCCCTGCCCATTGCTTAGGTTCTTAACTCTATACAGAGCATTGATTCGCGCTTAAAAATAGTTCTCTTACTCTATTGTTATGTTGATAGGAAAATAGTATAACAAATAAAATACCAATAACACCCACATTAGATGAGGAAGTGTTATTTGGTAACCGTTTTAAAAAGAGTGCGGAAATTGATTGTACAAAAACAAAAAATATTGACCAGGTGATTTTACATCAGGATTCTTTAATTTCAGTACACACTTTTATACCTAAATACACTCTATTATACGATGCGCATGTTAAATGTGTGTATAATTAATATATACGGATGTATGTCCTCTCCCAGAGATAAGATTTTGCACCTAGCTCACAAACATAACTGAAGTCATAATCAATTGTTCTTTTTCATCTAATTTACAAAAGTAATGCATCTCTTTGGTGTAGTTAAAGAATAATAATACCCAAATACTAGAATTCCTATCCCACCGAGACTAGTGGGATAGGAGTTCTTACTAGGCAAGTAACGCATATATATGGGTATATACATGGGTATAAAAAGATTTCACATAAACACGTGAAATAACAATCAATGGTCAAACCACAATAAGAAAATGGGAAAACAAGACTAAGATCTTTCAACCGTAACAAGTGGTCTTCGTCAGAGCAAAAAACCCAACTGAAACACTGAACACCATATGGGTATGGGTTACTTGCCGTTGAATCTAGAACGTGCTTGGTCTCCCTTTCTCTTTTCTTCTGAAGACGGATTGCCCAAAGGTTTGAGTGTGTAAATGTGTTTCTTTACTCTGTGTGTTACTCTTCTCAATTTTGAACTCATATATATATCAGTTGGGTTTTTGTCCCTGACGAAAACCGCTTGTTACGGTAGAAAGATCTTAGTCTTTTTTCCCTATTCCATGTTGTGGTTTGCTCATTGATTGTTCTTTCTTATGTTTATGTGAAATCATTTATATATATATATAAAGTTCAATTAGATACAAAACTTTATTCTAACATTGAACTTTATTTGTCCTTTTCGGATCGCATTTTAATCGAAAAGCTATATATATAACTTTTCTCAGAGTCAAAACCCAACTGATATTGGGTTGTTTATATTTATATATGTGTGATCAAACCACAATATGAAAAGGGAAAAAAAGACTAAACAACCGTAAGAAGCAATCTTTGCCAGAGTCAATGTTCGACGATTCCTTAGGAACTGTCTTCAGTTCCTCTATGTCTAGTAGATGTTACCAGTTTCTAATGCCAAAGCTGTGTTCTCGTCACTGACACCGTCTATCTACCTACGAGTATATTCACCTTTTCTTATAATGACTCACTGACTATGACTGACTCGTTTACTGAACAGCTTCCTGGGGTTGACTTCATTTAACTGTGTAATATGCCTACCTCTATGTTTTGTTATCGGAATATAGTTCCTCACATCTGACTCTTTATATAAGTTAGAAAAGTCGTGATTATGTCTGATTCTCCATTCACTGTTCACTTAAACTAAACCTTTTGAGAGTCATTTTTTTATACTTTCTCACTGTATACTATATAATATCATATATATAATATCATGTATGAGCACTTTGTAGTAAAGCAACTTTGTAGATCGTGATAGTGAAAGCCTTTTAACAAATTTCAGGAGTCCAGAAGTTTTATTTCCGGCAATAACTCTCTGCGATACCTCTTTTACATGGCATTACACTTCAGTTCAACGACCTGTTAGTTATTGACTGGTATACTGGCATGTAGGCAGTGGTATTCCATCGTTAAGTGCGACAAAATCAAAATTTTATACTGGGTCACGATTAAGTTATAAAAATGTATTATGTATCACATAACATTTTATACTTAAACGATTAAAACTGAATGAATTTCAAAAATAAATGTACTGTCCGTTTTAATTCTGACAGTGAAAAATTAATCCAGGCCGATTTCCTGGATTAATAATGTTATATGTAATATGTTAGATATTTAGTAATGATATTTAACGAACAAGCAATCATAATAACTATACAATAACTAATAGATAGGATCTACCAGAACACACAAATTTCCTATTGATTTGTAGATGGCCAAATTCAGATTTTAAAACACGCTCACACATAAACAATTATTAAAGCTACTATTTAGAAACACATAATATTGACCATGAAATTCGTAATATCAAATACATTTTTTACGAAATTTTTAAATATAAGTGTTCACTTCATTACGTGAATTCAAAATTGTCATCTACCACATTCCCAAAAAATAAAAAGATTTCACATAAACACGTGAAATAACAATCAATGATCAAACCAAGAACAAGATCTTAGTCTTTCTCATTTCAAATTGTGGTTTGATCATTGATTCCCAAAAAACTATAAATTATATGTTTAGTTGCATTGGGATTAAATATTCTATTATTATTAACCAAGAATATGACTCATTAATCCTTGAAAGCACGTGCTGTAGCAAATTATTTATTGTTTGCTATAGTTTTGTTGTAGTTCAGGATTTTAAAACTTGTTTTAATAATAATAACTTATTTTTTGTGTTGGTTTTGATTTACTTATTGCAAACTCCTTGTTCATTTACAAATTTATACTATTTGAATACCTTTCATTTTCTTATTAAGTTCTAAGTGTTACTAAATTTGATGATTTTATAACAATATTAAAATGTTATGAATATATATATTCATGAAATTTAAATATAATTAACAAATATGTTCTACAAGGTACTTGTTAAAGCACAAGCAGTAAAAAAAGATATTCCACCTTGATGTGATGGTTTTCATACAAATTGAAATGTGTTATACAGAATTTGTCATTAAGGATATTTCTATTGACCTAAATAACTTTTTAGTTTATCAATAATTGTGGAATATTACATCCGACTAAAGGAAATTCATATGTGTGCAAACAGATGGTTATGTCAAGTATGTATATAATGAAAGAATTAAATCATCTAATTTCTAGTTAAATAAACTAAAATATAATTTCTTAGAATTTCATTTCGATGATGAGTTACAAATGAGTAAGACTTACAAATAAACGAGAGGTAAACAAAAAGTTACGGAGCTTTGAATTTATCGTTGGTTTTGCAAAAAAAAAAAAAAAAATTCTTTTGGATGGAACAGGAAATGGAGAACTGGTTGAAATATTTGAATGCTAAGAGGTTTTTTATTTTTTTATTTATCCAAGCAAAGGACCAGACCATGCATCAAAGTGGGTTAACTCGACCTTGGTAGTCGAGATTTGGTGCTTTCAAGTCACACCTCGGTCTGATGCTTTCACTCTTCAGTATTGCAATAAGCATTCAACATTATCTTACTTGTTCACAAGACGCACTCCATACCAAATAACCAAATCAACCCATCCCTTGTATCTCTGGATGTAGTTTCTGTTTTTCAAGGTATTAGTCAACACGTTTGAAACTAAACAGGATTGAGTAATTAATGGATAGTATAAACAAATATATGACTCGAATATAATCAATCAACAGCCTCGTGTTCTCCCGTGGGACTGCAACTGCAACTAACCTAACCTAGCTAGAACATGATATCAATACAAACATGGGAGGGAATGTACGCCCTTCTTTCATTTCAACTGAAGATGTTTGGTTAAACATTTTTGCTCAGAACTACAGCTGTATTTCGTTTTTTAATTTTTTATCCCACTATATTCTTTCAAATCTTTTTTGCGATAGTGGCGTTTTATATTTCAACCAAATAAAAATGTATCCACATTGTATGGAGAATTATGTGATGTATGGAGAATTATACATCACCATAGGACATGTGGTCCTTTGAATCAGTAGTTCAAAGGTAATTTGGTGGAACTTGGTCGAAAACAGCTTGAAGATAACTGGATTATTTTATTTTTATAGTTCTTAAAATGTCGCTTCCAGAGCTCACAATAACAGCGTTTTACCATTAGTTTTGTACTAACGGAAGGAAATATGGCTCTTTTTTTACTTGGCACCCATATTATATATATATTTATGACAATCAAATTATTTTGCATGGTTTATTCATTTATGTTATAAATAACATAAGAACTATATAATCTGTGAAATTTACGCAGACCATTTGTAAGTTTTAATCGATTTAACATACATTAGTGTTTATGGCTTTTCATCAACCTGGTTGATTTTACATCGTGAGTCCTACATTTAACGTGATTCAAGTTATCAAAGAAGGAAGGAATAAGTATCTCACACTATATAGTTTCGGAGCAGATTGCTTTAAATCTTCTCCAAGAAACGACATGGACAAAAAATGCCATCTCCCACATGAAAAATCTAGGATCATGGTCAAGATTCGTATCCTCAGCCTAGTTGCGATACAAATGCTAGTACTTATCTGTTAGACTTAACCAGACACGTCTTATTATATCAGACCTTATGTAAGTAATTTATATTATCTATATTGAACAAAATTTAGAAATCAAATTGAAGATTTAAATCAAAGTTTTCCCTTTAAGACTTTAATTTAGAAACCATTAATATTCAAAAGTAATTTAATAATTTCTAATATTATAAAATGTATATGTACTATGATATCAAAGAAAAAAAATCTGGAGTGGCCTACACTCTACTTTACTATAAGTAACTCAATGTCAAATTTCTTGAGTATATAAAACATAACGTATCATTTAAGCATAACATAAATATCTAAATGGGATATAATTATTAGCATTGCATTCGTGGGGTAGTACATATAGTGATTGAAGGATATCAATTTATAAGCTTATTTTTGTACATCACAAATAATTAATTATTTGCAAATAATTTCATTAGTATAACTACAGCAGTAATAACATTTTTGAAAAAACAATGTGAACATTTCTTGAAACGAAATATTAGCCTAGAAGAGAACATGGCTATTGTTCAAATAGCCAGTAGATTTCTTACATCGTTTACTTGACACCCTTCTACATTGAATATTAAAGTAAAATTTTCAAATTTGAAACAGTAAAATACCCTTTTTTTCTCTGAAAAACATCTTAAACAGCGAAGAAAATGTTGTTTTAAGGTGAATTGTTAATTAAAGATGTACGATAATTACAGTTATTAATCTCTAAACGAAAGATTCATATTTTGAATTATCTTTTACATTTTTGGTTTTTAACAGAATTATTATACTTTGCATTTTATGGCTTCTTGGTATTTAATAAGATCATTTTCCTTCCCCTTTGTCAAATAACATATATACAAATTATTTTTAATGAGTGTTATCATTTACCTGCAAATATTATTCCTCTTACAATATTATCTCTTATAAGTCAATAATATATTTTAATTTTTCCATTAGAAACATCAATTTTATCTCGGTGGATTTGCTCAAAAAATTTCTAAGTCAATGTAAACAATGTAAAAAAATACAAAAAATTCGACAAGTATAGCAGGTGATCTCTTAGTCTAGGATAAACAAAGAGTTTTTATATCGTTATTGCTCTTTCCCGTAATTGAAACTTTTTTGCTTATTTATTTTATAAATTGCTTATTTTTTGATCCATTTTTGATCAAATTTTCATTTTTTTTTAACGAGCCGTTTAGCGTCAAAAAAACATTTTCTGAAAACACAAATCGTACTGTAACGCCCCTTTAGCGAATGTAATTTTGAAAAAAATATCTCAACTCATTCTCCATATAATGTTCTATTTGTAGGCATAGTTTCATTCTTGTCCGTCAAACAGTATGGCTTGTATCGCTCTCACAAGGTTTGAGATTGAATTATAAGTCAAAATTTTTACATTTTATTGAAAAAAAAATATTTCCTGTTGTTTTAAAATTCTGAGTATATTTTTCGTTTGTATCATTTGAAACCTCAAAGATAATGTCAAAATTTCAAAACTCTAGGGTTATCAGTTTAGGAGAAATAAATGTTTTAAAAAAAACGGTTTTTGGCAAAAAAAGTGACTTTCCCATCATGCATAATTCTTCGCAAACAATAGGGATCTTCGTCTTTATGAGGCCCATTTTTGTGTAAAATATCAACTTGATCCATCAAAGATTCTGGACCGTAGCGTGGTAACAAGCAATGCTAACACACTCACCCACCCACCCACCCACACACACACAGACATCATCGTAAAAACGTCATAAAACGACTTCTGGGACCTCAAAACATGTAATTCCGTCAAAATCTCGAGATCGAATTTTTTCACGATCACTATACTTTACTTATAGTAAAGTAATAAAGAAATTATAAAAAAAGTAAACGTAAATGGTATCAATAGTGAAAATTTTTCAGAACTTTGATTCCCACATCTCTAAGGACGTTATTCATGTCATGATTTATAAAAATGAGATATATTTCATTTTCCAACCATGCTATTTTAAGATACCAACAATTCCTAACTAATTAATAATGTGTACATACCTAAATGATATGTTTGTAAAATTATTGCACATAAACATCTATAAAAAATCTGGAGTGGCTTACACTCAACTATACTATAAGAGAACATAATTTTAAAATTTTTGAGTAAATAATATCCCATTTAGATATAATATAAATGTCTGTATGACAGATGTTTTTTAGTCTTTCATCCCTGGAGACCGTTCAGATAGTTTTTGATCCAATTTTTAATATGCACGCTTATTTTTTTATATCACACAACTGATGCAATATTGTCCTTGGTATTATCACAGCACTTTTGTAAAGTCAAAGAACAAAAATTTAATCTCCTACAGGAGAACATGGCTTTTGTTCCAATAGCCAGTGATTCTCTTACATGGCCATCTTTAACATTACATGTTCAGTTGATCTGCTGCATTTAATGTCGTTTATGTGACCTATTTCTAGATTGAAGATTTAAATCAAAGTTTTCCCTTTAAGGCTTCAAAATATTCATATTTTGTTTGAAAAATGTCAAAAACATAAACGAAAAAAAAATTCAGTGTCATGAAATGACTGAAGAATTAGCTTAAAATTGGTATCCGTTTTTTTTTACCCTAATTTAACTTAAATCCCTTTGGTTGATGTAATTTTAAAACAAAATATCTCAACACATTTGCCACAGAATGTTATATTTTTAGGTGTAATTTTATTTCAATCTGTCAAACATTATAGTTTGTATCCTCTTCACAATTTTTCAAATTGAATCAGAAGAAAAATTTTTTAGATGTTACTAAAAATCGATCTAACGATTTTTTCCAGTTACTGCTTTTGTTGCTTTCAAGATAATGCCAAAATTTTAAGAATCTAGAATTAGTAGTTTAAGAGGTATAAAATGTTGTCCAAAAACACATTTTACCAAAATAAGTGACTTTCCTAATATTCATAATTACTACCAAGCAATAGAGTTCATCTACAATATAATGCCCATTTTTGTGTAAAATATTAATTTTATCCATCCCAGCGTCGACTGTAGGGTGTACACACCCACTCGCACACACACAGACATCATCGAAAAAACATCATTAAAAGACTTTGGAAACATTAAAACACGTAAATCCGTCAAAATCTTTAGATCGAATTTTTTCACGATTACTATACTTATAGTACAGTAAAAATGTGTAGTTATATATTTAAAAGTAACATGAATCACTTTAATTTTATTTATTTGACCACTTTAAAAAATAGTTCATGAATTATAAATGTAGATGTAAAATAATTGGATGTTATTAAACAGAATAAATGAAATTCATTAAATAATGATCATAATCAACTTCAAATTGATCCATAATTTAAATAATGCTGTGCAGTTTTATTATTGCTAGATAAAACAATAAGTTTAAAAAAATTAACTCAAAACAAATTAATTAAAAAAATTAATTAACATTCATGTAAGACTTCTTTTTCCTGTCTTTTTATACAGTTAAATATTATGACTATTGAACTAATAGTCAAATGTACTACTTCAGTATCTATATACTTCTAAAACTCTGATGTTTGCGTTTAAATATTTGCTTACGCTCTAAACTGAATGAAATATTAGAAGAAATACCGTGGGGAATCGAACCCAATGCCATTGGCCTTAGAGGTCCAGGGCGGGCTACCGACTGCACCACGGGGACTTTTGTAAAATAATCTTCGAAAACCTGGTATAAATGACGTTAATGGTATTAAATAATGGTTTTTTGACCTAAATTATAATGATTTAGTTATAATAAATATAGACATTAAACATTAAAGTTTTTTTTTGTAAAATTCAAATTGTACAAAAAATGTAAATAAAGTGAGAACTGTCTTAAAAATATGTTCATTATACTCTTTATTAGAAATGAATTTAATTTAGAGCTTATCTGCATTTATGTGAACATGAGTATAGTAAAAAGCAAGGTGTTGGATGACCGAACGGGTCACGAGTACTCTGGTATAATATGAAATTCTAAAAGCATTTTTGTTCGGGGGGCATAACGTTATAAATTTGTATTGGTGTTTAATGTATTGATAAAAATAAATTTTAACAATTACGGTCCATAAATAAGTAAACTTTATAATATAAATTAATATAATCAACATTTGTTATCTAATCGGTTATAAATTGTTGTTACCATTTAAATGTAATGTTACGATAAAATGAATTTAGGTAAACAGTTTGTAGCAAAATGTTTTAAGTGACTTAATAATTTTTGCCTTAAGGAAATGCGTAAAAAAAGTATATGTATTAATGATATCAAGAGGAATGTAAACTTACAACTGAATGTTAGAAATGATTTTATTTGTTCATAAAGTAGAGTATGTGTGTGATTTAGGTCCTAAAAATACAGAACACAAACAGTGAAAATGACCTCGAGGAGCAGCTTGAAAGTAATTTAATAGCTCTTGCGGCATGATTTGCCTAAGGGTCGATTTATAATGAAAGGGGAGTTACGTAAAAATTAAGCTTGGCTCAAGAAATGCCGCTTGTTAAAAAATCCATGTATAAATGTTTTACTTCTTTTCAGTCCTTTTCTAAGCTTAGTTTCTAATAAATGAAAAATAAAATTAAGCACTAATCAAGATCTTTTTAAGTAAATAAATTAATGAAAAACAGACAGTAAGAGATATATAAATTTCTCTGTATTTTGCTATGCATTTCTGAATGGCTTTATAAACCTTAATGGAGTTTTACGTGTTAAATCAGGTTAAACCTCGAAAGGTTTTAGGCATTTTTTTTTATTGTTTAAACCGATCCCCTAGCGGGCGACAACGTCAACCGTTTACCGACTTTTTGGTTGATTGCTGATTCTACAGTTTCTATATTCGGAGTCCTACATTGTGCCTAACTCAAGTGCATTTCGAGTAGGGATCTTTAACGAGTACCTGACATCGTACAGGCTCGGTATCAACGGCTTAACGTCCTCTCCGATGGACAACGTACTCAGATTTATTCACCTCCCGCGTGAATAAATAAATTTTTGTGTAAAATATTAATTTTATCCATCAAAGCGTGGACTGTAGCGTGCACAAACACCGATATCATCAAAAAAAGTCATTAAAAGACTATGGAGACCTCAAAACTTGTAAATTTGTAAAAATCGATTTTTTTCTGAGGATCGAAACCGGACTACCAGCCCAGAGGCGAGTACGTTAACCACTGAGCTAACGAGACCCCGAAGGTTTTAGATAACTCAAGTTGATTTCAGGTCAAAAGGTGAATGTCACAGTGAAGATATGACACTTTTGCAGTCTACTAGAATGCGTTTAAAATGCTTTATTCATTGGTCAGTTAGTGAACATTTCATGAGAACGATCATGAATCAATTTAATTGAAGTGGCATATTTTTTACATTGCCTTTCGTTATCTTCAAAATCTCGAAAGTTGATTTTGTGAATTTTAAGATGAAACCAAAGAAAAGAAAAGGTATTGAAAAGCTGTTTTCTGAGTCTGTAAAAAAACCATTAAAAACAAACACCTGAAAATAGAGAATATAGACCAGCTACTTAAAGCGACATCATATAAAGTTTTAAAAGAGTTTCAGAAGTTGTTCACAGTAGAGCTTGACAACTACAAGATAACTATAGACAACAAACAGCACGCTTCATTTACTCGTCAATGAAACACATAAATATTTTATTTAAAAACCATCATTAAGTTTTCAGTGTTTAAAGCTTGAATAATTTGTGTTTGCAAGTTATGTAACTAATCCATCCGAGTTAAGCTAGACAGTTACACGAGACATGAGACAGTTACAATTTCTTAATTAAATTATATTTACTTTTCTAATTAAGTGATCCACCCGTAACCTTTGTATTCCAGGTTTAATTATACACTGATAATCGCGTGGTTTAGAACCACTATATCAACAACTGTGAGACCAACAAACGATACAAGCGTGCAGCCGCAGGGTTATGTGTCTCATATTTATGACCCATCCTCACTGATGGGCAACACGTAAGAACTCAAACCTCAAGTCCGCAGTGTAAATGATATAGCATCTTGGGGCACAAAGAAACCCAAATGATTTACGCAGTGATGTATACATCATGCACTATTTATCACTTACAATCACTATAAAACAAAATCACTAGGCCATTTTCTCTCCTGTCCTTCCATGCACTCAAAATAATTATATACACAGTACTTAAAATTCTTTGAATTCGTAAAGTATCACTAGAACATTACTAGTTATTTAATAGCACACATTTGAACTGAAATATTAATGTAAACAACCATTTACCGGAATATTCCTGGTGGCAATAAAGAAACTTCATATATAATGTTTTTATATATAAAATGCTTGTAGATATTACATGCATTTCGTTAATACTTCTAAAAATAAACTAATTTTAGTTAAAGTATAAAAAAGTACTAAAAATAAAACCTGAGTGGTTTACACTCAACTGTCCTACAAACAAATGTATTATCTAACTGACTGACTCTATATAATATTAATGATCAAACCACAATATGAAATGGGAAAACAAGACTAAGATCTTTCAACCGTAACAAGCGGTCTTCGTCAGAGTTTGCTCAAAAACTGATTTGGGTTTTTAACTCTAAGGAAGACCGCTTGCTACGGTTGAAAGATCTTAGTTTTGTTTTCCCATTTCATATTGTGGTTTCATCATTGATTGGTATATCACGTGTTTATGCAAACTCTTTTTATATATAATATTAAATGAATCATTCATTCATTAAATTCTCCATTTTGATAATTGTAACGACACAATATATTATTCATCAAATCAAAAAAAAAAAAACAATGAAAGAGGAAATCATGGTCAATTAACTCTAGCTATTATAAATTAAAAATTAAAGCTGGTTTCCATCTTTTTATGGTACATTTTGTTCCTTCTCACATTTATGAATGCTAATTACAAATTACACCAAATTTCCTCCAACAAATTTAATTTTAACTTTCCTCTCTGTAAAGTATAGTGATCACGTATGAAGCTTACTTTTGAGTTTTGATGTTTTTTTTTTGATTTTTTGTTTCCCTTAATTCATCATTTACAGGAATATTTTTGCATCTCTATGTGAATTGGTGGGCTATGAATCCAAATGTTAAAACACTGAAGCTCACACAATTTGATAGATTTTAATAAAATTTTACAGAGTATAGTCCTTTGCATTGAAAACAAGCATATTGTTTGGGTAAATTGTCATATAAAAATGGCACATAGTACTTCATATTAAAAGGAATAGTAATTTCATCAACCATCAAGGACAATGAACTTAAACTTTATATGCATTATTGCTTAATAGCATCATAAAAACAATGTTATGAATGCTAGATTCTTAAGAAACCGTATAGTACAATAATTGAAATAATTAAGTCAAACATATAATATCTTATCTGATTTTTACGTTAAATACATTTCAAGATTAGGGTAAGAATAAAAAATGAATAATTTATTATTCATGACTAATGAATAAAATGAATAAATGAAATAATTCATATTTAATGATAGTTATGTTAATAACACATAATGTTCACATTATTTTGGCTGCGTAACATTCGTATCTAAACTTCATAAATTTTTAGTGATTTGGAAGATTATGAAATGCTAATACGTGCCAATTAAATGGAATTCCTTTGACTGATAGGTCAAAGTTGTACATGCTTCAGTCCACGCTTTGGATGGATAAAATTAATATTTTACACAAAAAATATTAATATTACCGAATTGTTATTGATAACTCCTACTTAGCAGGTGCAGGTGTCCTCCTTCAGTTATAGAAGAACATCAATTAAATTGATGATATAATAAATTATATCATCAATTTAATCATATGATCTTTTGGAGGATTTTTAAGTGTCCTCCTTCAGTTATAGAAGAACATCAATTAAATTGATGATATAATAAATTATATGATCATATTATTACTAATATACCAATGTTTTCCCTAATCCCGGTAAAGGAGTTCAGTTTTTCTTCTTATTCACAGAAAAGGCGAAGTTCTAGGTTACAGTACAGTGTTTTTACTATCGTTCCTAAGGAATGCGCGAGGTTTTGGTAGATGAAGGCAGATCTAATATCATCTCAATCGTATCTTCCCTGAGTAATCTTTAAACAGACATACTCAAATAAGTACTTAAGATGATTATAAACACTGCACTTTGATCTCTGCATTTAGCTAGTATCTTTATTACCCTAAGGCCACAAATTGAGCCTCCACCAGTTTGACGTACTTCATTGTTGTTAGAAAGTTAAGGTGATAACAATATTTTGACAAACAAAATTTTTACAAAAATTTTATAAACTTATATTAAGAACATGAAATAAAATTTCTGGCGAATCACAGGAATATTAGCATTGTAGAAACATTAAACCGTATATTTAAAAGGAGACTACAAATTTGAAATTCTGTACACATTTATGATAAAGCTTCAGAAATCATCCATAAAACAAGCTTCGTATGGATCTGAATCCAGAAAACTATTATTGCAACATTTCAAATGGGTGCTTCTCATCTAGACAACGTTATAATCATAAATTGATATGAAACTAGTTAGTTTCAAAATAACTGGATAACTATGAGTCAGTGTATGAAAAGATGACTCACTGCTTCTCTGAATGAGTTGATTTTGGTCCAATCCAAGAGTGAGTAATGTACTGGATTCCTTAATTTCAATAGGGCTGTATTCTTCTATTCATTGTTAGACAAGTCGATTTGTTGACCAAAGACAAGCAATAGCTGATTGTTTGTTGGTTACGACAAGTGAACATTTCAGATTTTACTTTCAAATTAGTCTCCGTGTGCTCAGCTAGTTGTGTAAAATTTATATTTAAAAAATAAGACTGAGAAAATTCGGACAGTTAACAAATGCATGTAGAAACTTTTTAAATAAACCATCCGTTCATATCTTATACTTTTACTTTAGAATTTTTGTTTAAATTTCTGGTTGATTTTAATGTATAAAAAAGCAGGTTAATTATAAGTGCAACATAAAATTAGAACACACGAAATATTTTGATAACCTAGTCTAATTAAATATTATTTATTAAGTTAGGTTAGGTTAACTTGTAGTGGTAGTCCCACTACATATAGGCCAAAGATTGGCCCTTTGTGATACCACACAATGAACATTCTACATTGGGAATTCTGAATTTTTTTTAACGTAAGTATATTTAGAGTAGGGATCTTTAACGAGTTCCCGACATTGTGCAGGATCGGGACCGATCGCTCAACATCCGAGAGATAACCCCTCAGATCTATTCACCTTCCACGTGAACAAATCGAGAGCTAGAGTGAGTATTGAACCTTGGATCTACCAGTCCAGAGGCGAGTACTTTAGCACTGGGCTATCCTGCCCCTTTATTTATTGAGTTACACTTTAATTTACCCCCAAACAAATGACTCGAAATTGGGTACTTTAGTTTATTTTAGGATATCTTAATATTTCCATTAAATAACTGTAATATTAAAATGTACATAAAAAAGTGAAATATATATAAGGAAGTAATTATACAACTTTCTTAGCAATCATTTCGATATGTTTGGGAAATTTATTCAAATAACTAATTTCATAATTCCTCAATAGTTTAAGAATTATTTCTTTCCTGTTCACTTCATACATCGTAAGGTGCTAGCTGAAAATCATGGGATTGGCAGAAAAACTGAAATGGTCCTAACAAGATTATAATTTTAAACCAAAATTCTCCAATAAAACATTTACAAGAGTAATAATAAGAGTCATGTGACTAAACAGCTTTTTTACAGAATTTTTTTTTATATATTCTATAAATTATTACTTTGCCTTAAGGAAAACGTATTCTCAAGGATTACAACTGGTCAGTAGATTTTATAATAATCTAAAATACAAGGTTGAAAAAATGTACACTTATAATCATATAAAATAAATATATATAACAAAAAAGAATGATATTTTATTTCAAGTAAGTTTATAAAGTGAGTTGTAGGAGAAATGTTGAAAGTATATTTACAGGTCGAATGTGGAATGACGGTGTAACGTGACATGCTGGACCAAGTTAATACGTTTTGGTTGAGTTTAGTAAGAGATCGTGACCAATAGGCCATATGACGGTCCAGTGTCCTAAGATTGGACACACTTTCATGTTTGCAATCTGACGTAAGGAAATTGACCACTGTCTTTCTTATGCCCCCTTCCGTGTACCGGGCTGCAGTCATTGACCTTTGATTTGATACGACTATTTGGGAAACTGTGACACAATGCTGGCGTAACAGTAAGTGCGATTGCCACTTGTGGGAAACAGGTTTATCTGATAAGAAGAAATCATTATTCTTCGCTACTCACTTAGGACAATTTACTCTAACCGAAAATTCCAGTGTTCCTATTTTGAAAAAAACACTTCATAAATCAGTTTCTACGTAGTAAAAATGTTTTGTATTTTTCACAATAAACAAGTATGTCATTTCTTGCTTCAATTTTTGTTTAAAAAAATGAGTTAATGCAAAAAATAAACTGTTACAATAAATTAATAATATATAAATGTAAAAATCAGGTGTTTGTTTGTCTGTCTGTTTGTTTTTGTGTCCCTATGAAATATCAGGAAGGTGGTCTCATTTTTTATAAATTTTGCCAATCTAGTTTGGACGTAAAAAAGTCTAATACATAGTCGCATAAATAACTTTAAATTGTAATGTATATTAAGAATATTAAGTTACATTGCCTCTTCAAGATGTCACGTTTACTCTTATGTGTCACTTTAACGAACCATACGCCCTGTACTTATGCCACTCGTGAACGACATCGGCATAGTTGATTATATCTTGAAGAGCTCTAGTTAGATGATTGTTTTGATCGATACTGGGTTAAATCTATAATAGCTATAGGTGTTAAAATACATAAACAAATTAAAAGTAAAATATTCGAATTCAAATATTTTAAAAACAAATTACTTTGGTACAATCTAAAAACACAGAAGCAATTCAAACATCTCCGACGTCCACAGCGTTGTTGACTACCGCAGCTCTGGAGATTGTGAATATGTTTGCCGGCCCAGTGGGCTCCGCATTTCTAAAGGAAATATGGGGCAACTGGTTAAAAACTGAAACGGTAATGGAGGAAGAGGAAAGGATAAAGTAAAGTTCTTTTATAAATTTTCTTAATGTATGGTCACCAGGGAAATAGTTGGTAAGGAGCGATGCAGTAGCAGTGTATACATATAGTATATTCAAATATTTTTGAGGGAGTTAGAGTTTACTCTTCTAAATTTCTTAATGATGAAATTAATAATATTAATTTATTGCTTACTCATTAATATATCTCTACTTTTATACAGGCTAAGGTTTAAGTGGTGCGAAAATAATCTCCAATACTAAAACAGAAACTTGTTTAATGTCAAATTTCATAGTTTTACCATATCATGAGTCATTGGACCTACTTCCCAGGTTTGTTCGACGTCTTGGCTTTAATATAATTTTTTCTAATGGTATTAACGTAAGTACTTGGGTAGTTTAATAAAAAACTCTCCTAGATAACTGGAATATAAAATGTATAGTTTTTATAAGGAGTAGTGTTATAAAATTTCGTGTAGATGTTGTTATGAAATATTCATCGACTGGTAAATCCTTAAAAGTACGTTTCAAACACCACCAGTACAATGTAACAAGTCATGAATAAAGTAGCGCCTTGTTCTTTCATATAAAGAATAATATTAAAGCTATAAATTGGGCAGAAGCTAAAATGAGTACATATGAAAGATTGGTATTGTAAAAGATATTATTGAATCCTCTTTGATTAAATTTAATAAATCAAATATCATAAGCATTAGTAATGGTCTATTTAACAACAAGCTTTGTTAACAAGGGTCTAAAAACAGTTAATTTTTACTTATCTCTTCCTAAACTCCATTAAACCCTGACTTGCCTTGTCAGCCCTTTGTTCTCTTTCCTTGCACCCTTCAAAATACTTCTGTTACTTCTCTCTCTTCTCAATATCACACCAAAAACAATACTATACTGAAACAATTGCCCTTTACAGCTTGTTTCAGTATGAGTGAGGCTGTGATGAAGGCGGCTTGTTTTGCTTGAAAGATCTTAGCCACATTCTCAAATTTTTGCTGTGATTTAGGCTTTGATTTTAATTTAATGAGTTTACTCGTTAATATATATATATATATTTTCGTATAAAAATATATAAAAAATTAATTTTAAATTATATTATTGAAACATACACATATATGTTATATAAACGAGATTATTATTGGGGATTGATTTTATAACTAACCACAAAAAGAAATCGACAAATGGGTGTAAGCTCTCAAGATACATGGACTCTGTTATAATAGGGTATAATATAATACTAGCTGACCCAACAAACTTCGCCAACTGTCAGAGAATGTCGTGTTACCTTTAGCTAAGCTTAATTTGTTATTTAATTATTAACATAATAGCTATCCCGACAGACGCTATCCTGCCTTACCTATAAATATTAAAATCGAACAGGAATACGAACTAAGATATAAAAATCTGAAATGGCCTAAAACCAACTTTACTATAAGTAAACATTATAAACTCGTCAACAACCAACTTATGTTTTGTTTAATTAGTCAAACACTTTTTCGACAACCATCCATCGCACCATGGAATGTATCAGGAAATACATGTCTGATTGGGGTGGATTTTTTACATTTAACAATATATCTTTTAACATATTATCTTATTCAGTAGTACATTTAAATATTGTTTTAAAAAACTAATAAAATTTCAGGTTTTATAGTATATTTTTATTTACCCTATGCAACAATCGGAATTTTATGAATTTGTTTATAAATTGATAATCTTAGGTTCAATTTTTTAACAAAATTTCATTGTTATAGATTAAGCGTTAAAAAAACATGTTCTGAATTTGTAAAATGATATTATTACTCCCATTGTTATCAATGTATTTTTCAAAAACAATTACTTAACTCATATTCATATAATGTGCTATTTTTAGGTATAAAAAGTAAAAGTGTGTACATGAAATAGACTGTTTAACTTAAGCTCTATTAAATGGTAATTAGAGAATATAATGATGTCTAATTATGAAGACTTTGATTTGTAGTTGTAATTTAATTACAGTAATTAGATATGCTCAATTATCAATATTATGACAAAGCGAGACACACGTAGTTACTAGCGTATTAATATATAGGATAAATCGTGTACAAAATTAAATAGTTTATTATATTTCGAATATAGGTAAGTAAAACGGCAAATTTTTATTCAAACGGGATAAAATATTATAGAATAGTTTTTGGTTTGCTTTAGAGTTTTAGATGTTTATATATTGATATATCATTAGTTGTGCAATCCGTAATTGTGTGGTATTTACTCATTCTGACTCTTTATTATTTCACTCTAATTTTTGTAACTAATTAGATATAATTTGTATTATAGTGTCTTCCTGATGATGAACACAAAGTGTTCGAAACGCGTTGAATAAAACTTCATTTGTGTGGAGACTTTGTTGGTTTATCCATTTTACCTCAGAATATTGATATATGTATATCTGGAGATAGTAACTACTTATTAACAACAATAACTGAGATTTGAGGCTAGTTTTTGGAAGGAGGTTGGTTTACTCATGTAAATGAGTTTCTAGATGATTTTGTTTCTTCCATACTTGTTCATGTTTGTTAGGTTGAGACCAGGTATCTGAAAGGATAAAGGAAAGACTGCGCAGGTCCCTGACCTGCTGTACCTGAGTACCTGCTGCTCCTTACAATACGACTTTCTGTTACCCCACCTTTTTTTTCAGGTTAATCTCCATTAGACTTCCCTCTTACGCTCACAAATAATAGCCATGACCAGAGAGAGTTGTTAAAAAAACTTCAAAGTAAATTCAAAGTAAACACTTTGAGATAGTTTGTCTTCTTAATTTAACCTTAATGAAAAAATCAATGATAGTAAATTTCCCTTATTGTTTGTGTCTGGAATCGAAAAAAAGGGGGATCTTTTATAGTTATATAACGTTAATTACTCAGTTAACATTAATGCTATAGTCTTAATCAGATTCTAATAAAAATGAAACATGTTTCTTTTACCTAGTAATTGGGTTAAGTTAGATTTAGGTGTCAGCTACTCACAAGAGAACTTTAAGCTTAAAATAACTTTCCGAACTTTAACCTTAAGAGAACCTTAAGGGTGGAAAGAGTTTTCTAATACAATACAATCACTTTTCCTACACAAGCTTATTGGAGCAGGAGGTGTTTGTTCACAGTTGTTTGGAATCGTGCAGATTCAGAATAGATTTGCTTTACGTCATCCCCGAGGGACGGCGTACTCAACATTTTTCACAGTCCTCATGATTAAGCCAATGACTCTATGCTGGCTCAATTTATTTTGCTTGCATTCAAAATGTTCTGGTTAGTATTGAAGCATGTTTGATGATGTTAGGCCGGTATATTGAGAATGATAACGGTTGACAGGGGATGGCTATGAGATAACTGAAGTAAACCGAGTGGAATTTATTCAAATCTATTAGTACTACATTTTCTCGATTGGTTTGCTTTTTCGACCGAGGAAAATCTTAACATTTCAACAAGGTTCGTGATTCTTTCATCCCACTGCTCTTCACACTGATTCTGGACAAATTTATCATATTTATGTTGTTATCTTAGAAGACACAGGGTTCATATTGTTGATTCCTCAGTTACAATCGTCAGGAGGTACAGGATTCATATTTTCTGATGACTATTTCTCTTATTGTCCAGAGGCACAAAGTTCACATTTATTGATACCCTGCCATAATCATCAGGACACATTTTTTGTCATTTGTACAAACTTCAATAACCACAGCATTTACACTGTCTGATGACTCTTTTGAAATAATCTGGAGGCACAAAGTCGAATAACTCTGCTGCCCATATTGGGAGACACAGAAACACATATCTGATGAATTTTTTGCCATTCTCAGTCGACAGAGTGTACATACTTTTTCATACTCTGTTCTATCGTCAGAGTACCTAGGGTTCATATTGATGTTTTTTAACCATCAACATCATGACACATAGAGTTAACTCTTTTGTCATTCTAATAGGATATAAAGTTCACAATTTTGTATGTTCTGTTGCTATCATCAGAACCCAGGTTCACATTTTCTGTCCATTCTTTTGGCCATTCTGATGGTCACATGATCAACGAATCCAAGTTCTTTTATTGTAATGTGCATCTGATTCCATACAGCTGAATCTTAATTTCTTCTTATCCAACATTTAAAAGTGTTTGTAAAGTGGTACTTGGAAAAAAATATTTTTTCTGATAAGAAGTGTAGTATAAGAACAAACTCGTAGAAACTGAAATATTCTTAATTAATAAACTGAGAAACATATAATTCGTTATTAATGTTTTCACAATTTAAATAAGTGGGATTTATTACACGATATTTTGATTAATAGAAAAGGATTAAAGTTGATTTTGTTCATGGACTAAAGTGAAATATAGTTTTTGCTACATGTGTTTGTATGACGCTTGATTAGAGAACAGTGCGTTGAACCTCTTCTGCCCCACTTGGCCGAGGATGTACTCCCCACTGGTCCATTCCACTGACGTCAAGTCCAGCCTGTATCATCACCAGCTGCCAATGACTCATATATTTATGTGCACCCAACACCAGTTTGAATGGGTACTGAAATCAGGGATTGCTTTTATTATTTAAAACAAAGGATTGAGCAAACTTTAACTTTTACTAAAAAAAAAAAAATGGTATGAACATCGAAGTGAAAAAATATCCAATTTATTTATAATTGACCAATCATTTCTGTTTTTTTTTTAACAAAATCGATGTAATTTAAAAAAAAATGTTTTCAGTTGATCTAATTTTTAGAACAGAAAAATCCCTGTCAAATAGGTCAAGCATATATGTGAATTGAAGATGTACACAGAATGATTCCTTTGAGTCTAATGTAAACTGCTTCTTCCACAAAGAGAAAATTCATTATACTTGAACCGTACCTCACTACTAATGTGGAAATCTCGAATCTACAATTTCACACTACTGTAATCTGTAGATGAATATTTCATCCATTCTTCCATTTTAACTATCTGTTAAGTTCTTCTAACCAAGGAGACTTGTAAACTTTGTTGATCATCATGTTCCATTAGATCAAGAAACATGTAGTAGACTCGTAAAATAATGGTGTCCATGTGAACCAGTATGTGTACACTCAACTAGAGTAAAAGGGATGATAACTCCTGACTCCAACTTTTAGAAGAGTGAGTTGAACCTCTTCTGCCCCACTTGGCCGAGGATGTACTCCCCACTGGTCCATTCCACTGACGTCAAGTCCAGCCACGACAGCCTGTATCATCAGCAGCTGCCAATGACTCATATAATTATGTGCACCAAATGATCTTATGTGATGTATCGCTGTGTGAGAAGCAGTATCTTCTCGGGCGGGTGTCTGCATAACACCAAGGAGGAGCTAGATCTCTGGCCCTCACCAGTGAGTGGGAGCATTTATTGGCAAAATGCTCCTATACTGGTACTCATTCTTAATGAGCCCTGGCCCGGGGGAACGGGTATTTCCCTCTTTGGAGGGGGACGACCAAAACCACAAGGATAAGGGTAGTCCTTAAACTGTCAGCGTGTAGGTGCTGGTCAGATTATAATTATGTGCACCCAACACCAGTTTGAATGAGTACATACGGGTATTCCTTTTTTCCGATTCCTAGAGAACTTTTTTGTCTGACTCCGACTTAAAGTACAAATTTTCAAGATACCCACATCGACTCTCGACACTGAATTATGACTCTCAACAGATAATATTCTTAAATAGCTTCTTATATGCGTCTAGACTATTTTATATAATTATTGTGTTAGACATTGACTGACATACAGTTATTAGATTCAAAGTCAGTTATGAATTCATATTTAGTTATGAATCTATCGTTAGGTAATAAATTTAAAACCTAAACTAGATGAAACACTGTCCACACGAAATAGTTAAGAATAAAAAATAAATATAAGAATATTTATTTTGCAGAGTTCAGATGTTTAGTAAAATGCATATAGAAAAAGTAAAAGATCTGGTAATGCATAATATTCACATTAAAGTATAATGTAACAAGATTTCACAATGAATACGTGAAATAACAAAGAACATCCAAACCGCAATAAGAAATGAGAAAAGGGAATAAAATCTTTCAACCGTATCAAGAGTTCTTCGTCAGAGTCAAATCTCAACTGACAAATCTCACTGTAGGGATTTGACTCTGACGAAGAGAGCTTGTTATGGTTGAAAGATCTTTATAATGTTATGGTTTAAGATCTTGGTCTTTTTTTCCTTATTGTGGTTTGAACATTGATATGTGTGTATACATGTAATATAATGATACATATTTAATAATTATATTATAATCAAAAGAAATAAAATGTTTATTTATCTGTTTTTATTTGTTTTGTTATCAGAGTTTTACAGTATTAATATAGACCTCAATAACCATATATACATGTTGTAAGTGCATCAACCAGTCTACTTGGAAATGTGCGATTCATGTAAATATTGTATGTGTTCATTGTTATATGTCATACGCACAATGTTTTATAACAATTTGATTTTTAGAACTATTTACGATCACTTTAATGGAGTCTTAAAAAGCTGATATGTGCATGAATTTTTAAATCATATCTAAATCTTATTCTGTAAAAATTATATACAAACATAAAACAAATATGTTAGCAAAATATTAGGAATAATACGTATATCTTTTAAAATCATATGATAAGAGAATATATAAACTTATAGTCAATAAAATTAAATTCTCTGCTACTTTTATTGGAAACATTTTCCTCCTTTGGCATCATCTAAGCCAAATAAATCCTAGGAAACTAGAAATGAGTCAATTTGACGTTTGTTATTTGAACTCATTCTGGCATTCTCTTGTCAGTGATTCAAATGCTCTTATGAAGCAAGTTTTATATTCAATTTTGATATTCAAAATATAACGTTTCTTTGATTTGAACTTCGTCCCGTTGGTAAAAGTTAATTACGTATAATTATTAAAAAATATACTTTTTAAATGTATGCATAACCATTTATTGATTAGTATGAATTACATTCGTTTATATTTGATACTTTAATTCTAATAATTTCTGTTTTCTTTAAATTTAGTTCAGAACTCTGCAATACAGATGATAATAAAACAGGTATACCGAAATTTTTTTTAAAAAAGTTGTAAAGTCAATTGTGACCAATATTTTTTGATTCACTCGTACAAAGCCGGGGCGAGTTGATAGTAATAATATTTATTTATTATAACATTTCGGGGTCGAAGTCAGACTTATTTTTTCTTAACCCGACAACAATCGACACCAAAACTATCCATCTTTTACTTTGACTACAACTTCACAGACAGCATACACCAGACATTTTACAGTCTGTATATTATTAATATAAATTAATTTAATAAATTAATAAATTTATTAATATAAATAAATAAATATTATTACTATCAACTCGCCCCGGCTTTGTACGAGCGAATCAAAAAATAATGGTCACAATTGACTTTAAACTTTTTTAAAAAAAAATTTCGGTATACCTGTTTTATTATCATTTTACAGACACTGTAGGCTCTATCCCATAAACCTAGACATATGTACATTATAAAAAAAATATAGAAATGGATTTTAGGGAAACAAAAAATGAAATTATGAAATATGTATGGAATTTTGTCATGATAACTGTATGACTGATAACTGTATGAATGGACTGTTTTCATGATAGCAATGCTTGTAGTGGATTAAAGTGAGAGGTGAGCGAAAGACTCTGGACATTCAATCGGTAGCTTAAACCAAAAGGCCATTAAGTGTTGAAACAGAGCTAGTCAGTCACCTGTTAAGAGGCCAGCAGTAGAATTGGCTCACGACCATTAGAAAACAAACTGCTTTCTACTTCTACAATGCAGACCTAAATTGGAAAGTCAGTTTTTTGTTTGTTTCAAAATCATATTCTCCTAGTTGATTGATCAAGTGAAATAAACAATTATATTCAAGTTTTAGATTGTATTAGAGGGTTTGCTTAATGGAGCTGGATCAGATGTCTATACTGGAATGAGAAAAATCTCAAAACACTACACCTACATCGGTCCTTTACTTTTCGTAGTAAAGTTCCTTATAGTAAAAACTATGACAAGAACATATCATGTCGTACAAGACTTGACGAATATTCTCTCAAGAGGCATAGTGCAAGAGATATAGGTTTATAATAGGTTCAAACGACAAAATCTTAGTAGTAGGCAGAATATTTATTAGTCTTTAAGTAATGGTCGCCTTAGATGGAACAATCATTGAAGAAAGAAACAAGATCACCCTCCTATTTCAAACCCTGATGAGCACTGTGAACAGATTGAACATTCTTAGTAACATTTAGTATTTATATTGCCATTGTGGGGGTCAGTTAGCCCAGGGGCAATGTGCTCAACTCTGATCTACCAGATTCGGGGTTCAATAGCCATTCTGACCATCAATTTATTCACGCAGGAGATGAATCTGAGCACTTTGTCCCTTGGATAGAACATTAAGCCATTGGTCCCAAACCTGTATGATGTGAGGTATTCGTTAAAGACCTCTACTCTAAATACACTTGAGTTAAGGAAAATTTAGAACTGACAATGTAGAATCATTGTATGGTATTCAGAAAGGGTCAAATTCGGACAACTCGTACATACTTGTATATGTGTTCCCTTGTGAGACTGCCACTGCAACAAAACCTAACCCATACGTCTTTCTAATGTAATTTATGATTTATATGGGAAACCTTACTATGAAGTCACCAAAGCATCTTTTTCTTACTAAAATCAGCAGTGTAGAATATTATCACAATAATATTAATTTCTAACTTTGTTTCACACTATACCTACTGTGTATTATTAGAGCAAAGAGCAACAACTGTGCGGTTGCTGTTCTTTGCTCTACTTACTTTCTAAACTAAATTTCTTTAATATTGGAACTTAAAAATTGTTGAAGAGACAGAATAATTTCCCTCCATTATTGTGGTAGGTATGTGTGTACGAAGGTGAGAAGTGAAATTGAATACGACTTAATTCAAGGTGTTTGAGTGATTTACAATATCACTCATTTCATTTCTTTGGTTATTAATTAGGATTGTCTTTCATATTTAATCTGTCATCCTTGAACAACTTGATTCAACCACAAACAACAAAAAATTAAAACATTAAAACAAAAAATTGAAAAATAAATAATTTCTTTAAAAATAATACAACTATGTCAAGGTTTCCATTAAAGTTTCAATTACAATTTAATTTTTACTTTTACCTCAAAAGTCTGTATGAATGGACTGTTTTCATGACAGCAATGCTTGTATGAGCGAAATACTCAGGACATTCAAACCATTAAAACCAGGTAACTCTAAACCTGGTCAAAACGACAGAAATCTGCTAAAACATTTGGTGTAAAACATATGTAACTGGTCTTTTCATCATGATGTAAAGTTTTTAAATGTAGAGAGAAATGTAAGTTCGTGGTTTTTTGTCGATTTATGTAATTATTAAATATATACCTCTTGTAATCCTTTATTCGTTCAGTCAGTAGTTTTCTTCACATTGTACCATGGTATATACATGACGAACCAATATGCAATTTTTCCCATTAAGAATACATAGGATGCATAAATCTGGTTACACTACTAACTAAGTGATTCATATTAAATATATTATTGTATAAAGGTAAGAAGCCAGTGTGAATCAGAAGTAAATAAAGTGGAAACTTTATTGTATTTGTTATGGAATGGCCGTCCTTGACATTTGGTTCTCCTGGCGCCGTGCAGCTCAGGATAGGAGGTTAATAGTACTTGAGCAGCATACTCTCCACCGCAATATACAATAACTACTGTTCTTTAAAAAATTAATTGCACAATGAGTTATAATCGTGAATTTAATTGTTTTTTTTAAAATAATGTAATCTCTCTCTCTCTCTCTCTCTGTGCGTAACAAACGCTTAAACTCTTATTACTTTCATATAACTCGTCGCTATTATTTAGTGAATTAATTTCTAAGCAGTTTGTTTCACACTATTCCTACTGTATATTCGTTCGCAGAGACTGTGAGAAAGAGGTCAGAAAGAAAGTACGATGTCTGAGCCCCAGGGCTACGGAGGGCTCCTTGATGTTTTTAAGAGCCACTCTGCCAGGTCAATAACTGTACGGTAACACTCCGTAACAGATCGACTTCCTTCAGACACAAACACATGTCCCACACATCTCTATCTTAGTTTTGTTTCCGCATTTAGTAGTAATAGATTAATAAGTTCAGTTGTATATGAAACACCAGTAGACCACCCTGATGTCGCAGGGGTGAACAAAACAATGGTTTTTTTTTATATATTTTAATCTAAATATTTTCTCATAATTTATGTTATCCATTTTATATTTTCATATTTTATACATACAATCTGAAAAGTCATCCATTTCAAGCATGTCAAATTGATACCTCTTAGTAGCTTATATATAAAGTGATGTAACATAGTGAAAAACTGTAAACTTCTATTTTTGTTAACTTATGTTATTGTTTCTCATCGCCCTTAACTATTATATTATTTTACAAGATAGTTTTTGAAATTAAAAACTTATCTTTGCATTTTCTAAATTTTTTCGGTTTTATATGATTTCTTTTTTTTTAGTTTTCTACAATTATTGTCACTTCTTTTACCTCTATCTAACCGGAAATGCTTATCATAATTTTATTTTTAATTCTTCTGTTTTCTCTACTTCATTACCTCAGGACCGGGCGAGTGTGGCAGCGCAGTCGGTTGGCAGGACGGTCTCCTGCGGTTGCTTTTCTGGTGTGCGAGGTCTTCCATTCTATTTCCTCCTGAAGACGGATTATCCAAAAATTTGAATTAATAAGTGTGTATCTTTCTCTGTGTGTTAGTATTCTTTGTTTTTGAACACACACACACACACACACACACACACACATATATATATATATATATATATATATATATATTCAGGTAACTCACCACAAATTAAAGAAGATAGTCGCTCTAAGGCCTTTCGTTTTCACGTCGTCAGAGAGCAAGTGAATACAAGTTGTAAGCAGGTTATGAATTTTGATTTAAAGAAGGAGTAAGATTGGCATCATTGACAGTATTTTTCCCTATAACTGTTGAAATAGTCTTGATTTGTTTGATAATTCCTTCAATTAGAAATTCATCTAATTTAAAAAGGCCTGGACTAGTGTTGACCAAGTTCTTAGAAAAGTCTTTTATGAGGGCGTTTTCAACAATGTTTCTTCTTCTTTCACATGACATAAAAACCAACTCCTTTGCTTCTTTCCAGTTAATTATGTGATTTTTGTCTCTAATTAAATTAGATGAATTTCTAATTGAAGGAATTATCAAACAAATCAAGACTATTTCAACAGTTATAGGGAAAAATACTGTCAATGATGCCAATCTTACTCCTTCTTTAAATCAAAATTCATAACCTGCTTACAACTTGTATTCACTTGCTCTCTGACGACGTGAAAACGAAAGGCCTTAGAGCGACTATCTTCTTTAATTTGTGGTGAGTTACCTGAATATTTATATCACGTGTTATTGTGACAATTTTATATATATATATTATATGATCAAACCACAATATGAAATGGGAAAACAAAACTAAGATCTTTCAACCGTAACAAGCGGTTCTCATCAGAGTCAAAAACCCAACAATAAGTTTTAAGTTGGGTTTTTGACTCTGAAGAAGACCGCTTGTTACGGTTGAAAGATCTTAGTCTTGTTTTCCGATTTCATATTGAGGTTTGATCATTGATTGTTATTTCACGTTTTTATGTGAAATCTTTTTATTTTATACATATATATGTCCAGAAAAATCACAACAAGTAAATACGTGATGCAATCAATGAAGTTTATACCACAAGGTAAAAGGAGAAAAGGAGAAACAAATGCTCTGAGGCCTTTGACTTTATGTCATTAGAGAGCAAACAAAGTAAGAAATAAGAAGGTGACATAAAAGTTTATATATATATTATTATATATATAAATGTGTGTGTATGTGTGTGTGTGTGTGTGTGTGTGTGTGTGTGTGTAAGTGTGTAACAAGATTTCACAATAAGCACGTGGAATAAAAATCACCATCTAAGGCACAGTATTAAATTAGAAAAACCACTCAGATCTTTCAACAGTAACAAGAGGTCTTCGTCATAGTCAAACTGATGATTGTTTGACTATGACGAAGATTGCTTGTTATGATTGAAAGTTCTAAGACTGTAAGATTTCTTACTCTCTTTAGACATTGATATATATGTCTTTAGAAGCCTATCACTAAAAAATAGGAGTTTGAGGACACAGAGGTGTCATCACCTAATCATTAATATGAAAAAAAAATAAAGAAAAACATAATGGAACTTCATATACATATTTGGTCTCAAGTTTTGTTTTCAAAATAAATTTGCCTGCTAAAAGTCCCTCAAATGCTCATGCGGTTAAAATTTTAACTAAGTAGCAATAATTTATAATAAGCAATCAGGATTATACACTTAAGTGTGTCATGGCCAAAAAAAAGGTTAGGAGTCGCTGGTCTAAACGAGTTCCAAGTGGCGGCAACTTCAAGAATTGACTTGAATGAACTTTGTGAATATGTCTTGATCAGAATGCGTGATTCGATAACAAATGAATTGTTTAATCTCAGAGTGGTTTTAGCCCCAAGAGGATCTATAGCATACACGCATGAATGAATATAGAATTACATTATTGATAGCACTGCAGAACTTGTTAGTAATTTCATTATAACAAAAATGCTGTGATTATTAATATATCATTATTATAGTTATTATAGTAACAATAATATCAATTTTTGGCGGAATCAAATTGCCATTAACATAAACTATTTAATTATTAAAAGATCAAGAATGTAAGAGGAAGCGTAATTTGAAAACTTTTGTATCCGAATCCTCACAGTAATTTAGTCTGTAACGATTCAATCAAAAACATTCATAATGGGAATACTAAATGAACTAATCCCCATACAGAAGAGGTTTTATGGAGAGACAATGCGTTTCAAACACCTGGTTGCTCCTCCAGGTTACATCTGTTATAGGGATGATGAGAGGCTGTACACTGCCAGGTATGGACTGTCTACATCCATTATAACTCATAACCTGCCAGTCCAGTTCGTTAAAGACCCAGCGCAACCACACATTTGTCTAATCAACATTCGACCACTCTACGCTAAAGTCTCAAAGTATTACTTAATAACGACAAATGTACCTCTCGAAGATCTGTAGGATGATAAGTTACTTAGTTGTCTTCATCAATTGTCTATTTAATTACATTAAGCACGCCTTTTCTTAAATTTATGATTTCTATTTAAGAAAAGTGGAAACGACCTTTTTTTTTAATAAAATAAAGCAACGCTAAAGAAATAAACATAAAAACATAACACTGAATCCTTTCAGAAAAAAATCTCCTTTGTAAATAAAATAAAAACTTATGAAATTCGCAGAGTAGATTGTAAAACTCACAGTACTCTTCTTCCTACATCAGTGTTATGGATTCTAGAAAGCCTTCATGCTCATAACACAATGACAGTGATAATTGTTATAATGATAATTGATAATTGTTCATTTGTTACGAAATATTTTCATAAGTAGTAGCATCATATTGCCCTAATACGATGGAAATGAACAATTAAAATTAATAAATGAAATTAGCTAAAGGTAATTATTTAAGGTAAAAAAAAGGTTATATTAAAGGTAACTAGGTTGTTTAGAATTTACATGTTTTAATACAAATGATGTTAATTTCAATTAAAGTGTTGGAAAATATGATTTTAATGTAATTTGTATTTGAACTGTAATTTTTGATATGAACTAGCCAAATTTTCAGCTAATTTATAGAAAATACTAATAGGTCCATCCTTTCCAATACAAAACTTCATATCCAGTCATTATCTATAAACATTCGACTCTACTTTGAAGTGGTAAATATCTTTTTAAGACTGGGAATCTATGTATGTTTAGAAAGAGATGGAATCTGTAAAGTAATATCAGTAATGGGATGATATATAAAAAAAAGGGCATATTTTATCTTACGTTTATGGGACTGAGTACTTGAAAGGAAACTATTACTTCACCACAAATTAAAATAAACCAACATCTTTCACGAGAAAGTAAGTATCATTATAAGATTAGATTTGCTAAAAAATAGGTAATAAGAGTTTTTTTTTTGCGACTGAGAATATTTTTAAATTTGCCGTAATATTCCAAAACGACACTCGTGACATTAACTGATATAGGAGTATTTTATCAGTTATAACTATGATAAAACGTTTTGGTGTTCTCTATTTGAAAGAAAGCAGGTAATAAGGTAATTATAGTTTGCAAAGAGTTTCTAAGCAGACGCCGTAAAGAGTGTCATCGGGAGGACTCTTGTAAAGAAGACCAGATGGAGTATCTCACGAGTTTTGCCTTTCACCTGCATTTCACAACCTATTTCTACGTGACTTATCTAATGTCACACCAACAACCCAACCATTGCATGTATTCAGAGAAAGCTATCAACATCTTTTGTTTTAATTTTTATTCCAATGTCACTTTAATCAAGAAAATTTTATATCAGCATTCGGATTGCAAACAACTATAACAGCCAAAAACAAAATTACAAACTTAAATTCATTTATATAATAAATAACTTGTAAGTTTAAAATGTGGTTTTTGTTTCTTTTTTAATTCTACATGTAAAAATAAATACAGACATTTTATCTAGATTGACCTATTAAAAATAATTAGAGGTAAACTGAGAGCACATATTAGAAAATTACGCTTACTGTAGTATATTTATATATCACATCTTAATTGTGAATATTGTTATATATACATATATGTGCATTAAATACAGAAGAAACGTGAAAAAAACCAAACACTTTCATATATGTGCATTAAGTACAGAAGAAAAAAACCAAACACTTTAAAATCATTTTCAATATTTCGACCCAGTTATGCTCTTTGTCAAGAGAGGAATTCAATTGTGTCGCCTTTTTCGCATTTAGCAAAATGTATATATATATATATATATATATATATATTTTGGGGAGCAAGGCCTTCATTTATTACACGTTTTATTAAAAGTAATGCCCAATTTAACTTTTACACTTTTTCTTATCCGTTTTTCAAGTGTTCTCATACTTGACTTCCATGGTTCTGGAACTAAAAACATAAGTTCACCAAAATTTTTATTACTATACACCGACATGTTTCGGTCATCGTTGACCATTTTCAAGGTTAAAGAATATATAAAATTATTAATGATCGAAAAGTGAATAACAATTAAAATAAACTAAAAAAAAATAAACATAACGAGTCCATAACACATATTCACAACTAGGGAGGTTATCAAAGGTAAAGGTATGTTGAGGTTTCACCAGGCTCTTGGTTACCTTCCATCCGTCATTTGTATCTGGGAAGGTAATCGATTAACTTCTATACCTCTCCCAGACTGGTTCGCCTTCTGACTGCCTTCATATAATTTTAGAATTCTTGAAAATCCTCCTCCTTGGCTGTTAATACTAGGTTGCTTTTCGAGGATCAAGATAGCTTCCAAAATTTGCAATCTGGTGTGGTCATGTCACATGGAGTGCAATTAACCAGGGAAATGTTAACAGACAATACTGTAATATTACAACAAGAACATGACCACACCAGATTGCAAATTTTGGAAGCTATCTTGATCCTCGAAAAGCAACCTAGTATTAACAGCCAAGGAGGAGGATTTTCAAGAATTCTAAAATTATATGAAGGCAGTCAGAAGGCGAACCAGTCTGGGAGAGGTATAGAAGTTAATCGATTACCTTCCCAGATACAAATGACGGATGGAAGGTAACCAAGAGCCTGGTGAAACCTCAACATACCTTTACCTTTGATAACCTCCCTAGTTGTGAATATGTGTTATGGACTCGTTATGTTTATTTTAGTTTATTTTAATTGTTATTCACTTTTCGATCATTAATAATTTTATATATTCTTTAACCTTGAAAATGGTCAACGATGACCGAAACATGTCGGTGTATAGTAATAAAAATTTTGGTGAACTTATGTTTTTAGTTCCAGAACCATGGAAGTCAAGTATGAGAACACTTGAAAAACGGATAAGAAAAAGTGTAAAAGTTAAATTGGGCATTACTTTTAATAAAACATATATATATATATATATATATATATATATATATATATATATATATCAACTACATTGACATAAAGAACACACGGAAATGAAACAGAAACTCACTATTATTATTTCGATGGCCTTGTCATCAGGAGGGTGGAAACCAGAGGTCGTGGTCGTGGTCTGCCTACGTAGCGACTTGTTTCTATCCTCCTGATGACGAGGCTATCGAAATATAGTAGTAAGTTTCTGTTTCATTTATGTGTGTTCTTTATGTCAATGTAGTTTATTTAGTTCGTGGAATCGTTTCATTTAATTGGTTATGTATATATATATATATATATACACATATCTCTCTCTATGTATATATGTATATGTATATATATATTCTCTCTCTTTCTCTCTCTTTCTCTCTCTCTCTCTCTCTTTCTCTTTCTCTCTCTCTCTCTATGTATATATGTATATATATATATATACATAGAGAGAGAAAGAGAGACTACCAAATGTGAAGACCGCTTGTTATGGTTGAAAGATGTTATTCTTTTTTTCTCATTTCTTATTTTGGTTTGAACATAGATTGTTGTTTCACGTGTTTATTGTGAAATCTTGTTTTATATATATACAAAACTAAAGTTTATCGGGACTTGAACAGTACCGCGTGAACAGTGTCACGTGTTCATTCAAACTATACAGTTGTTGTTGAAATCCACAGACTATTTTTCTTTGTAAAATAATTTGTAATGTAATACTTAGTTTTTCTGTTTCAAAATTTATTATTCTACCTATGAAGAAGGGTTTAAATAAAATCCAAAACGTTCACAATGGGAGTTTAATTTGTACCTGAAGAACTGACCGAGCCTGATAAGCTTTAGTTTTGTTTCTATTCCACGAATTGATACTTTTATCAATATATATATTATTGATCTATATAGGTCTTATGAATATCCAGCTTTGCTCGTTTAGTGCCCCTATCCTCCTAAAATCTTTGAGGATAGTTTGATGAGGATATTATTCGAATTCTTTACACTTTCGTTACTTTTTTTTTGAGAATAATTAGTAAGTATTAGAAAGAAAATATAATAATGTATATTCATTTATTTAGCCATATGATGAAGTTATAAAACTAATTTGAAGTTAGGAAACTAACCGTAGGAAGGTGGTAACCTACATACATACTCATATATATAGTTGAAAGTATATAATATATATATATATGTAAAAAAATTTTTGTGTGTCAATACATATGTTTTTCAAGTTTAGTAAATCCCTTATTTTTTGATCTGCATCAGGTAAGCAATTTTTCCTAACATTTTTGGGTGGTGTACTTCAAACATCGTCAATTATCACATGTTTAAAGCTCACGTTTTCTAATTTATTTATTCACTTTCGCTAAAGAACTTCCTGGTGTATGAATACTTCATTAAGCTTAATTTGACCAAAAATGTTAAATACAATAAATTAACTAAATAAAATAAATAAATTAAATTAATTAAAATAAATAAACAACTTAAACATACAATAATCTCCTTTTAGATAAATGTATGTTTGTTATGATATTATGAAGGTTATTTCTGAAGCTTTGAAGTTATTCAGAGTCACAAAGAGATCAATGTGAAACAGAATAAGATGAAATTAACTGAAGTTCTCCTTCAAAAGTAACATTTTTAAAAAAGCTCTAAAAACTGAAAAAGATAGAAAAAGACTTGATGAATATTTATTTGAACGAGAACTCAAAGACAATAGGATTGAAGAAGAAATAAAGCAGTAGGAACTCCTTAATTTGTGTTTTTGTCGTGCATCAGGACGACGCCAGACCTCCGTCGGAGAGTTCCAAAAAGATAAAGGAGACCTCACAAGAAGCGGCAGTGCCTGGAAGACTCTGAGGTCTTCAATTAGACGTTGGGTTACGTGAGGGCGACGGCAGGCCCTAATCTCGGCCTTTATGGAAAACTCTCCTGTGGCCAAGCACGGGACAGCGTCTCGTCCACACAGCTAATACACCTCGGTAATGCATCAAATTCAACACAACGTAGGCAAATCCAGACACATTACTCAAGGAAATAGTTCATCAATTTAACACATTTTAAATTAAAAGCACATGAAAGTGGATCAAATAAAAATTTATTTGGTTGTACTGTTTAATTAACTAAACTAAAACAAGTTTCAGATCTATATTAACGACTTGTAATTTAATTAACTTCAAAATATCAAAATTAGCAGTTGTAGGGTTTTTCTAAGTTTTCTCTCTTCGTGATTACTTAGTCCTTTTGCATATATATATGTATGTATGTAACATGTACTTTTATCTCTTATATTGTATATATACTGCTTAATATAGTCATCAAGATACGGAATGTTGTTATGCCATGAGAAATAAAATAAAATTTGAACAACTTTGAAAAATTGAGATCGTTTATTGACTTGCTGTTTTTATTAACTTCTCACTCACTTATCAACTTGGAATTCAAATTGGACTTAAAGATGATCAAAATACTTCTACAGGAAATAAGAAAGAATATCAAAAGTATGTGGGCAACATTAATTAATATTAATTAATTAATTAATTAAGTAAATCAATATTAAACTGTTTGTCAATACTGGTTCTTGAATTGACGGAATGATTTAGTCATTTTGAAGTATTTCAATTCATCACATTTCCATAAAATATATTTTCTTCAACTTTAGAAGACTTCGAATCAACCAAGGCAATTTATTTTATATATAGAATTACAATACATTTTTAAAATACTAATATAATCAGTGATCTATGTATTTCTAGAATTCCTATCAAAAAGAAAAGTTTAAGGATATTCACGAATCCTGAAAATTAGTGTTTATTGTAAACTGTTAATCTAGCATGCTGTTTGTTGTCAGTTAGCTTTTTGGATTGCCATTTATAAAGATATATATTTGTTATAGGTATATAAAATATTAATATAATAAGAATATCCCTGCGACAATACTCCAATGCTAACAATCAGTGGCGTGCCTTAAGAGCGACCCTTATAGATTTCACCGTTTACTATACTACTGGTTCCTAAAACTGTGGGTGGCAAACTCATTTTGGTTCTAAGAGCACTCACGGTAAAATTGGACCGCATTCCTAAATTAATCTGCAAGAAAGAACAAACAGGAAAGAGAGTTCTCCTAATAAAAGTTAGTTGGATATTACGATCATTTGGTAGAAATCTTAAAACATAACTGCACGTTACTGCCTGCTCAATGCATCTACTAAAGCATAAAAATTCAGGTGTTTAAAACTCAAAATGAAATACTCATTCTCACATTCCACGGTTTAGAAAACAATTAGTACCATATTTCAACTTATAATTAAAATAATAGATGCCTACACCCAGGGATCATCTATAATTTTTGAGGTTCTGCAAGCCAGGTTTGACCAACTGACAGCTTCCGTCTCAAATGAACATTTCGGACCAGAACCTGAATTTTCCTTCCTGCTTCTTTGAAGGCCAACAATACAACAGTTAGTAGTTAAAGAAACACATACTTTAAACACACACTTTCTAATGTGAGCAACATTTTTTTTATAACAAACTTCCACTCTTTATTTACCGTTACAATTAATTAAACGTTGTCGTACATTTTGACATATAACATTTGCGAGATAAAAAAAAAAACTCTATTAATTTGTCCTTGTAATGATTTTCAGCCTTTGTTTTTATCGATTTATTTTTCAAAATGAACAATATATCTCTATAAACATTTCTTTCCTTTCTCATCAACAAAACAATTAAAGAGGAATGTAACATATTACCTCGTAAATGCTCTTCTTCGACCGGTTTGGAATCTAGTTCTCAGAGCAGACTGAGAGCTCGAACTGAAGAGTATAAAAGATCGAAAAGATCCAAAACCGGTCGAGTTAGAAAGAAAAGATACCAGTTAACATGTTAGAGTCTTCATACATTACAACTTTTATAGTAATATTTAATAATAACATCACACTATAGTTAGTGCAGGTAATCTGCTTCAAATAGAAAATTAATTTTTTTTGTAGAAGTTTTGATTGATAAAGGAGGTTTTTTCTTAAATTCTAAATTTAACTTTATATAAAAATTTACACTGTGTAGGCCTTTACTAAAGCAAAAAAATTTATCATAATAAATTCAATTTAATTTTATAGAGTAAAAGCAATGATTTGTTATTTACACTATTTCAATTGATTAATAAATATTTTACTTTAGGTTTTGGTATAAAAATATGAATGTTCATCAGTTTTCAAATTTTTCTCAAAACTTCAAAATATCTTTGGTTTTCATCATTGAAAAGTCAACTTTAGTTTATATTTAATGGGTTTTGACTGTAGTTCTACATGTCTCTTGGTGAGGGACCTCCAGTTTTACACCCTTAAAGTTTTAATTACTAAAAATGTTCTCTTATTCTTCACCTACGTTATGAAAGTACCATACAATTCATGCAGACAGATGTTACATCCCAGTCTTGTATTACTAAAAGGCAGGATCATACGAAAGTATTTATGATTTTGATAACATTTTAATTAGCTTAGATGATTAAACAACAAGAAAAAAAATCAACACTTTAAGATATACTGTCGAATATTTCTGGGCAGGCCGAGGAGTAAGGTTATGACTGCAAATTGCAGCTTTGTGTCATGCCAAAACCTTTTGTGTTGGGTATTTAGGCCATTTAGTGTAATCATATCACATTACATCTAAAATTAATTAAATAAATTATGATTATATATATTAAGTTAATTGAATTATAATCTGTATCTGTGATTAATTAATATATCTTATTAAGATATTGTTCTTATTAACATATATAATTAAAGTTACAGCTAGAGAACACAAGAAAAAGGACGAACACTCACGAATCTCGAAAATTACGGCGTCTTGCCGTCTCCTGAAGACGGCAAGACGCCGAAATTATCGAGATTCGTGAGTGTTCGTCCTTTTTCTTGTGTTCTCTAGCTGTAACTTTAATTATTTGTCCGTTTGGACCGTCTGTTTTCAATTCAAAGTATATATATATATATATACCTTATTAATATGAAAGCGACATATTAGCATTTGTTTTATGAGTTTAAAAATTTAGATTACCTTTACAAAATAAAATAAGTAATATTAAAAGTTGAATTTCAATTTAACTACAAAACTAATTTAAAATTAATGAAATTTAACTTTCTTTAATTTAATAAAAAAAATTTAATTAACTCAATTAATTTTAACTTAATTAAAATTAACTTTACTTTCTGTAAAGCTGAAAGGACTGTATAAATTGTTTAAAAGCAATTGGTGGCAACGCTGCATTCTCCTATACTTTTTCATACTTAAATAAGTTAGTCATATTTTAAAATGACTTAAATACATTTCATTATACTGGTATTTTTGATTTTTAAAAAAAATGAAAAACAGTTCACTTGTGAAGCATTTCTATATATCATTTTACATATCTCATTATATGATATTAAATTATATATTGAAATATATATCGTTTAATATATTAATAATGGGTATATATCATTAAAATAATATATATATACCCAATGTTTTCTCATTTAACTTTTTTCCGTCTTTCAAATTTGCAACATTGAACAAAATTACTTTTCTTAATTCAATAAAGCAATATTTTTTTCATGAAAGTTTTAAAATTATAAAGCTCTTAGTAATTTTGACTGTACTAGTAATCAGGGATCAGCAAGATATTCAAATATTCATATTTAAACAAATCAGAGTTGGATTTTTCTACTTTAGTCAAATCGATTAAATTGAATATTTTGCAGTTTGTTGCGCGGCTTTTTTTTTGCATTTATTGTGTGGAATAATAAGGACGAGTAGAGCAAGTTTGTCACGGAGATTGTTGGTCCGAGATTCTTCAAGACAGAAGCATGACGTGGAGCGCTTGTTCTTCATTCCGTCACGTGCTCACTTTATCTTACGTAGAAGAAACAGCTCCCTCAGTTTGGAATCACCAGTCACCAACAACTTAAGGCATTCTTCAAAAACTAAACATACATTTTCAACTTTTTAAACATTTTTTCGTGTTTGGTTCTGAAATATTTCAACCAATTCTTTAGGCCCACACATAATTCACGCTTTATACCGTATCATTGGATAAAATAAATACTGAGTATATACTATTGCCATATTTTTAGTTTATGAATAAGATTATTTATAAAAGTTTATTCACAAACTTTTGTATCATATATGTTTCTGTTTGTATCCTCCGAAATAAACCCATAAACCGTATATTGAAACCTTATAATGGTCTCCTAAATGATAAACTTATAACTTTATATGTTTTTGTGAAAAATGATTTCACATCACTTTATTTAAAAATGATTTCAAAATTAGTTGGACTGAAAAGAGTTTATTTAAATAGGATGGTTTTTGAATCTTTTGATTTGTAGGGCATATTAGTGGGAGTACTGTTTCAAAAGCCTTCAGTTATTATTTTGTATAGTTATACATAAGCATAGAAATTGTGTCTTGATAATATACTAAAAGAACGAAATGAAAGTGTAAGATATGAATCTTATTTCTGGAACAAAATTCGTACAATGCATGCAGGGTCAAAGGAAACAGAAACTTCTACCAACTGTCGGTACTACGAAATCAATAGTGCTCTCATCATATTGTGGAACTACCTGTATAGGACATCGAAAAATAGTCTCACACCAGCACTGCCATGTACGATTCTAGACCACGATTTTTCTATTTCATTTACTCAAGATGCTACTGTCATAAAGATTTAGGTTTATACGATGTTAGGAATATAAAGAAGATATTAACAGTACAAAAGCAATTGCCGTACATTTTTATCGTATCATTAGATTGTTTTTCCTGCAACCCACAGCAGCATGAATCAATTAATTGGTCAAAATTCGTATTGAATTTCAAACATTCATCAAATGATCACATATAGTGACAATGTTAATATTTTTTCAATCGCATATTTTGTCGGCCAGGCCGTAACTCGTCGACGCGGTTGCTCGCGATTGAAGCAAGTTTTATATAGAAAAATTTGAACCTATTTGCTATTTAAAACCTAGTTTATTACTATAAAACGTATAATAAACATGTTTAGTTTAATTTTCAGCTTTTAAAATAAATTTCCAATGAAAGGTCATATATTCTAAAAACTGAAACTAAATTTTTTTTATTATTCTCAGCTGTTTCCATAGAAAGTACTCGCATTTTCTTATAAACAAAAAAAAAACACGCTTTGAGAAAGATCCCACGTTTTAAAACAATGAGAAAGGTGGAGTTGAATTATATTTAAACTGAACTCAGCGGCTTTAATCTGAGACTCTGGAATACTGGCAGAATTAAATTAAACCAAACATCATTCGAACTTGCTATTACTTTGTTAACCCACTACAAATCAGTAGGGTTAACAAAGATATGTAGCCATGTTGTTAAGTATGTTCACCATAAATGCACAACATGGAAAGCATCTCTTTCCATGTTGTGCATTTATAATGGTAAAGAACTTTAAAGAACTACATGTTAAGAAAAGCAGAAGAATATGACCGTGATGTAAATTTTTGCTAAACAGTTATAGGAGGAGATTTAGGGGAAAACGTGACACTCAAACAAGGCGATGGTTTAGAATTTAAATAGATGGAAGTAAAACGGGAATTGCTTTCATACAATCAAAAACTATATTTGACTATTGTCTATTAGGTGACACCTTTTGAAATAATCAAGGATTAGTTATATACAACTTTTAGTTGTTTTTGTTTCACAATATTCGAGGCAACTGTAATGTACATTATAGCTTTGCTATTTTCAAACTTTTACAAAATAAAGAAAGTCTTTCTACCTTGTATTAAAATGTAATAATATTATTAAAGAGCAGTAATTGTATTATAAATGCAAGCTCTGATTTTGATTAAATTTGAGAATAGGAAATAAATTAAACGTAAGTATATTATAAGTATATTATAAGTTTATATAAATATAAAAAATGAGACGGTCTACTAAAACAATAATCTAAATCATAGAAAAAGAGCACATAAAGGTGGTGGTAAAACTCATTTGACTAAATTTCGTCGTTTGTCGTCAACAGGAAACGAAGTGTTCTGCTTTAAGGTGATTAATTGCAATGTTCATTAACAGTGCCACTTTTACTTTTTTTTTTGTTCAGGAAATGAACGGTATGTAATTTATTCGAACTTTTAAGTAGCTTTAGATACATAATTTAATACTCTGTGGTGAAAAAAACATTGTAGTTTAAAATTATAGTAAACAGAGTCTTAAAACTATCTCTGCGTTGCTACAATAGTTGTATTAGAAGTTAAATGTCATCATGATTATAAAATGAATAACACAAATGAATTAATGTTTCTATTTCGAGTAATTAGTTTATTTAAACTCAATCACAATTTTCAAAAGAAATGGATAAAGAACACTGACCTTTCTCCATCAGGTGAGTCTCGAACGAGTTTCACTGAGAAAAGGAACTGTACAGAACAGACGAGAAGACAGCACAGATTGAGGGATAAGGAGAAGGCACACAGGGCCAGCGTGACTTCGTAGACTAGGATGTACTCCTCCTGGGATATGACTGTGACCTGGTCGAGCTTGATGAGGTCCTTGACGTCTGCCGAGGAGGCGGGTGAGATCTTGAGCATGAAGATAAGGGAGAGAAGTGCGAGGAGAAGGGACACGAGGCAGAGTAGCCCCAGAGAGGTGAGCATCTCTCGTAGCCCGGGCTGTCTGAGAGGTCGGGGCTGCACTGAAGGCAGCGGCGGCCGCACTGGTCCGCCATTGAGAAGTCGAGGACTGTGCACGCTTGCGATGCCCAGTGGGCTGACACTAGACGAGTTGCCTCCCAAAGAATGCTTGGATGCACTGAGGGTGGAAGCGTTGAGTCCGTAGGGGTTAAGCGGTTTGGGATCGGCAAAGTTGGCCGGAGGTGGCGCTCGAAGTCCTCCATTAGGGACTCGAAGGCTGGAGTAGGGGTTGGGCTGTACAAAAGACCGGCTGGTCTGGAGGTGGGGTGGCGTGGTGGAGGTGATTCCGCCGAAGGTGTGGTTGAGGACCGGAGGAGGTCTCCTGAGGGACGTGTTAATGTCGCGATACCCGCTCGGGTCGTGGCTTACACCGTAACCCTTCGGCACTGCGTGCTTCAGCATCGCCTTCGCTTCGCACTAGCTGCTCCAGCTCCATCCGTTTTTCTCCCTTTTCCCCTCATACGTCATTCCGCCCTACCACTAGTTTACTTTCTTACAGATCCAACTTTCTAACAATACGAGTTCACCACCAACTTCTTACTCCAGACCTCATCGTGAGCACATGCTGAAACATAAATAAAAAAAAACTGTTTTAATTTAAACATAAGGAATACATTACTATTACATTATGTCACTAATAATTTCTAAATAAAACAAATTTGCTAAAACAGGAAGGCTAAATTGAAATATCATTACTCACAAAATACGTTATACATTTTGCTACGTTCTCAAACTTTTTCAGAGTACATCCATCTCCAAGAGTTTTGTAACTAACTTGATGGCTTAGTTTTATATGTCAGACATTCATTTTGTCAGAAATATAAGCCAATTTATTTTCCAACCATTATCTATACATTTCAATTTTTAACTAATGCATATTTTAGGATAAAAATCAGATAAAACTAACAATACAATTAATTAATACAACCTGAACACCATAAAAAATTTTCAATGGGCCAATACAACAAAACTAACATGTACAGAGTGCAAAACTTGTGGACAAAAATTACATAGAAATAAATTTGGAATGGTCTACACTTACTATGAGTAAACATAGTAACTACTTACTCTATACTACTACTATTATTAGTAGTATAATAACTACTTACAATTTACTATGAGTAAACTTAATATCGGTGTACGTTATAATCAACTTTTTGTTAATATTTTACTGCAGGTTTCATGTAACCATAGAATATAGCATTCTATAAGTTTATCTGCTAATATGTATTGTGGTAAAGTAATATCAAGCTTCTTAGTAATGTATTATGATAATATAGATAATCAAATTAATGATTTCATTTTTTTATTGTTGTTATTCCATTTTACCAGTTATAACCAACATAAAATCATTGTTGTGGAACAATTTTCTGGCAGTTATTATTAAACTGGTTTGTCGTAGTTTCATTGACTCCTGTCAATCGTGGTAAAATCTGTCCTCTTGTCTTTTTTAATTTTTTTTTTAAAACCACCATAATGAACCTAATAAAAGAATAATATATAAAATCATATATTGTCCATTATGGGAAAGGAAAATCATTAATGGATATTTTAAAGAGGTAACTTTCATACAACAGTTATTTTTTTAGAATTTAAAATAACTTGTTAAAGAAACAGAAAAAATATAAACTGGCATGGTAAATCTGGCAGCAGTTTTACAAGTTTTGCTATAACTAGATTATGATTGTTTTGATCTTTAATACTGACGTGCTTAATTTCTGTCAACGTATTGAAGTATACATGTAGTTGCAAGCCTTTATAATATGCCTATTTATTATTATAAAATATCTGTTACTGTTTTTAGTTGTATAAATTATAAAATTCATAGATATGAAAGTGCTATCTTTCATATCTCAATTTAATATAAATACCATACATGAAGATGAAGCCAAATTTTGATATATTTTCAATGAAGATACACTTTTTGAGGTCATCTAAGTCCAATAAAATAGGTTCGAAGGTTAGTGTCTTCATGTGTGCGAGCAGGATATATCAAAATCAAAAATTAAAGAATTATATTAAATATGATAATCACATTTAAGTTCCTGAAGCACTGAGAAGGAACAGCAATCCCTGTGGGGTGCCACCATTGAACATTCATAAGGAGTACTTTGACGAAAGTACTGGATTTTTGTTGACATTAAATATTCACGGGGTGAGGTTTTACATAAAATATTATTAAATATTAAATATTTACATAAAATCGTTTTTCATATTCAAAAGTTCAGAAAACTGTTCTAGAATAGCGATGTTCTAACGTTCAAAGGGCTACTAACATTAAAGAAAAAACCAGTAATGCATATGTATTACATGATTATGAATGTATTACATACAAAAAAGATTCTTCGTAATGAAGATCATTTGTGGTTCAAGTAAATTACAGGTGAATATCTAAATGTAGACATGTATACAGCAAGTATTTTTACTTTACTATAAGTAAAGTATAGTGATCGTGAAAAAATTCGATCTCGAGATTTTGACGGAATTACATGTTTTGAGGTCCCAGAAGTCGTTTTATGAAGTTTTTACGATGATGTCTGTGTGTGTGTAGGTGGGTGGGTGGGTGACTGTGTTAGCATTGCTTGTTACCACGCTACGGTCCAGAATCTTTGATGGATCAAGTTGATATTTTACACAAAAATGGGCCCCATAAAGACGAAGATCCCTATTGTTTGGGAAGAATTATGCATGATGGAAAAGTCACTTTTTTTGCCAAAAACCGTTTTTTTTTAAACATTTATTTCTCCTAAACTGATAACCCTAGAGTATTGAAATTTTGACATTATCTTTGAGGTTAGAAATGGAACAAACTAAAAATATATTCAGAATTTTAAAACAACGGGAAATATTTTTTTTTCAATAAAATGTAAAAATTTTGACTTATAATTCAATCTCAAAGCTTGTGAGAGCAATACAAGCCATACTGTTTGACGGACAAGAATGAAACTATACCTATAAATAGAAAATTATGTGTAAAATGAGTTGAGATATTTTTTTTCAAAATTACATTCGCTAATGGGGCGTTACAGTACGATTTCTGTTTTCAGAAAATGTTTTTTTGACGCTAAACGGTTCATTAAAAAGTAATGAAAATTTGACCAAAAATGGAACAAAAAATTAGCAATTCATAAAAAAAAATCATGAAGTTTCAATTATGGGAAAGAGCAATAACGCTATAAAAACTGTTTGTTTATCTTAGACTAAGAGATCACCTGCCATACTTGTCGAATTTTTTATATTTTTTTTCATTGTTTACATTGAAATTTTTTGAGCGATTCCACTCAGATAAAATTGATATTTATAAAGGAACAATTTAAATTGTTTATTGACTTATATGAGATGTAAGAGTAATAATATTGTGCAGGAAAATGATAACACACACTCAGAAAAAATTCGTATATATGTTATTTGACAAAGGGGAAGGAAAATGATCTTATTAAATACTAAGAAGCCATAAAATTCCCAGTATAATAATTCTGTTAAAAACCAAAAATGTAAAAGATAATTCTAAATATAAATCTTTCGTTTAGAGATTAATAACTGTAATTATCGTACATCTTTAATTAACAAATCACCTGAAAATAACATTTTCTTCGCTGTTTAAGATGTTTTTCAGAGAAAAAAAGGGTATTTTACTGTTTCAAATTTGAAAATTTTACATTAATATTCAATGTAGAAGGATGTCAAGTAAACGATGTAAGAAATCTACTGGCTATTTGAACAATAGCCATGTTCTCTTGTAGGAGAATAAATCGTTTCAAGAAATGTTCACTTTGGTTTTTCAAAAATGTTATTACTGCTGTAGTTATACTAATGAAATTATTTGCAAATAATAAATTATTTGTGATGTACAAAAATAAGCTTATAAATTGATATGTCCTTCAATCACTATCTGTACTACTTCAGGAATGAAAGGCTAATAATTATATCCCATTTAGATGTTTACGTTATGCTTAAATGAGACGTTATGTTTTATATACTCAGGAAATTTGACATTAAGTTACTTATAGTAAAGTAGAGTGTAGGCCACTCCAGATTTTTATGTGTTTATGATTGAGTCCAGGAATGCACACACAGGTTGACTTTCACTTTAATTGTTAAATAGTTATGGCTAATTAAAATCATTTTTTTAATATGTATTTGTATATTGGGTACCTTCTCATAGGAAACTTTTCCTTTACGGGAATAGTTAATAAGGGGTAACGTAATTTTTGATAAAGTTAGGAAATTTAAACAAAATTTAATTAATCATTTACACTGAATAAAACGATATTCTGATAAATTGCAAATGCTTTTAAAAATCATTTTGATTCTAATTAACATGATTATAGGGGGCCAAGTAGCGCAGTGGTTAAACGTATTCGCCTCTGGGCTGGTAGTCCGAGGATTTATTCACGGAAAGTGAATAAATTTGAGTTCTTCAGAGGACGTTAAGACATCGGCCCCGAGCCTCTAAGTTGTGAGGTACTCGTTAAAGATTCCTACTCGAAATGCACTTGAGATAGGAAAAAAATTTAGGACTACCAATGCAGAATCTGTAGAATCACCGATCAAACAAAAATTCCGTAAACGGCTGACGTTTTCACGCGCTACGGAATCGGTTTAATAAATAAAAAAAAACATGGTTTTATTATTTATTTTAACATGGAACTCTTTAGTTGCCAGCGGCTGGGGGGCATGCACCCCTCAGGAATTAGTCTACCACCCCTGGTAAAGAAGAACAAGGATCATAAATCATGAAGGTTTGGAGCAATGGCCTTCTGAGAGACTTGCAATGCAAACAATGAACGCTATCTGCCGACTGCCATGCAGACAACGGTATCTCTCTCTCACGCCAAACCGAGGCCTTTCCTCTTACAGTTTTCAATTAGAAATTTTAATCCACTTCAAACTATCCCGCAATAATAATCATTTAGCCCAACTTTTTCACCCCCTCTGACAGTTTGAATGGCTTTTATAATTAACAGTTTTCATCTTCCTTTTGAAGACATTGATGCATATCATTGACACATTTCCTGCATTCGTCAAAAAGAAGACCTTGCTTGAGTCATAAAGAATGAACTTTTTATCTTCACTAAAGGATTGACTTTTCTGTATATCTTAGTGAAAAATTCTGGAAGTTTTTTCAAACTGCTAGATTTATTGGTTTACGTAAAAACATTGAAAACATTGAAACATATAATGGATATTAAAGTGGACCTCCCATAAGGCAACACTGCACAAAACCTACATAATATCGGATATAATATCAAAATGATCCATTAAACGAGTGTTACTTTGTAAACATACATAAAGATGTACATACAAACTCACATTTATGTATGCCTAGATAACACTGAAAAACTGCAAAAGTCTTAAAGGATATAAAATCATTTTAATTTCGAAATCGATTTTTTACTATACTTATAGTTAAGTAAAAATACATATGAAGTAAAATTACTTTTAATTACTATTGCTTGATTCTATGTTTATTTGTATCCTATAAGGAAAATTATAGAATTGTAAAAATAATTTATGCAAAATTTAGAAATAATTAACATGAAGAATATTTGTTTGAAACATAAAATTCGCTATGAAATGGTGATATAAATTTACAGTGTTGCATGATAACAATGCAACCAATATTTATGTCCTTTTCTTGCTGGTTTTAAAGTCAGTTTTGTCATCTTGTACTTCATCAGTGCTGGTTTTTGAAATTTGATAGATTGGTATCTGGTGTTTTTCATTTTTTGTTTCAGCATAATAACAGGTAATAGACAACACTGTTAGCTGGTAATTGCATACTTAGCTGATTGAGTTAACTGCATTCATTAAATGTGGATTAATGAAAGCATTACTTGTATGAATTATGAAAAGAAAAAAAGAGTCGATAATTTATTTAAGAATAGGTAGTGATTTGAGGTGAGTGAATTAGAATTAACGTCCTTGAAGCGACTCGGAATCCGGAAAGACAATTTGAAAACAGAAGTAATAGGGCGGCTAGCAATTTGGAAACGCCAATGATAATGTGACAGTGGTCTCGGAAACACTCATCTCCAGCTGGAATTCCTGCTTCAAGACACGTCCATCCACTATAAATACTCTGGACAAAGGAGGCAGGTTGGAACCAAGAACAATGATCCAATCCTTCTAACAGGAGGGGGGCTTAGTTTTTTTCCCTTTCTGGCAGCGAATCGTAAACCGGACTCCATTAATGATCCAACTTGAGTTGACCGTAGCAAATAAATTCTTTCCGTTCCTCATGCAATGACCGCCATTGATGGTCACAATGTTATTGCCAATCTTCCTCTAAAAGTTCCCTTCACACCTTTCCACCAGTTCTTTCACAGTCGATTTCCACCAGTAACATTTCCACTCCATTCATTGTAGTAGTTATAGAAATGTTTTCTTTACAGTTCTGTTTTGATGCCTTCAACAATTTGCTGAATCACAGTCCGGTTGAAATGCTTTACCACTTTAGTGAAAAATCAATGAAACTGTAAACGCAAGACCTTTAAATGTATTCTAGCAGTTTCAACAATAATTTCATACAATTATAATAATAATATAAGAAGATTTAATAAAATACAAATATATTCTTTTATAGAATATATATTATAAATGCATTCTTTTAAGAACCTGAGGTATTTTTTTCAGGTAGGAAAAATTAAGGTAAATTGTCTTACTAGTGATAAACCATCTTCGAATCATTAAACATTATGAGAAGTTAGCTTTTGAAACTTCTTTGCACTTTTAGTTTTATAACATCTGAACTACTTGATTTGATAGAAGAATTGTGTTATGTTTTGCAATGAGAAGTAATTTTTTACATATAAATACATAAAATGAATTTATTCAAAGATAAATATATTATATTTAAGAATAATCATATTATTCTCAGTACTACAGAGGTTTTATAGACAACTATCAATGTGACAAAGTGGCACATTTAAATTTAAATTAATTAAAACAGGTTGCTAACTATATTTTATAGAATATTTAGCAATTCATCTGCCGAGAAAGACCATATCTGATTATTATAATCAAGATATTGGCGTTGTTGTATTGGTAGGGAGCCCAGGTCTTCTCATCAGCTAAGTTTTAACGAACATGACTCGAGTAGGAGGCCGATTCCTTTGTTCGCTCTACCTAGACACCCTAGCTAATGCAGGCATTGTCGTCTTCTCTTACATCTGGCCACCGATCACTCCTATTCAATATAAGATGATGTCATGTAAAACTACCCAAGCACACTTTCACTTATACTGAATATCTCTGTCAAAACTCTATTGTAAGAGTCAATGTGATTTTTTTATCATCCTACTCAAAAAAAATCATTGTATAAAGTAGGAAAAAAAAGGTCTTGTTTTCAACAGTTAGTGGATAGTTAATTTTGATGGAGTATCAGGAACGAATTTATTTTTACCTCTCCCAAAGATTGATGGCAGTTACCACATTAGAGCAGTAAAATACTAGGTAATTAACTCAATAAAAAACTTCTTAATAACACTTTACTGCATAAAAAAATAGTGCCAAAAGTAACTAATTATTGATAAAATCATATATTTATTAAAATTATCTTGGAGAAATTTAACATTTATTTAAAGTTTTCTAATTGAATTTGTATTTCAATTTTTACACAACTAAAAAATAAATAAGGGGAAATGGTACAATATACAGCAGCAGAAGAAAATTGAATTCTGTGAGGTCTCACAACAATGATTATTGTAGTCAAAGGATCGTTGGAGATACTAGCTTTCACAAGCATACATTTTGGTAATCATCGACTGAAGTCCAAGGCAAAATGCCATCTATTAGAACCGTGGGGCAAATTTCCTTCAGTGTGACTTTTTTGACTCTGATATGGGTGGTAATGAATATAATAATATATATAATAAAATGATTAGTTGCGTTACTGGTCAATAGGATTAGACTTTTTGCACGTCAAGTTGAATTGAAGTGTGTGGCTTTTAAAAAGGACCCAGTTACTTGCTAAGCATGTAGAGTAATTCATATTATTATTCATAATAATACGAATATACTACTATTCTTTATCAAGGTTATCCAGCATAAATAAAATTTTTCTTGTTTTAGTCACATATTTCGTATATTATTTTTCTTCATCGAAAGAAAAATAGCGTAGAATATATATATATATATATACGGTACTGTTTTCTTGACCACAAAATATTAACAAACACTTTTCCTTTTTCTCGGAGTTTGGTCAGGGTAAATATATGGAATCAGAAATGACAAATGTCCATTGTTTATTGTTTTTTTGTTAGTTTATAGCCCTGAGGATGTCTTGAAATAAAGACGAAACGTTGGCAAAAAGGTGATTCCATATATTTACCCTGACCAAACTCCGAGAAGAAAAAGTGTTTGTTATATATATATATATATATCAATGATCAACCACAATATGAAAATGGGAAAATAAGAGTTTTCCCAACTGAGCTGGGTTTTTGACTCTAACGAAGACTGTAACGCTTGTTACAGTTGAAAGATCTTAGTCTTGTTTTCCCGTTTTCATATTGTCGGTTGATCATTGATTATTATTTCACGTGTTTATGTGAAATCTTTTTATGTATATATATATATATATATATATATATATATATATATATATATATATATAAACTAAAACCTTGCTCTAATGTTGCATCTGTGTGTCATGACTTCTAATTGGATTTTAATATTAGTATTTTGTAAAAAGAATCACAAACTCTGTCTCTCAATATACTAGATATCTTATAACTATTGTGTCAACCCTACATTCAGTGGTTGTTTTAGAGTTCCCATTGCTTTTCATCCAAATAAACATCAATTTCAATGATAATTAAAACAACTGAAAAGAAAAAGAAAATTAAATTGAATGATTTTGAACAATTGGAAGGAAGTGAAGCTGAAGAATCGTTGGTCAAGGTTCCGTTAGCTGGACCTTTGTAAACTGATACTTGGCATGTCTGTTCAAGACATGTGGAGTCTAAGACCACAAATATGTCAACGGCTTCCCGGCTCTGAATCCAATTAGAAGGCTGCCATAACAAGGAGACATTATATAATGTAGTAATACTGTTAAGGGTGGGCGACTCAGGATTAGCCTTTGTTCAGTTGCAGCTAAATTTAATTTATTTAAGCTTCAGATTTAACTACGCAAGATTGTGTTAGCCACGCAGTTCTATTTGTAAACAGGACATTATGAGAAAAGCACGCATAGAGATTGCCTCCCTCTAATTCTTTTTATGGTGAAAATTACGTAAAGTTTTATAACTGAGTTTCTGTACGCTTCATTTCTAATTATACCAATATCCTTTATTACATAATTTAGGAAGTACTTTAATGTTTATATATAACTTGATAAATATTATCCACAAAGTCCTTTTTTGACTTCTTTTCGATGTATGTTTATGTATGATGGGTGGAGTGTATCCAAAAGCTTCTACATGCAGCAGTCCACAATCTTTTGATGGGTCAAATTAATATTTCATACAAAAATAAATCTTACGGTGCAGACGTACATAATTGTTTGGGAGCAACATTGCATGATGCAAAAAAGAAATCATTTTTTTTGCCAAAAGTGTTTTTAGATTACTTTTTTCACCTTGACTACTAATTCTAGAAATTTGAAATTTTGACATTATCATGCAAGTGAGATATTCTACATGCGAAAAATCCTCAGATTTTTAAAACAGCTGGAAAGATTTTTTTTTCAATAAAATATAAAATTGTTGACTAAGATTGAATCTGATAATAGTCAAATCGTTTGACAGATCGAATGAAATTATACCTAAAAATAGTAGCTTATATGAGGACGAGTTGAAACATATTTTTGAAAATTAAATTAACAAGAAGGGGCGTTATTGTACATGTTACGGTTTCAAAAAATGTTTTTTAACGCTAAATTACTAATTAGAGAACGATGGAATTTTACCGAAAAATTGGACGTAAAATTACCAGATAAAAACTGAAAATTTATCTTAGAATAACAGATTACCTACTGTATTTGTCGGATTTGTTTTCAATTATGTACATTTTTTACTTTAACTTAAAATAATATTAAGTTAACGAAGTGAAGTAACACACACTGTTATGTAGATGACTAATAAAGAAATTTCAATTCTTTAATGATAAAATACATGAAAAAATGGTCCTTATAATTTTGTGAAGGAGAAAAAAGATTAACTTAAAACTATCAGGGTTAAAGACAGACCCTTTGGAAGTTTTTCAGATGACAGATTAAATTGGAATAGCTAAGTAACTGATCCACTGACTAAGGGTACAGAAACAATGTTCTGCTATAATAGATTATGTCGTCGACTATGTCTTTACCTTGACATTATAACTATTAATACTGAAATGATAAAACTAATGGTACTATATGCATCGCTTGTGTGATGTACAAAAACAACAGTATAACTGAATCAATTACGATCTACACTATCTCCAGGATTGAAATACTAATAATCATCTCTCACGTAGACATTTATAAAAAAAAAATATTAATTTTCTGTTTATTTTATAAAATTTAAAATAAACAGGCTGAGGGAGTCCTTATTTCTCTACATCAATACAGAACAATTCTGGGACTCAACTTCGTAGCAATGGATATATTGTATATTACTGACATAAATAATATATATTAAACTATATATTACTATATAGTATATATGATCAAAAAGAAAGGACACTTTTTGAATTTCACGCGCTCTGTACACTTATATTCACATTTTTTTGTAGTTTTGTTGGTATAATTGTCTCAATTATGTTCAAAGTTTTGACTATATAGCATGTGTTTTTATGTGAGAGGCTTGACGAGGTTAGACACGTGTTTGCGTGCTTGGAGATTTTTTGTTGTTGAAAAGAACAGCCAATAGTTTATATTAATTTTTGTGTAAAAAATGATATGAAGTGCCTAAAAACTCTTAAAATGTTGACGGTGGGGTATGGTAATACAACTTGAGCAAAAAAAAAATGTTTATAAGTTATTCGACAGGTAGTTTTATTTTTTCGACAGCAACAAATTGTCGAGCACGCGAACACGAGTCTAACCTTTATGCCAATCACATAAAAATAACATATGCTATACAGTCAAAACTGTGACCATATAATCGTGACAAGTGTGCCAACACAACAACAACAACAACATTTTGAAATTAGAGTGTACAGTCATACATGACTGAAGCTCATTGGTAGAGTGCAGCGTGTATTCTAGGTTGATATTACTCGTATGTGCTTGTTATAAATGGAGTTTTTTTTTTAGAACTCATACTTACAGACTCTTTAATTTTGTTGATATATATTTATATATATTTCAAAATAAAAAACGATGGTCTAACCAAACTTATAGTTGAATAATTTATTTATTGTAACACTGGATATACAACAGAACAAAACTTTACTTCAGCTGATCTTAAAAGTTCTAAATTTTAGAAAAGCTATTAAATAATTGGGGCTATTCTACGTGGAGACAAAGTTGAGTTGGAGGACAAGACCTGGGCCACTAAAGAGGAAGCGATTATGTTTAGAATCTGGGGCACATCATCCTTAGCGGTCCAACGAAAACAAAGCTCTGCCTTTCCCATGTAAAATCACTTCTATAATTACACTCGGCTCTTACACTGAAATGATGTTACCGTTTCTCAGGCCTATAAGGCAACAAAAAAGAAATTTAAAAGAAATGCAATAGGATTCTTATTAACTGGCCAATTGTAAACCGATTCAAAGAAAGAGAAGCATCCTATCAATTTTGATTAACAAAAGGCCTGATTTGAAGTAATTTACTCCTAAGAATGGAACTTTTCAATCTCATGACTTAAAACACAAAAGTGTTTTCAAAATTATATTTTTTTATTAACAATCAACGGTACAATGCCGTTTAATGGTCGCATGACACAGAATAACTAAAATCTTTCAAGGGACGAAGGACCAAGCACTTATTATTTATGTATCTTGATGACTCCTGTATTAAACATAAATAAATAAATGTAATCTGTGTTATAAAAGACTCTGATGAACAGTTCAATATTAGACTCAAACTGGATAACGAATTATAGATGGTGCATATGATACTAAAATCTTTTTTCATTTGGAAAAGAAATCATAGGTGAAGTCTGCTTAGGAGGGAGAGATTAGTACTGAATCCCATCACTCAGATGACGTCCTCCTGAGTGGTAGACAAAGAAACAGTCAAACTTAAAAAAAAACCAAGGTGTTTGAATTCGTTGCTCACTCTATGGAGGTAACAGTTGGAAATATCATCACATTAAATATGAAGGTTAAAAGGCCTAGAATGAACCGTAGACCTATTCAATGGCGTAGTTCATTTCATAACAAACTAAAAAATAAAAAACCCTTCAAACAAGTACCGAGGTTTATATTTTTATTTATGTACTAGCAAACATGCCCTACTTTGACGGGTACTTTTTCAAAAGTATGGAAGTGATACATAGTATTCCAAAATATCATTATTACTCGTAGCACAGTGAGCATATTACGGCTTGATATAGCGTAAGAACTTGTTTGTTGATTTTCCCTGCCTGTTCATTAGTAAGGGTTGAGAATTGTTCGTTCACAAAGCTATTTATTCTGAATAGATAGTAGATCTTGAACTCTGGGAAACACCTTGTCAATAAGCTCTTGTTGGGAGCTTAAATGCAAATGAAATTAAAATCAACTAACAATACTTACTTACTACACCTGTATATTTTGAAAAGAAACATATCTGTATAGCTAGCTAAATAAAGCTTAAAAGTTCATAACTTTGCTTCTACGTCGAATTTTTAATCTACTTGAAGCTTAGATATTAAGTTAGACAATATAAAAATCTAGTGTCAATGTTTCATGGTGGCTGTATTTAATTGTGACAAAATTTTGTGCTTTAAAGGTCCATAACTTCGTTTCTACGTTGAATTTTCAATTTATTCAGAGCTTAGATTTTACGTTAACGTACAGAAATCTGCTGTCAAAGTTTTTGCTTGCTATGTCTTGTGGTGGCTGAGTTTACTTGTGACAAAACTTTGTGGACAAACCGACATTCAGAAATCTTTCTAAGGGTGGATTCGGTTTCTCTAATGTATGACACGTAAGGATAACTTGAAATGATTCAGTTCTAAAGGGTGGATTCGGTTCCTCTAATGTATACAACGTAAAGATAAATTGAAATGAGTCAGTTCTAAGCAATGTACAGACAAAACTTTTTTTTTATTTTTATAGACATTACCGACTTATGGTACTGTTGAGGGTATTAATCAGTCACATGCGCGATATAGTATAGTGTTGCCCACCTAAAGGGCAACACGTAAACACGTCAGCCTGATTTGACAGATGTGAAAAGACTTTAAAGTTTAATGAAAATGAATCAAAAAATGGCTTCTGAGATGTACGCAGGGATCGGTGACATTCATCTTTCATTTGTACAATCAATGCACTTCCGCTCTTGATTCATATTTGCTATCTGGGAATGAGTCACATAAATACACTAAAATTGAATTATTCTGAAAAATATTTACCACTTTTGTAATTTCATTTCTCATAACAATTGGTAAACAATTGGTGAAAGTTTACTCATCCATGAAATTATGATCATTGAGAAAAGGTCATAGAAAGAAATGTTCTGGTTGACAGAACGAGAGATTCCAAGCGTAGCATTTTAGAAATGTTTGCAAGTACATGGATGATGTAATTTCAGTGCTTATTTACACTTGCTAATACTTAATATAATATATATATATATTATATATATATATATATATATATATACAACATATGGTGCATAAAATAATTACTTGAATCCGAACTAAAATAGTGAATGAGGATGTCCTATCGGTTTCACTAATTTGTACTAAATACACCATCTTCTGTTCTTTTTCTACTCCACTCAGAAGTCAGGAGTGCCAAAATGAATGCACGTTTTTGTATGTTAAGTTGAAATATATTATTATATGTATAAAAATGTAATAAGAAATCTGGAATAGAATCTATGACACACAATTTTCCATTATTATAAAAAAAAATCAATCTCTGGAGATTTTGACGTATTTACGTGTTTGAGGTCCCCAAAGTACTTTTGACGTTGTTTCGATTATGTCTGTATGAGTGTGACTGGGTGTATATTCAAAAGTTTTTGAGCATGCTATAGTTCATACACCTTGATGAAACAAATTGATATTTACTACCCAAACTACCCAAAGTTATAGTGATATACTACATAGTGTAGAAGCGCCCGTTTGTTTGGGGAAATATTGTAAGATGAGAAAGTTAGTTTTTTGGTCAAAATGTGTTGGTAGACATTTTTTCCCCTAAAAGACTAACTCTAGAGTCTTAAAATTTTGCAATTATCATTACATTGTCAAAAATATAACTGAAAAAAATCAGTACATTCTCTAAAACGTCATAAAACTTTCTCTCCTGATGACGAACTTCCAATCAAATTATCCTCTGGTTCCAACTTTTGAGTTCTCTTCAACATTCATCAGACCCTTCTATGTCTTTTACGCCTATATCAGGCGCCAGTGTCTTTTTCAGAGTCATTGCTATATTAGTCAAATTAGTCTACAAGAAATATATTATTAGTCATATATATGCAAGGAAATGCAGCATCATTTTTTGCAAAAATATATTAGATATGATAAGCTTTAGTACTCGTATCTTGAGGCGATGTTTAGTTCAAACGTCTAGTTTTTAGTGCCTTTTATCTACTTAGTAACCATAAAATTTCCTTTCGAAATTGAAATATATTCTAAAAGAGCTGGTTTTTACAGCAAACTGCTGTTTTTAAGATTAGCCTTCATATAGTGAGTTGTTTAAGTAACAAGTATGTCGATTGACTCTGAAAGAGGTCATCGTTTTATCTTTCAGGCCACTTGTAAAATACTCCTCGAACCCTCCTTTCGTCAAAGGATAAATAAATAATCGCTATTACGATCTAACAATCCCTGTTATTATTCATTTTAAATGAACTGATAATTAATGGAAAACACTCGCATATAGAATGCCAATCATATATTATTGTATAGTCAAAGGGTTGTTTGACATATATCTGTTATTTTAATAATGGTATCACATAAATAAAACTATATTACATGTAAATGTTGATTATATACATACAAATCTGTAGTATATATTTAACATTAGTATAAGTAAACATATGTCAAACGCGTTCCCAAGTTTAGTTTTCGTTTACTTTTAATATGCATATAGTTGTGAAGTATCATCAAACTCTGGTAAAGTATTATTAAACAAAGATAAATCAACTTAATATATATTTAATCAGTTATAAAAAAAATTGGAATTATTGTTCTAGAACAATAGCTGTGATATGTCACTACAGATAAAACTTAGTAATTGCCATTTTTTGTACAGTAGTATTCTTCCAATTTTGTAAGTTTGTGATGTTTGTATGCTTAGTAATATAACACCTAACACAATATTTCAAGTTTCTTCAATCACTGGAAAAGAAACTTAATTTTTTATTAATTAGTTTTGTTATAAATAATGAAAAATTACAGTTTTCATGCTTCAATAATACGTAAAAACAATGGGTCCTTCAGACACATAAAGTGTGTGACTTGTGATTACAACACTTTTATTAGACAACTGTCTATCATACACTATAAAACATCATAAAATATAGTAAATTCCGTTTTACTCGTTTTTAATAAAAAAAAAAAAAATTAACTAAATATAAACTAATTCAACAGACATGGCAGATTACCATTATTTCGTCTTAAGTTTTCAGTTTAATTTTGTTTTGTAAGAATCAGAATTTGTTCAAATTTCTGCTAATTTTAGATAGATTTTTTTTTACAAAATTTGATTCCTCTATAGTTAGCTGTTTGCTTAAAAAATATTTTCTAAAATCGTAAAATCCATAATACCTCTTTTTGTCAATATAATTTGAACAAAAACTTGTTCATCTCATCCTTTCATAAGGAATTATTTTTTGGTGTAAGTTTATTATGATTCGTCATACGGTATGAACAGTATCCTGTCTATAATATAACCATTCAGGATACTTTATAAGTCAAAATTCTTTTATTAACGTAAAGCTCATCTTCTGGTTTATTAAACATCATGAAGTTTTTTTTTTTTCAGTTAAAGCAACTATTAGCTCACGATTATTTCATAATTTAATCAACCTAGATTAGTAGTTTGGGGAAAAAAAAGTTTCCCAAAATCACATATTGCTAAAAAAAATAATTTTCCCATGATGCAATGTTGTCCTATGTTGCTATAAAAACTATATTGCAGATCTAGCATAGTGGCTACTTTATTAATAGATTTATTTGATCCATTAAATGGCGTAACAGGAACTTAGCATTCACAAACTTTTAGATTCAAACCCATTACACACAGTCATGATCAAAAAATTGTCAAAAAAGAACTGAAGAACCCAAAAATATTTAAATCGGTTAAAACTTTGAAATAAATTTTTTTCTTAATTACTATACATTAATTTTATTATAGTAAAGTAATCATTATTATTGTTATTAGATTATAAATCATACTGACTTTAACAAAATATTCAAGTAGTATAAAATTATTTGTGTAATTCAATTACTTTTTGCGTTTTATTTTATTCAGAAAGCAACTCAAAAATGAAGAAGAAACATTTTAGACCAGTATATGTTACGACTGATTTGAGCTGAAACACAGCTATATTTAGTCGAAAGGTTTAGTTAACCTCTGCGCCAACCTAAATAGAAGACTATAAACCTTTAAAGGGAAAGAAACTTTAACACATGATTATTTGGAATGTCATGGAAAGTTTCAAGCAGATATGAGTCTGAGTTATGTTGATAAACAACAAATTGAATAACTACTAATACAAATTGTAAAGAACTGAGTCTGACAATATTAGAAGGACAGAAATACTAAAGTACTATAGGATTCAAATCAACTTCATGAAAAAAAAAAATGTTTGGAGCAGTCTGAATTCATCATTAGTATAAGTCACCATATTATAAAACTAACTGAAAATTAATTTAATCAATCATTTATATAGAGAGTTTACTTATTTTTCTAATCAAGACTACAATGATATTAGTAGTTGTTTCTCTTGAGACAGTAACCCAAATCTATGAAGAACGTCTAAAACATGCTGGTAATGAGTCCCAGGCATCAGCCTGGGGAGTCGATCTAGTAATGCCACACTCTGATACCTACAATTTTGCATAGACTTACTCTAACTTCGACTCCATGATTTGAAGTTGTTTTACTTTACTTTTTTTTACTTTTAATACATGTTATCTCAAATGTCTGTTATATACCTTTAAATAACAATTTTATTTCACTCAAATGTCAAAAAAAATTTTTAAGTCAATGTAAACGACAAACAAGTACAGCAGGTGAGCATTATTCTAAGATTTTTTTTCGGTTTTCATATTTATATTCCCCTTTAGGGAAATCGGAAGCTCATGGATTTTTAGTTAATTATTAATTTCAGGTTTAATTTTTTAACAAAATTGCATTGTTCCTTAACTAAAAAAAATTCTGATATCATAAAATGTACCATAAGACCCCTTTTTGTTATGTAATATTAAAAAACATACAGTTTATTAAAAGTGTAAGAATGTATCATTCTTACATAAGGTACTATTTTAGGTATAATATCAAATTTATCCATCAAAGAGTATAAACTCTATCATTCCCACAACTATCTTTCAGAATCAATCGTAACCCAAAATGTTTACATTCTATTGCAAAAAATGTATTTTCAGTTGTTGTAATGCATGAGGTTTTTCAATGTATTGGGTTTTGTCAGTTCCATAATAATCCCAAAATTTCAAAACTTTAATTAGTACCTATTTTAGGAAGAAAAAATATTGACTTCAATAACATGTTACCCATAAAAGTGACATACCCATGATGCACTTTTCCCCCAAAAAATATAACACATATCCACTGTAAGGTCAACTTTCGTAAAATATGAATTTAATCCATTAAACGGTGTGGTCTGTAGCATTCCCATAAACTTTTGGGTACACACGCATCCAGCTACCTATGCACACAAACTCACATATCATCGGAAAAACGTCAAAAAAGAATTAAGAGCATCAAAACTGTAAATGTGTAAAATCTCGAGATAGAATTATTTTATGATTACTATACTTTGCTTATAGTAAAGTAATAGTTTGTCGTTGGTTGCACTTGAGCATCACCACCATGAAAACTCAAGAACACTACTCACAATTTAATTCCGTTTTTATGCTCCATTTACTGGTAATGCTCGCACGCATATGCGTTGTCATACTATTGAAATTAAAAAAATTCTGGTAGGCTATTTGAATGTTCAATTTCTGATGAAGGTAAGGGACTACGCTTACGGGACGTGCGTAGGTAAAAGACTTATATTAATAACTGTCAAGTTAAAGAAGGAAAACTAAAACAAAAAGCCAATGCTTCGGTTAGAAGAATAAATAACGAAAGGGTTTATTTAGTAAAAAAAATATTTCAATATTTGAAAAATAGTTGGAGAGAAAGATGTTTATCTTAATGCATGAAGAAAATAAATAGAGTATGGAAAATGAAATATTGTGAAAAATGATTTAAGAAGAGAAATTTTTCAATAGCCGCATTTGACGGAGTGAACTAATATTCTTCTTTCCTTCCTCAGCCAGGTCACTAAAATGTTTTTATACTCAATTCGTCCTAAAATCCATTAACAGTAACACCATAATGGCATTCTAACGGAACTGAAATTACAAGAGTCACTGGAAAAAGGTACATCATATTATATATAGAGTAGAGATTAAAAATTATAAAAGTCGAACTTCACGCCTACTAAGGGAATTCGAACAATAAAAAAAATACAAATCTTCATGGTGTATTTGAAAACCAAGAAACACTTTTCCATGATTAGTCTATATTGACTGTGCATGCTTATGTGACTACTTTTTTTTACGAATTTTTTATAGGTCGCGTCGTTTAAAGGATCATATAAAATTTGAAATTTCAAGAAATTTATTTTTGTTGACAATGATAAATATGCATGTATAACGTTTATAAAGTAAGTTGTAAAATTGCCAGTCTAGTAAAACAATATAATATAAAGATAGGGTTCGAAACAAATAATTCAATAGCGGTCTTCGCCAAAGTCGAAAACCCAATTGACTTGTGGTTTGATCATTGATTGTTGTTTCACTTGTTTATGTGAAATTTTTTCATATATTGGGTTTTTGACTCTGATGAGGACCGCTTGTTGCGGTTGAAAGATCTTAGTCTTGTTTTCCCATTTTCTTATTGTGGTTTGATCATTGATTGTTGTTTGACTTGTTTATGTGAAATCTTTATATATATATATATATATATATATATATATATGGCAAACGGGAAAACCCTAAAACTAAAGTTGAAAGAAGATATTAATGAATATCTAAATGATACAAACGAAATCGAATTAGCAAGACCGAATTAGAACACCGAATAGAATATGGACATGAACCTAAGGGTTTAGGAAATTCAATGGACTTAATAAAGTCCGGGCAGAAAGAACAGAGACTTAATATAACATAAAAATTAGAATTATATTTTATTTTTAATATAAAAACATAAAGAATCGGGTAATATAATAAACGATATTTAATAAATCATAAAACTGATATTTTATGTAAACTTTTTTGAAAAATGAAACGACAACTTGAGAGACTTGACAAAGACAAAAATAGGGGAAAAAGAAGAGACTAAATTATGATAACTAGATAAAAGTTTTTTAAAATAATTTAATAATAAAAAAATCTGGACAGCAGTGGGAAATAGGTTATATATGTAAACACTGACAACGACTTCTTGGATTAGTTCTTTTCGGAGATGGATAATGCCAGAAACCGACTGGATAACTCCAACAGCAGTATACTGTCTATTCTATTTCTAATATCAATCATACTAACCTCAGTGGTATAATCATTAAGCATGAATTGTTGTAAACTCTGAGGTTTTATTAAGATTGAGATATACAAAATCCAAAAAGTTTCGACTCGTGGAAATTAATTTCTATTCTTTTTTAATTATATTCTCCTTGCAGTTTTGCAAATCCACGGAATGGTTTATCCAAAAATATTAAGAGTCAGCTAAATAAAAACACTCTATCATTTTACCATAAACTACGATTAAGTCTTTCCCCTGAAGAAATATTGGACTAGAATAGAAAGACTTCTTGAAGACCATAACTACAGTTTTCATGACTGAGAAATTCTCTGACATTATTTCAAGCAGTCCAGCTTAAGCAGTATGTTCACAATTATTAGATACACATCCGCAAAGCTTCATATACTCTGGTATAAAAAAGTGTCAGAAAAAATTCAGGTGACGTCGTTCGTGTAAATCCTGTAACACACTGTAATAAAGTGTTGATAATTGTTGATCAATTTCAGATAATAGTAAAACAAATTGTGATAAAATATCAAAAATTGCTGGTACTTAAAGCATCGCAAACAAACGAAAGGGTCTTCATCCTGATCTAAAAAATTGGAGAGAAATGAAGTAATTAACATACTGTTTTAAAATTCAAAAATATATTTGGTCCAAAGATTAACTACTCCTGATTATAAGCCGAAGTAATTATTCGTCATTTTCAGTGAAATGTCGAATAATGGTCAGGAGTAGTTAATCTTTGGACCAAATTCTTAAGAAACCTATTTTTGAATTTTAAGAATCAGTGGTCAACAAGCTATATCAATACACACTGTTTCAGTTTGTTATTTTGGCAAGGTGATTAACTTATACCAAAAAATGAATAGAGATTATATCAGGTTTTTTCTTAATAATATTAGTGTCTGGAAGTTGTTAAAAGTAACCTCATGTTTTATCTGAAATTCAAATCAGAGATATAAAAGGGAGGGAAACAGTTAGAAGGAAGACAACCTTCCTTTATACGAGGGCATTACAGCCATCACGTCAACCTTGAGGTGTTAAGGTTAATTATAGTCCAACAAATCTAGTTTCATTTGTTTTGAATGTGATGTAAAGAAATTTAAAGATCATTTTCTTCAAGTATAGTTCTCAGCACTAGTGATTAGGGAACCAAAAAGTATTGTAATGAGATCAACCTAAAGGATTAGTCAACGGAGGTAATGAAATCTGTCTTACTTTGAAAACTTGCTTGCAACATCTACCAGTTTTGCAATTTTTTATAATCTTAAGAAGTAATTGCTCATCGACTGAAAATTTAAAAATGATACCTTCTTTTAATCAACCCAGGAGTTTTTTTGTTATTAAAAATAAAAAGTTTATATATTTGGCTACAGACATTATAGTTTCCTATCAGGTGTAGTTCCCAAACTATGCAATTCAGTTGTTTATAAAGACCATACCATCGCAGGAATTTTAAAACACTTTCGTTTCAATCATAATATCACTTTCATCTTAATAGTTGCAACTGTATTACAAAAATAAAACAGAATCACGGTGCAACAGAAAAAGGAAATGTTAACATGCATTAAAAAGGAATGTGGGAAAAAGTTGACCATCTTACCTCTTCGTTTTTCTTTACTGATATGATTGATTAAAACTGACAATGACAGAAGGGCTTGAACTATTTAAACATAAAACACTTTATTACAAACTGCCGTCCGACCTCGTAACTTGTTGGTTGATTCGTCCTTAAATAATTCTATACTAAAGTTTATTGGAGTAGGAAATAAATTAAAAGAATTTGACATCGTACAGACCCATTCATAAAATAATTGTTCCAATTGCAAAATACAAATTTAATTCAATGTAAATAACCCAGAATTTTTGGTCTAAATTCGTCACTTACGTAGGCTACAGAATTCAATATATTAGGAATGTTGCAAGATTTGGAGAGCCCAAAGATTCCCCAAGTAGTATAACAGGCAAATAGCTTGTTATGAATATTTTTTTCCTCTCTTAGTATTTATTCCATTGATTTTAAAAAGTGTTTTTTTTTACTTATCAAATGATACTCATAAAATCATAGAAAAATACTTTCGGTTTTGGCGATAAGGTTATTTTGTTACGTTTCAACACTGCTGAAATGTGTACAGCTTTCTTGTTTAACCAGGGACTAGTTTTATGTTACGTTTTATTATAATCCATCAAATGCAGCAATCTGTAAAGGCATACATAATTAATTCATCAACGTATACACCAAAAAAAAAATCAAACGACATGTAAGGAAAATGTATTTAGGGAAAAACTTGAAAAATGTCAAAATCTAAAATAGATTTGTTTCATTATTTAGCTAAAGTAAGTGAAACTGAATCAACTTACAGTAGACCTGGATTTACTATGACTTTGATGTACATGGGAATATTCTGAAATTATAATCAGATTGTGACAAAAAAATCTGTCTGTACAGTTTCATATAAACATAGTTTATAAGAATATAAAACATTAGTTGCTCATTAAAGGAGAACAATGTAATTAAATCAAGTCTCTGTTCTATATCAAGAAAAAGTTATTTAATTTCCTTTAATTGTCTACTAATATTTAAACTTTCACCACGAAGAGATCAGAGAAGTCTGGTACTCACTAGTTCTTCTGGTGATCTTGATATTTTATAGGGGGAGATTAAATCCATCTCTCAGAGAGGATGCAAGCGGTCATTCCCAAGCTTTTATTTTATCAAGTACTTTAAAGACCTCCGGATTGAGGAAAAATGTACGACACCTGGAGTAGAACAGCATTAACAAATGGTTAAGGTTAAGGTTAATTATAGTCCAACAAATCTAGTTTCATTTGTTATGAATAAGTGATGTAAAGAACTTTAAAGATCATTTTCTTCACGCATAGATCTCAGTGCTAGTGATTAAGAGAACCAAAAAGTATTGTAATGAGATCAACCGAAAAGATTAGTCAACTGAGGTTGATTAGTCAAATTTATGGTTGATGTACCTGACACCATAAAAAAGAATTAAAGCTAACTTTATTAAAAATAACAAGTACAACTTTTTTTTTGGTATTTTTTTGAAGTGTTTTATTCATTAATTATATGTTGGAATCGGCACCAAGTAAGGTAAGAGTTTTATTGTTCACTTCGGGTAAGATGTCAATTTCTTGTTCCAATTATAAATTAATGAACGCCTCTTATATAATTTCTATTATAAACAAACCACATATAAATCCTGCTGGGATCTAATTGTCATTAGCAACTTATAATTGAATATGACACCTCGTCAACATAAACGATGTTAACTTAACAGCCTTGAAGCGGAGAAATGATCAGCCTCCTTCATTAGTTCTAGTGCAAAACCAGAAAATCCGATTACTCGCTATGTTCGAGCTAATTAGTCAAGTAGTCGGCTTGTTATTTATAATGTTTCACGTCGCTACTGAGGTATATCATCATGGTAAACCTGCATTATTTTTCTAACTTTATTTCAAAATTAATTAAAAGGACTTTGATATTTATTTGAATAAGTATATTTTGTAATTATATTTTAAGTATTCCATGAATAACATATCTAAAATTGTTATTGCTTTAACAAAATGTTTTACTTCTTAATTATGCAATTTAGTTTTCTCACTTTTCTCTAGGATTTTTGTAATTTGTTCCATACATTCTCAAAGAAATTAATGATTATATATTTATGAATTGAAAATCGAAAATATAAGCTATATAAATTAGTTTATATTTCATTATTAGTTTATAATTATATTAGGTTAACGTACCAATGCCCAAAAGTGATTAAGCAATTCACAAAGTCATTTATTTTGCATAGATAACATATCTTGAACTCTGGGAAACACCTTGTCAATAACCTCTTGCTGGGAGCTTAAACGCAAATGAAATTAAAATCAACTAACAATACCTACTTGCTAGACCTGTATATTTTCAAAATAAACATGTCCGTGTAGCTATTGAAATACTTGTTTCAGAGTAGAGAAAAGGGTGTAAGAAAGTTGGAGTCATAGAAAAAAAAGGTGTAAGAAGTTGGATTCAGACTATTGAAATATTTGTTTCGGAGTAGAGAAAAGAATATAAGAAGTTGGAGTCCTACATTTATCATCAAACTTTATAACCCTCGTGAAAGATCAAGACCCAGCCATATTGTTAATGATCGGTTTAGGATTAATCTTACAAAGTTCAAGATGTATTGGTAATTTGGTAGTTACGAAAAATTTTTAGAATCTTGTTTATTCAATATTTTAAAATCTTATATTTATTATAAGGCAGCTCAAGAATTAAGTTTACCTTTAAATTGAAACAGGCATATTAACAGAAATAAATTAGTGACAGTTAGAACAATAATGGAATCTGTAGTATCTCTTTGACCCTTTATAATCATTATTACAATCAACTGTTGAAGTTTTGTGGAATGTTGGTAAATCAAAAAAGCTCCAATTGTATGGGAAATTAGATGGAGAAGGGTGATTATGAGATGTGACGCCACAAGACTCATAGAAGATTAGGCGAAGGTGTAAGGCGCGAAGCGAAAGTTAAGGCACGTTCACCGGTTATTTCAGCAGGCGTTCTGACTACTCCGTCGGTGATCGAATCATTGCAGTCACCAGCTCAAACTACGAAAGTCTGTTTCTTTTTATACTAATACAATGTACTTAATTATAATTTGTTTTTAGAAAAAGAAAAACAAAAGTTTGAGAAATGATTTTAATATGGAATCTTGATATATTCCTAGGTATTTCAAATGTAACTATAATAGAACCTTCTTGATTTCATGTAATTACTTCCTGAATAATACTGAAGTTTCAGTGACTTTGAATCACAGATAAGGAAATTACAGGTTATTTTGATGTAGAAATATGCAAATACGCATTGAAAGAAAGTATAGTGAAGAAAATGCATAAGTAATACACATGCCGAGCGTGGGTGGGGCCTGATGGAGTTAAGAAACGGTTGAAAGGCCACGAGTTAGAGTGAGAGAGAACAAAAGTAACCGCCAAGGTAGAAAGGCGCCAAACACAACCCACCTGTTCGTGATGCTGCCTTGGACAAGACACCCAGGTGCGCGTTAACCGTACTCCTCAAACAATCCTTTGTCTGAGCACTTATTTACAGGCGTTTTGAAGAAAATCACAGCTACAATCATATCAATTCGGTAACTCAATTCTCTTAAACTTCTGCTTTTCTATGAGCAAGGTAATTATAAACAAGTTAGATTTTTATATTTTAATAGATTCACACAATTTGAGGTCTGCTGAGATATTTTTTGAAATGTTTTTGATAATATGTGTGTGAATAAAAAAAAAATGTTTATGGCCGTGCTACGAGTTACACTTTTGAACCTTTAAAGAATATCACATTCAAAATTAGACCTATACATAGTAAAGATATTGTGTACGATTTAGTAATATTGCATCATGAAAGAGTCAATTCATCACGTATATTTCAACACTGCTGAACTACTAACTCTAGGGTAACTAAACTTTTTATTGGTATAGAATTGATAACAACATTAACCAATAAAGCTTCAATTTTTTTTAATTTAGAAAAAATCAGTTGTGCATAAAAATATTAAGATTGCATTTTAAAGATCATGAAAATGATTCTTATCACACCTTCTGTCAGGTCATAATATAATTGAACACAAAAACTAGCTCCCTATTGGTTGGTGAGCCCTATATTGTTTGACTGTAGAAAAAATAAAACATTTATAGTCGGAACAAATGAAACGCCATACAACAGTAACTGAAAATAATAATTAGTTGGCCTCAGAGTTGGCGTTTCGGGAAACAAAACAGTCAAGCATAGGTCAATTTAAACAGTAAAAAAAGACATTTACCGACGCTGGTGAAAAATTGATGCCATATAAAATGTTTATTTCCAGCGACTATGATACATTTTGAAAACTTTACGGCTTTTTTGTTGTTATCCATAAAGGAGTAGGTTAGGTTGCAGTGGCAGTCCCACAAGGGCACACACTAGGCCGAACATTGGCCCTTTGTGATACCACACAATGAAGATTGATTCTACAGTGGGAGTCCTAAATTTTGCCTAACTCAAGTGTATTTAGAGTACCATAAAGGAGTAAATAAGAACCCTTCCGATTTAAATGTGCTACTTTTTCTAAAGAGAAATCTAATTTTTCAAAATTATTGTTAAAAGATTAAAAGAAATATAACAAATTAAAAGATTTTTTAATATAATTAAACTGTAATGAAGTGACAAAGAAGTGTATTATAATTTATTTGATACTTCCATACTCTTCAAGTCAATACAATCTGTTTCTCGGCCCATAACAAATCAACATCGTAAATACATTCTTTTGAACTCTTCATTTCATCTTGGATAAAACTGTATAACAGTTATTTATTTATTGAGAATATAAATAAATTGTTGGTAGGCAATACCATCGTGAATGGATGTTAAGGTTGTGTTATTCACACAGGCCTTCAACGAAGGGCATCTTATAATAACTATAAGTCCAATAATGTTCATGTATTAATGCTAAGATATCATGAAATATCCAATACAATGAACATTAATTAATAAAAATATACATATTATTTACTAACTAAGAAACAATAATTTTATTCTTCATGCTATATTGTTTTATATTTTGTGCTAGCAATAATATTTGTTTTTAAATAATTTGCATGTTGTAATTAAATCCTGTTCAAGGAGAAAAAACGCTATATTCTTTTGCACACAGGCACCTCTGCAGCCTTGGTGGTAGATTTTCTTCTCCTCCCGACCACTTCCAAAATTTGTTCTTCTTCTAGATTATATTTCGATGAAAAAAAATATGGAAGGTAAGAAGTTAATATTTTTATATCGTTATTAACTACCCCTGATTTACTATCAATAATATTATATAATATATTTGTAAATATGGAAAGACTCTAATGCTGTAGATCAGTGTTTCCCAAACTTTTTCGAGTGACCGCCCCCTTGGGTCCATAAACCTAAAACTCAACACCCTTGAATAATAATCAGATTCCTAGACTAAATAACCAAATGAGTAACATTTTAATAATTAAATTAAAATAATTACTAATTGAATATTTATTTAGAATCCAATAGATGTATTGTTTCATAGCATATTTATGCAAAAGAATACACAATAAAAGAAACTTAGATGAGAATATACTTTTAACATAAATATGAATTATCAAAACAAATAATTTTAAGAAACTGTTTTCTAGAAGTTTACATGTTGTGTTTTCACTTAAATTTAGAAATTATATTCCATGAACATTTTCAATTTATGAAAATAGAATCCCCGCTCCTTTTTGCATTACCGCCCTCCGATATAAATGCACCGCCCCCAGGGGGGCGGTACCGGCCACTTTGGGAAACACTACTGTAGATATATAATGCTGGAGAATTCTTGTGTCATTTCTTATTAAGAACTTGTTTTTTTAATTAATATGCACTCAACATTAGTATTACAAGTAAAAAGGTTAGATAAAATCGATAATACATTTTCTTCGACACACAATAAAGATTCTAATACAAATGATAACAGATTATTATTGATTAAAATTATCAATTATTTGTAACACAAATAAATATATTCAATTCCCAAACTTCCCCTAAAATCATTCAAACAATATTTAGTAAGCTTTAGCATAAGTCTTGCTAAGTTTGATTTTTGAAGGGCATTACTTATGTAATTCCGTCCGGTTTATTACCAACTAACTGATTGTATGTTAATTTTTTTTTTTGGATACTTGGACTATAATTTCATATATTTAGAAGTTTTAGCTTTTTGATTTTGTAGCGAAAATCGGGTGGACACCCATTGGTGGCACTCCGTAACTATATTTAACCTTTATAACGACAGAAGGTCTCGTGGTCATTGCCCTTTTAGTCGTCTTTGGGGGTTTGTGGGGAAAGTTAAATTAGAAGGTGATATTTTTTTTTAAAACAGATAGACTAGCTGTGTGACTTTCTTCAAGTTAGCCAATTAATTTAAGATGGCAAACTACTAGCTAGGATTCAAGATTTTAGAGGGTTTCCTAGAAGATGGCTGTGTATAGTCAGAGAATGAGGAAGGCCATGTTAGAAAAGGATTCTGCAAGGGGATTTCATACTATGAGTACTGATAGTATCAGAATGAGTTGCACAATCTAAAGGGAAGGGAGTGCGATACCAATGAGGCTTGGGAAGAAAGTCAGGGAAGTCCCGGCTGATTTTGCAATCTTATAGTTCCATTCGTTGAAATATGCTTTAGCACCACTCCACAGAGTAATAACTTTGTTTCAGACTTACTATTTCCTGAATTTCGTAGAATATAGGGAGAAATTTGACAAGCAATTCAAGATCTGCATGTTTTTGTTCCAAAAGTTCAAAGTTTCCAGTATACGATAATAGTTTCTCTTTGTTACTACTGATAAACCGAGAGATAGATACAAGGTAACACTGAAATTAATTTTTAATGAACACTTGTTAGTTAATTTATATCCTCTATTGATGTTTGAGGCAATTATTATTCGGCAATTATGAAATCAAACAATTTCTAATATAATTAAGACTCGGCATCCCTTTCTTAATATTATAATGCAAAAACTATGCTGAGCTTGTTTACTTCAACGAATGTTTTCAACACTCGTAGCGGATTCACATTGTTTACGTCTTATCTGAACCGTTTGTATGGTTGTTATTTCTTAATCGTCTCGCTCGTCATGCTGGTATAAGCAAACAGTTAACGTTCTTTTTAGCAAAGCGTTTTTAACTACAAAGAATTTTATTTCCTTCTTATATGAAAAAGAGAAGAAACAAAGAAAGAAAGGGTGATAGATGTAGACATGTAGTGTTTAATATAGATAGAGAAGGGAGAAAGTGTATCCATACTTCATTTAACCATTTACCTCTCAATCATCAAATTTAACGATTACTAATATGCCAGAAAGACGTATGTGTATTCTACAACAAAGAAATAGACTGGGAGAATTTGCATGGTTAAGATGGGAAGGTTACTGAACTCACCGACGGAGGTCTGTGATAATTGATAGAAGGTTCAGCCAAGTTTAAGCAAAAAGCATTTCACTGAATAAAATACAGTCAGATGAAATATAGAACCAGGAGTCATTAATGAAATTTGGGTCGGTATTATGATTAAAGAAATAAGTAAAGGAAGAACTGGGTTAAACATTTGAAAGTATGACGTCCTTCACTCCTCTAACATGATCAGGAAGCTTGGGAAATACATGCAATGAAATAGTCATCCATGCATAGATAAGTTTAAAGACGATACATGGTATATAACGTTTATATATGGGAGGTTTTTGGGAAGTAATGGAAGGGTTTTCATTTAGAATGGACCAAGCGTAAGAACAAGAAGAATACAAAATAAAAACAACTCTTCAATAATCATTAGTTGTGCAAACCGTAATTGTGTGGTATTTACTCATTCTGAGGTAAAATGGATAAACCAACAAAAGTCTCCACACAAATGACGTTTTATTCAACGCGTTTCGAACACTTTGTGTTCATCATCAGGAAGACACTATAATACAAATTATATCTAATTAGTTACAAAAATTAGAGTGAAATAATAAAATTCAATTAAGAGAATTGAATTTTATTATTTCACTCTAATTTGTGTAACTAATTAGATATAATTTGTATTATAGTGTCTTCCTGATGATGAACACAAAGTGTTCGAAACGCGTTGAATAAAACTTCATTTGTGTGGAGACTTTTGTTGGTTTATCCATTTTACCTCAGAATCTTCAATAATCGTATAAAGCTAATAAACACAGACGAAAAAAGGAAAAAAGTAATAATAAAAAAGAAAAAATGCTTCGGTATTTCCTGGGTTGAAAATTGGGCTAAATATCAGTAATTAACCATGGCGTTCTATGACAGAAGACAGATAGTTTCATAGTGAAAATCAGTTTTTTAAGAGATTGAGATGGAATTCTTTAGCTTTCTTGACATGTGTAGGATGACGTATGTTATAATAGAGGTCTAATGTAGCATCGACGTCTAAAAAAGAAATGAGTCTGTTAAAAATATAGTAGGTGAAAGTGAGTAAAAAAACAAAAATCTTCTAAAATTACACCAAATGAAGAAGATATCAACGTAACGGGTGTACAAAGCAGGACTTATTGAGGACTGACAAAGAAACAATTCTCACCAGCACTTATGAATAAAATCTAAGTACTTTTTCAGATGTTTTAATAATATCAATGTTGCTAAAATTAGTTAATAACAAATGTTTCTATGATAATGATATGATACTTTATGTTATGATCTGTATATATTAAATATTAGAGGATACCAAGAGGAGGTACTAGCGCTGTTATATATTCACCTAATAATTTTTGAATGTCAGAAGATAATATAAACAATATCGTACCGTTACTATCTAGTTGAATAATGAATATCTATCACGTTTATATTTCTAGTTATTTTGTGGTCATGAATAATATATATATTTCAAAATACAAAGATTATCCAAAGTTGTTTTATCAAAATACAACTGGAAAAATTGAAATATAGAACAGAGGAAAACACTTCTTGCAGTTGATAACTTGCAGAAAAGGTTGCTATCACGTAGAGTGATAAGAGAAAATTAACTAAGAGAAATGTGTATTAGATCTGAAAGTACTCACTTCCATATTTCGACACTTATTAATATCAGGAGAAGAAATGGCCATCAAGGTGGTTAGATACTGCTTCCTCACTCTTCTCCTTCTCGCTCCTTCTCCATTTACATATAAGGAGGATATAAGGTTGTGAATTTCTAAATAATAAAGTTAACAGCAGTATTATTTCACTCATTAAAATACTCCACCTCCTATGTTAAAAAATCTTTAAAAGTTGCCAAACATAGCTTCTAATTTATCATGAGAAAGTTACTTAATGACACATATTATAGTTTTGTCATATCATAAGTCATCCAACCAACTTCCTATGTTGCCTTGCCATCTTGATGTTAATATAATTTTCTCTAACATAGATAAAGTAAGTAATATTTCATTAAGAACTAGAATGTAGTAGTATTTAAAAATTTCATGAAAAATTTGCCATAAAATACACATAGGTAGACAGAAAGATCATTAAAATTGCGTAGCAAACGACATGAATATTTAGTGGATACAGTTGAATTGGTCACCTTTTTATTCTCTTGTCTTCCCATTTATGTCCTCTCCTCTGAATAGAGCACCTCGCGTTCTCTTCTTTTAACTCATTTCATTGATTGACTCTGACTATTTATTTGGTAGAAAGGTCCCATTTTCGGTTCTGACTTTTTCATTGTATTGTTTCTTTTTGTTCTGAGTTTATATTAGTACAAACGAGAGCTTTGTGCTAAACGAGAGCTTTGAGATAATTTTTTTCTCAGTTCTTTCTTATAATAAAGTTCTTTGTTCACTCTGACAGGGTCAGTCCTCGGTTCAACTTCCTTTAAAATAGATATATCACCTCCCACTCCTCATCGTATCACACTGAACATTTTCCAGTGATTTTGTATTCATACAAAATGTGAACACAAAATCACTAGATTGTGCATCTGAAACGAACTAACCTCTTCTTCTTCTTCCCTTCTATTCTCTTGCTGACGACGAACTGAGGTTCAAAATATTTATTCTATTAAGCGTTTTCTCACTTTTTTAATGGGTTACTTATTTGTCCGGTTTTGAACGTTTCTTTATTTTATGTATATATATGTATATTTAATACAAAGTTTTCTCATCTCGACCACAGATATTCTCCACTATTTTTCTTTATCGAGGCCCGGTTTAGAGTCAAAAAATTCTCAAAAAAATACTCCCAAGCTAACAATTCGTAAATATTTCTAGACATGTTCAAACTCCATCGCTACAAAACTAATCACGAAAATAAGAAAAAATAAGTTGTTATTATTATTATATACATTATTAACTGGTATGTTTTAGAAATTATGGCATATTCATTTCAATTTATAAGCCAATTATAAGAATAAAATGTTTCAAGTTAACGGTTGACAATTTTAGAAATCTTGTAGATGTTTTAATGGAAATCATTGCAATTAGCTGAAACATTTCGATTGTAAATTAAGGTAAAGAGTGTTTAGTCTGGACGAGAGGAAGAAGTGCCCCAAAGACCTACTGGCCCATCACTGCGTAACAATGGGTGTTTTAACAATGGGCCGCTTCTCAGCAGCCGTGTCAACTGGGCCTTGAATGGCCACCGCAGTCAGCACACTTTCACCCACACACTTGTCTCCGAGTCCCAGTGTTACTGACTCAACGCCAATCATGTGTTGCATCATAAACTTGATCATCAAACAGCAAAAATAATTAGACATCCACTCATGTCTATATCCTTTACTATATCTATTTAGAAAATACCACTAAAAGTTGTAAAAGGAATGGACAAATATATCTGAAAATCCCTTTTTATTTACAATACCACCTCCGACTATTTGCCTCCATTCAGTCCCTCTCTATCACCCGTTCTTACCTTGTTTTCACTTTCAGTTCTTTGAAAACGAGATAACACTCGAAAGCACTTAGAACTTTTCCTTTACTTTCACTACTTTAGTGGTGAATTCCTTAACTATATAGTAATGTGTATTTATCGTAACACTTCTGCTGATAAAGAGACGAGTTGATATATTTGGGATGTTTATAAGAATAAGGCATCCTACTGGATGATCAGTTCTCTGATCAGTCGAGTCGAGCCTATCCCATTTACTGATATAACAAAATTAATATATAATATATATCGAGTAACTCACAACAAATTAAGTAAGGAATTAACGCTATGAGGCTTTTCCTACTCCAAGTTTGTGGAGAGCAAGTGATATATATATATATTAATTTTAAAGCTACATAAAGTTTTAAAGTTATTTTGTAACTTTAATTATTTGTCTGTTTGGACCGTCTGATTTCAATTCAAAGTGTATATATTAATTTTGTTATATCAAATTAATATTACATGTATCAATGATCAAACCACAATATGAAATGGGAAAACAAGACTAAGATCTTTCAACAGTAACAAGTGGTCTTCGTCAGAGTCAAAACCCTGATATATATATATATATATAATATACAATAAATACGTTAAATAAGAATCAATGATCAAACCACAATTGAAATGGGAAAAAAAGACTAAAATCTATCCCATTTCATATTGTTGTTTGGTCATATATATACTCGTATAAAAAGATTTCACATAAACACGTGAAACAACAATCAATGATCAAACCACAATAAGAAATGGGAAAACAAGACTAAGATCTTTCAACCGTAACAAGCGGTCTTCGTCAAAGTCAAAAACCCAACTTGGGTTTTTCAGTTGGGTTTTTGACTCTGACGAAGACCGCTTGTTACGGTTGAAAGATCTTAGTCTTGTTTTCCCATTTCTTATTGTGGTTTGATCATATACTCGTATATATACATGAATATTACATGAGCCATTGCTACATGAAAATATATAATAAAGTACTCTACATACTATGTTAAAAACTGAGTTCTCTAATAATTTTCAGTTGAAAGGTCTTATAACTGTTTCAAATGAAATTTTCTACTGATATTGTGGTAATTTCATTTATATATATATAATCAGTTCTTTAATCACAATCTACCTTAAAAAAATTTTTGAATAAAAAAACTATGTTTTTTTTTCCTTTTTTTTAGTTAAAAGTTTCTTTTCATTCAGTTTTCATATCGATTTTATTATTTTAAAAATGATATATAACTCATCTAAGTTTAATGTACAAATAACATTGTCTGGGGGACTAATACATATTTTTCGATCCACGTAATCATAGAAAAACTAAGATTTTATCTTTTTGGGTTATCTCCTAATAAATAAATGTATATATAGTATAATGGTGATTCAGAATGTTACCTAGTCACTGTAATTTTAAATATATCAGCTGCCGCAACTTATAAAAATATTTGCACAAACACACACACTGAGATAGCGAAAGAGACGGAAATAAAATTGTCTTGTCAATCTTTATAACGATAGTAGTTCATGTGATGAGATGTGACTTGAAGGTAAAAAAACCAATGTAATTTGTAAATATACCAATTATAAACAGTTATATCACTGAACTTGGCACAGAGACGTGATTTTGACAAACAAAAAATTTAAATTAACAAAATCAATAAAAAAAAAGTTTTATGTTGTTAAAATAAATTCTATAATAAACGTCAAATCTTACTAACGCTGTAATTGTATTAAACTTAATTCAAAGATGGAATAACTTGCAACACTTGGCCAACATAAAGCTACTTGCTCTGATATTAATCGAAGCCGTAATTGTAGTTGAAGTCAGGGGGAAATTACCCTAGCCTATAACGGGTTCTTTAGCAGAGCTAGAGCTTTAATTTAACCTGATAAGGGGTTATCGTATAGACCGCTAGATGTCAAAGATCTCTGGCCACATCTGAAAGCTTCTCGCTCTTAAAATTTAAAATTAGTTTTTTTTCAGTAAAATCGTTTTAAAAAAACTTATTAATTATTCTCACTATATTTGATTTCACATATTGTTATCATGTTTTACTTTCGTGCAATCTGAAATCACATATTATTTACTTTTAACAAGAAATGAAGCTTCAGCTGTTCTCAACAGACAGCCATTTTAAAACTCTGTTGGCCATCTATAAAGTCCTTATTTTGGACTAGGTTTCACTTTTCTTATGTTAACACTTTTGTTGTTTATTCTCTGATGAGGTAAAGAACTCTAGTTATTTCTTCTTGACATGACGAATATTTTTTGAGACAATCAGTTGCTTCTAAGACAGGAGTTTTTATTTCAAAGTTCATCGCAATCTGCTCAATCACGAAGAGGACTACACAAAAGTTCCCCGTCCAATGCTGCTGTCCCTATTTCAAAGGCATTGGGTATTACCCGGACCTTTAATTTGACTGAATCTGCTTGTAGAAGTTGAGTGTCACTTATGCTGGTCCCTAATAAATTCTCTGTTGCTGCTACAGCAGGAACATTAAGTTATGCTCCTGTTGGAAGGCTCCAAATAGTGGTAGAAATGGACGCCTTGAAATTCTTCACCCAAAATATTTTCAAAATTTTATCAGCAATGAAAAATTATTTGTCCTTTTTTTTAAAAAAAAAAATCAACATTTGCAGTTATCAACGCCATCTGCAGTGGAGTATATAACATTTTGACAATAAAAATTATCAGAAATGATGGGATTCCAACCTTCGTCTCTGTTGCAATGTTTAACGACTTTAAGATCTAAGTCTGTGATTTGTAAAATGAGAGATACCGCTTCCTTAAGAGTCGTTGTGTTTACACAAGGAATTCGGCTATAACTAGTAAATCTAGTGTTTTCAACATGGAAACGAGATTGGAGCTCTTTGGCTGCGACCCGTCTTCATGCAATTTTTGACGGTTGCTCTATGAAAAATCAACATGACATGGGTGGTGCCTTATTTGATTTTACTGTTCGAGAAATCTTGTGATTTGCCAGTTCATCGATCTTACTATTTAGTACTAGATAATTATGTAATTTAATTGTTCTGGGATTTAGTGAATTATGTAAATATTAAAAATAATGAAAATAAAAATTTAATCATAATTGAATGATAATAACAATAAATGAATTTCTCAATAATGGAGGCAAACGTGCCTATGTATTTTTATTTCTGGCTAAAGATCCTTGAACTTAAAATAGGAGCGAAGAAACAATCGGTATTCAAAAGAAGAGCCAAGGTTTGAAAAATTTGGTAAAACCACTTGGCGCCTGTTATTTGTTAACTGCAGACATCCGGCAAATTCACAAAGGAGTTATCCAAACCACTGTTAATATACTGAATTTACAAGTCAAAACTCAGAACCGTATTGTAAATTTCCTTTTAGCATATTTTACCATATATTTGTTATAATAAAGGTATGTGGAAAAATATGTTTAGTTTCTTCTTTTTAAGTAAAATAATGTAAAATATAAAGGGATGTATATAAACTGTAATTAAAACTATATTTGGAACTATTGTGATGATCTCTAATTAGTGAGGAGAGAATATATTCTCACTTATATATTCTGCGTCATAGTTGAAATCCCAGGCTGACACGACTTTAACAAATCCGTCGTGTTCTGGAAGTCAGCGCTGATATCCAAGTAAGCTATGCTCTTATAACAAAAAAAAAACTCGGCATTCCTGCTTGAAAGAGGTCAGTGAAAGAAGAAAATGTGAGGGCCGTTGAATGTAAGACTCCAAGGTCAAAGGACACTGATGCCTCATGTCTGATCTCAGGTGCATCCTTCGTGTATCAGGTGTCGCCTTACACTGGAAACGTGTCATGATTTTACTCTTACCATCAAGTCACCACATCTACATATATAAATAAAGTTTAAAAGGCAGCTTGTCTCCCAAACAAATCGATACTACTTGACCTATTGGGTTGAAACTTATCAGGCACGCGTCTCTTCCACGGATATGATATACATACACATGTTTGTATCGAAATGGACTAATACATTTAGCTATGTCATATGCAATTAACTTCTATCCTACAATAGATACACTGTATACATCAAATGTTAAGCCAAATAGATTTATTAAATTTACGAAAAGCTTTTGCGGATATAATTTTTTAATTAGAAAATCACTTGAGTTGCGAATCATCATCTAAAACTACAATGTTTTGGACATTACCAGTTGTAAGATGCTTCTTCAATAGTAGAAAACCCTTCCTAATTATATAAATTATAGTTAACAATTTCACATTCAAAACGTCTTTTATAAACCTTGAGGGTAGAACGATTTGTATTGTTGTTTGATTTTACACATACAAAGACAATCACCGTGATTATTTAAGGAAATCAAATTGAATTCAATGAAAACTAAACACCCTAGGATTTTATTCAAATCGATCATCACGATAGTCAGTGTAAGACGTGATTGTTACCATTGCAGGTCTAACACTACAAGGTGGACACAACAAATGCTACTAGACACAATAGAATGCTGCTGTTTTTAGCAGTGCAAAACTATAAAAAATTATTTTTAAGCGAATTGTCAAAATTGGAATTTTCATCATGGGAATACTCTTTGGTCTAGCAGTTAACGTGCTTTAAATTGTTCCGAAGATTCAAAGTTTGAAATGAGCAATACCGTAAATTTTAATTTGGAAGTTCGTAAATGTGTATACTTTATTTCGGAGAGCATACAAATAAATAATTAAGATAGTTTTGAGGTATTGAGTTAATAATTTGTATTAAGTTAATGGATGGAGAAGCAATCTACCTATACTATGTTAGAGGTATAATCAGTCACCCATCTTAGTAAGAATTGTAGCTGGAACAACAAACCCGGCGTACGAGCTAGCCAACTTTAAACCTCAGGCAATCACTACTCTAAGTACCAACAATTGACTTTCTCTGGGTATTATACATTAATCTTCATAATCTCATGGTTTGTATACCACATTTTTCAATACAAACTCGATCTGTAAAACAAATATCTACTTAGTGCCTTCTACTTGAAGAAGCACCATATAACTGACAATGCCCGAGACTATTCATTTGAGGATCAATAATTTTTAATTCCACCAATAAATAATCTGATTACATCTAGTTTCAAATCCCTTCAAGAGATTAATGTTTCTTGAGTAATTAGTTGCTGGTAAAAACAATTGATACTAGTGGATGTATTAGTAGTTAAAAAAAATGTTTGTTTTCATTTTATTGTTAGCATTGTTTGTTTACAACTGCTGCATTTATAGGCTTTAAGCTTTAACGCTGTTCTGGTGATGGTAAGACTGGCACGTTGCTAGGCTCCCATTTTAGATATGGACTAAACTATAAATATGGATTTAAATCGGGAATCACTATATTTTACTTCACTCGCACTTCTGGAGTTGGGATTTTTATTGAGTGCCTGGACATAGCACAGGATTAGGACTGAAGGGTTGACATCCTCCCGAAGGAAGAGGTTCTCAAGACGTTCCACCTTTCGCATGACAAATTTAGGCTCGTTTACAATAGTATGCATGTCACCTGTTGGACCACACCTATCCCAAATTATTATAATCATGAAAACAAACAAATGATAACTTCCAAATGTTATGGACATCACGATGTTTTCTTTTTATCAACTTTATGTCTAATTATTCTAATAAAAAAAAGTATACTTAAACATTGAATAGCACTTTGTGTAAGTTAAACTATTACATATACTAATTCTGAAAAATCAACAAAATTCAAACTCTTATTTGCCAACACAAAGGATAGTGATTTATCTATACATGTAAGGTGATTGCACTCATAAGGCTCAGCACATGCCAAAGTGAACTAATTTAATGTGTGGAAGACAAAGGAAGACATACGCTGTAACAAGATCAATATATCTAAAATTATACGACGTAGACAGTTCAACATTAGAAAAGACCAAGTTTCAAAAACAAATACACTTGAGAAAGGTTTATACTTTCATGGCAAGAGTCGACGTGTGACTGATCAGTACCATTTACTAGGTCGAAGGAAGATAAACCTTCGCCTAAATTTCTAACTAGGGTTTATACTTCGTATTTTATCTCACATATTTATTGGATAGCTTGTTATATATAATGTAACAGGTGCCAAAAGTATCAATTTGGTAGAAATATAGTCGAGGGAATTTTTTTTAGTTTTGTCGACAAGAAAGTGTAAAATATTTTTTTAAGAAACGCTGTATGTGCTATGAATAGGAACACTTCACAATGATAAATGGAAGTATCTGCTAGTTATTCTGAGTAGAAGAGTCTTCATGGATTAATATTTACAATATATGCTTCTACTTAAGAATAGTCTTCTGGATACTTAAGTCAATGGAAAGACCTTCAAAAATTGTTGAAGCAATGGGGGTGGGGTGACTTTTAAGTTTAATCGAAATGTGGAAGTGAATGTCCAAGTAAAGCTAACCGAACTGAACATATGTTAACTGAAAACAACATTAGAACACCATGTAACACATTACTTGTACTTCTAGTATAATAAAATGTTTTGAAATATCAAAGAATTTAACTAAAGGGACTTTCATAACTTTTTTTGTATTTAAGGATTTGGTTCATAAAATACATATATATTGGTAGAAGAAACCAGATTGTGCTTAGAAAAATCTAGAAACTAGATAAAAGGTTGAGCTTGATTAGGCAGCTAAGGGAATCTCAAGGGGTGACGTGAGCCTGGAGGGAATGTCATGTGGTTTGCATAAGTCAGTGGGAGTTTACTGACTGAGGAGGTCCGCTGGGAGTGTCCGGGTGAGTGACAGTAAGTACAGGGATGTTTTACGAGATATTGAATCCCGTCAAGAGGTATCTCGAATCTAAAAGGGCGTGGTAATACGAGAAGTGAGAGATGCTCATACGACTTGATGTGCGCCCTCCCTGTTGTGAGATTTGGATGCTTGAATGGACCAAAGTGAGGAGTGATGCGAGAAGGAGTTTTGACAAGACGCTTTTTACGAAGGCACTTGAAGTTAGCTTACCGACTTATTGCGTATGGCGTGATGCTGTTGGGAGTATGACGAGATGAAGCAGATGCTGTGAGCAGAGACGAGCTTGCGTGGCCAGGTGCGCCGGCGGTCAGGACGGGGACTGTTGGAGAAGGACGTTAGTAACGGTTACCCCCTCCAAGCGAGACACGAGGGCGCATACCTCCCGCTACCTGGAGGCGGCCGCCACTCCTGCCTCTGCGCGCCTGCCTCTCAATCCTTGAAATACTATCACGTTCCTATCATTCAAACTTCGCTCCCTTCTTACGTCTCGTACTTCTTGTTGACCCCAAATTACACACCATCCCCGTCCTTTAGCTGCAAATCACATAAACTGCAATTTTACACCATTTCCAAATATCATTTATTACATGGTCTTGAAATCAAACATAGCCTTCCTAGTATCATTTTAGATAGAATTATTAAACACAGCTGTAATGATAGGTCAGTAAGATTATTCTTTTGATTTAACAGTATATATATATATATATATATATATATTTGCAAATAAATGTATATATCTATATGATCAAACCACAATATGAAATTGAAAAAAAAAAGACTTCAACCGTAACAAGCAGTCTTCGTCAGAGTCAAAAACCCAACTGCTGTTGAAAGATCTTTTTTTTCCCCATTTCAAATTGTGGCTAGATCATTGGTTGTTATTTCACTTGTTTATGTCAAATTTTGTATATGTATATATATACAAATACTTGAATAAACTGTGACACATAAACAAATAGAAAGAAACATAACAAAGACTCACTTTTTAAAATTTCGACCGTTATGGCGGTCGTCCTCAGGAGAAGGAGTGAATTGACAGAGGAATGACAGTCAACTCAGTTAACGGTTGGAGACCCAACCGTCGCTTCGCAAGTTCGCATGGTGTCCCTATCTCTACTCTCTTGATGACGGTTCAACCAAAAATTAGAGACTGTAAATGTGTTCGTCCCTTTACTCTGTATTTATAGTTGACTGTGAAACGTTTATCCTTATGGATGTTTTCCTGTTGATAAAATATATATAAAACTATAAAACAATAAGCCACAGTTAATTAAATTAAAAACAAGAGAAACAATGAGAAGCCTAGTGAATGTAACGAAGACAGATATTAAAAAAATCTGGAGTGGCCTGCACTCAACTTTACTATAACTAAACTTAATATCAATATTTTTAGGTATATAATATATAATATATCATTTAAGCATAATTTAAACATTTAAATAGGAGATGTTTATTAGTCTTTCATTCTTGAGGTAGCACAGACAGTGCTTGATCGACTTATCAGTATATATTATAATTATATATTATAATGTTTAAATATATAATATACATTATAATTATATAATATATATATATATATATATATATTAATTATTAGATATTAATATATATAAATATATATATAAATATTGATAAATATTTATATATATTTCCATTTTCATCATATATTATATGATTTCCATTGTAATTTCTTAATTGTAACTAATTGCACTTTTATGTATGTTTGATTTTTGAATGATTGTATTATTTCTTATATTTCCTCTGTTTTTGTAGGCCTATGAAAAAGGTTTTAAATAAAGACCAAAACGTTGGCAATGAGAGTTTAATTTGAACCTGAAGAACTGACCGAGTCCCGATAAACTTTAGTTTTGTACATATATATATATATATATATATATATATATATATATATATATATATATATAGTATATCAATGATCAAACCACAATAAGAAATGGGAAAACAAGACTAAGATCTTTCAACCGTACCAAGCGGTCTTCGTCAGAGTCAAAAACCCAACTGAACACTAGATGCAGAAAACATCTGGTGAGGAGTTGAGAAGAGTGGGAGGGAAGAGTGGTATTTTAAAAGGGTGAAAGCACAGGAAAGGACTAATGTCCAGAAAGGGATGTTTGGGGAAACAAAGGAGTACAGTAAGAAAAAGTAAAAAACTGTCTGCTAGCTGTCAACCCTCTTTGAAGAGGCTATTGCCCTCGTGACGAAAGTATCAAGTTTGAAGAGACCGTTACTAATGTTTATAATATTAGATCTATTAAATTTAATTAGAGACGATTCAATAATATTTCTTAACAACATTGATTTTTCATAGGTAATAAATTTAGCTCCTGTCCAATCAATATGATGATTTTCATTTTTTATATGCAAGAATAAGGCACTACTTTTTTCCTGTCTACTTACGTTATATTGGTGTTGTTTTACACGTGTCTTTAATGATTTACCAGTTTGACCAATATAAATTTTATGGCAATTTTTGCACGGAATTTTATAAATACCAGCGGACTCCAATTCGCTTGGAGAGTTTTTTATTAACATATTACCCACTTTATTACGATTAGAAAACACTATATTAAAATCAAGTTGTTTGGCTAATCTTGGAAGGGGGTCCAATGATTCATGGTATGGCAAAACTATAGAATTTGATAATAAAAGGGGCTCTTTTGAAGTATTAGAGAAAGTTTTTTTAGCACCCTTCAAAGCTAAATCGATATAAGAAGAGGGGTATTTTAATGAAAGGGCAATTGACCTAATGTTATAGATTAATCAGTTTCGATGTGAAGTCTCTTTTTACGAATGTACCTGTAACTGATCTGTTGAGCTTACTCCAGGAGGAATTAATTAATTATTCCCTTCCCCTTCCATCTACCACTATAATAGAGTTAATTAAGTTATGTGTGGTAGATTGTCATTTTCAATTTGAAAATAATTATTATATACAAAAATTTGGTCTTGCTATGGGTAACTGTTTATCCCCCCTCCTAAGTAATTTATATATGGAGTTTTTTGAGAGTAAAATGTTAAGCTCAATTTTGCCCAAAAATGTTAAATGGTATAGATATGTTGACGATATTCTTTGCATTTGTCCCAATTCTTTAAATAAAGTTGATTTCCTAACAAAATTGAATTCATTAGTGCCGACAATCAAATTCACAATGGAAGAAGAAATAAGTGGTAATTTGCCCTTCTTAGATGTCCTGATCCATAGGTTACCTAATGAGTTACGCTTTAGTGTATATAGAAAACCTACGAATGTACTTGCATACGTTCATTTTTATTCATCGCATCCAAAAAATGTTAAAATTTCTGTTTTTAGAAATATGTTTTTGAGAGCTTTAAGAATTTCATCTCCTGAATTCCTTAATGAAGAGATTAATAACATTAGGTCAATTGCCCTTTCATTAAAATACCCCTCTTCTTATATCGATTTAGCTTTGAAGGGTGCTAAAAAAACTTTCTCTAATACTTCAAAAGAGCCCCTTTTATTATCAAATTCTATAGTTTTGCCATACCATGAATCATTGGACCCCCTTCCAAGATTAGCCAAACAACTTGATTTTAATATAGTGTTTTCTAATCGTAATAAAGTGGGTAATATGTTAATAAAAAACTCTCCAAGCGAATTGGAGTCCGCTGGTATTTATAAAATTCCGTGCAAAAATTGCCATAAAATTTATATTGGTCAAACTGGTAAATCATTAAAGACACGTGTAAAACAACACCAATATAACGTAAGTAGACAGGAAAAAAGTAGTGCCTTATTCTTGCATATAAAAAATGAAAATCATCATATTGATTGGACAGGAGCTAAATTTATTACCTATGAAAAATCAATGTTGTTAAGAAATATTATTGAATCGTCTCTAATTAAATTTAATAGATCTAATATTATAAACATTAGTAACGGTCTCTTCAAACTTGATACTTTCGTCACGAGGGCAATAGCCTCTTCAAAGAGGGTTGACAGCTAGCAGACAGTTTTTTACTTTTTCTTACTGTACTCCTTTGTTTCCCCAAACATCCCTTTCTGGACATTAGTCCTTTCCTGTGCTTTCACCCTTTTAAAATACCACTCTTCCCTCCCACTCTTCTCAACTCCTCACCAGATGTTTTCTGCATCTAGTGTTCAGTTGGGTTTTTGACTCTGACGAAGACCGCTTGGTACGGTTGAAAGATCTTAGTCTTGTTTTCCCATTTCTTATTGTAATTTGATCATTGATTGTTGTTTCACGTGTTTATGTGAAATTTTTTTATATATAGTATATGTATTCATGAATTTCTCGCCTTTTTCCACTCTTGTTAATTTTTGGAAAGATTTTCCAGTTTTCTGATAGAATTCTTTGTAGTATGAGGTAGCGTTATATATATATACCATATATATCAATGATCAAACCGCAATATGAAAATGGGAAAATAAGACTAAAATCTTTCAACCGTAACAAGCGGTCTTCGTCAGAGTCAAAAACCCAACTGAAACACTAGATACAGGACACACAGTGAGGTCAACCCCTCCCCAGATGTGTGTTGCATCTAGTGTTTCAGTTAGGTTTTTAATTTTAATTAGCAATGCTATAGAATAAAAATGTTTGCTATTAGAACTTATAGTTATCCCGTCCCCAAAGATAACTTTAAATTAGGTCTTGATTCTGTTCAGACGCTTAGATTTATGTCATATCAACTTTGGATTATGCTGTTAATATTTTACATGATTAAATAAAAGAAGGAATATACTGAATTTCCCGAAAATGTTGATGACATATTGGGTTTTTTTTGTGCATATTAGATTAATAAAATAATGATAAATAGTACTAAGATTATTTCGTTAAAGAAGTGCTTAGCATTTACCGGAAATAAAGTTGAGCAAGAGGACCTTTGACCTCGATGACTTAAACAAAGGTAAATGGCGTAGCCAAGGATTTGCAGATAAGATCACGAGTGGAACTGTGTCCCTGTAAGGTTAACCACAGGAGGGAATTCATTGTGGTTTCCTAACAAGACTGCTTCTCATCTGCTTTGAATCAATTCATACCATAGAGCCATGTTTAGAGATTTTTATTGCCTCTAAATAATGTTTTACTCTATAATTTCTTCTGTCTTTGTAATATGCAGACTGCAGTTAACTTCCACCACTAACTGTCTGTATCCCCTCCCTCTTAACACCTGTATTTTATTGAATATAAATACAAAGATCAAGTGTTTATCTATCTATTTCTATCGCACAGATAGAAATCTATTATATATATATATATATATATATATATATATATATATATATATATATATACACTTTTTTGATGAAAATACGTCTCTGTACCAGTGCGCTTGGTTTCCCTTTCTTATCTCTCCTGAAGACGGTTCAACCGAAAATTAGAGACTGTAAGTGTGTGTTTTTAATTTCTCTACGTTTGTTTATGTACATTGAACTGTATATATATATGATCAAACCACAATAAGAATGGGAAAACAAGACTAAGACTAGTCTTGTTTTCCCATTTCTTATTGTGGTTTGATCATTGATTGTTATTTCACATAAACACGTGAAATAACAATCACTGATCAAACCACAATAAGAAATTGGAAAACAAAACTAAGATCTTTCAACCGTAACATGCGGTCTTCGTCAGTTGGGTTTTTGACTCTGACGAAGACCGCGTGTTACGGTTGAAAGATCTTAGCCTTGTTTTCCCATTTCTTATTGTGGTTTGATCATTTATATATATATATATATTTTGGATTCACAGGAAGAACAAATTTAAAAGAACACAGAAAGTTACTACTACATTTCGATTGCCTGTCATCAGGAAGATATGTGAGTCACCCCGTGGATAGGTGACGACCAAAGTCAAGTTGCATTAAAGAGGCACTCAATAAATGCCTCACACTCACACCATCCTGCGGGGCTCTTTGTTCCTTGACGACGATTCTCGAAATATGAGTGAGTTATGCCAGTGCCTACCTCTTTATGCTTTCATTATAATATACTCATATGAGGGAGCATATTATATAATATAATATAGAGCAGGGCTTCTTAAACTTTTTTATATAGCGACCCCCTTCAAGCTTAGGAAATTTTAAACGACCCCCTCCTCCATATAATGAAATATATATTAACCGTAGATGTAGATGTAATATCGCACTGTTTTACAATGTAAATAAAATAAGGATTAAAGAATACGTACCCATTCATTTCACATATATATATAATTGGAAACTACAATAGTACTTTGTATGATTTTTATTTGTATTTATATTTGTACGTAGTGTGTATACTAATTTTAAAATTTTATTTATAATGATTGAAAAGTATCAGATCTTTTCAACCCCCTTTCAGTAGTCTCGCGACCCCCCTGGGGGTCGCGACCCACAGTTTAAGAAGCCCTGATATAGAGGACTATGAGGGAGAGGTAGTAAGCTGCTGTGTAGGAAAGAATCCGTGTCATAACGTCTCTCACATCGAATGTAGTATCTGTCGTAAAGTCTCTTATATACGGACTTAAATATGTTTAACCTCGAAAACTTACGGATTCCTAATTTATATTCATTTAAAAAAATTGAAATATAGAACCATGAAAGTGTTAGTTTGAGATCAAAATTTCTACACAGTTCATTCTTTGTATATTAATGTAATCGTGTTTAGGATACAAGTGTTCAAAAAGAACATAATATGTTCAAGATATAAATAGCGAATTACTAGGCTCATTATATTTCCTAGTAAACCCATGATATATTTTTTTTCATTTGTTCCGTTAACTTTAAAATAAGAAATATCTATTTATTCATTTGTATTTTATTCAATGTAGACCTATTTATTATTTTATATACATTGAACTATCAATGTTTTCTATTGCTGAAAGTAGAATGTAACTGTCTTACTAGCAATCAGTAATAATTAAGTTTTTATGAGTTTAATTTTAACATATTTTATAGTATTAATTAAATATTATTCCAAATATGGATACATTCATATTTTCTTTCTCTGCATGATACTGATAACAGTATTTGGCTATTAATATGTTTGAGTTAATGTTTTAAATCAATATTACCTTGCAATATTATTAAATTGATTTCAACCCATAAATTTAGATAAAAAAAATACACATTTTAATTAAATAAGAGCTCCGAATGATCCTTGATATTAAACAAATAAACATAGTCTATAAAAAAAATTTTTAAACTATTAAATCAATTGACTTACTGTTTTCTTGGATTTATATAATAGTTTGAATGCTAAATTTGTAATATGTTTCAATATCTTTTATTTATTGTTTATTCACCTTAAAATAGTTTTATGAAACATTTATAATAATACAAAATTGTTATTTTGACAAGGAATTTAATATTTAAGTTTTGATGATGTTTTCTAAAGAAATTGTGGGTACATTTGCAAGTTCACAAAAAATAAGAATCAGATGAATACGAAAAAAAAACAGAAACTAATTAATGACCAAACTTTAATGTTGTTCAAAGAAAAGTAAAAATAAATCGTAGAATACATTCTGTTGTACACACAGATTTTCACCTGAAGTTGTTTAGGTGTGGAAATGTATCTTATTTGTTTATTGGGACTAATTTTACAACTGTCAATCCACATTGTAGTTAATTCTACAATGGAAGCACCTAATTTTAGTTACCAGTATATTTAGTGTAGGGATTTGTGAGAGGACCTGACATCGAACAGTGTCATGGGACTAACAACTGAGAGAACGAGTTCCACTGGGGACGGTGGATATTTTAATATTATCGAATTAAAATATCATAGCTTTAACATTTTCAATTGATGCTATATGTTCGGAATGATCTACATGCACCTTCATTATTCTTCAGGCCTAATGCCTCAAAAGATGAACTTGTCCAATATTTATCTATACAAATAAGCGTCTATTCCTCACTGGTAAATTTACAAAGGTTACTGAAAATGGGGTACAGCGGACGCCTCTTAATGCAATCACTAAAAGTGGTAACACTAACGGATTGATAACATTAACCGAAGAAATGGAAATTGCCATTTTAGCGTTCAAGAGACTAACTAAAGCTGAAGGTGTAGTAAAAAACTCAAATAAATGAAATATGTAATAAATAGTACAACTATAAGTTATAGTACACTATTTAAACTATAAGCATGGCAATAAGTTATTTATTTCGGAAATCGTCCAGCTTTGCCTGTTTCACATCATCTTGCAGTAGATCATTTATAAAGGACTCGTACTCATAATGAAGTTCAATTCAGATCTATTTTCCATTCAAAGTCGTAACACGCGAAGAGCTTTCCACATTTCCTTATTTGTTGGAATGTACACTACTAGTTGTTCATCCTCGGACATTTGTAAACAACATTTTTTCAAAGCGAATTTGACTTCAGTATCTTCTTTTGCACAACAAATTGTGGATACCTTTGACGTCCATCTCGAAGTTTGCGCGACTTTTTACAATTTTGCATAGAAGTGGATGGGATATTTGCAGTTGTGCAGCAACCCTACGTTACCCCATAGCTATCTAAAATTGCAGCTTTTTCTCTGATGCTTAAATCTCAGCGTTTTTTCATCTCGAAGGGATTGACTGAAAATCAATGAAAACAAAAAAGTCGCTGTTACGGTGTTTTTGTTTTAAGAGTCAGGTCGCTTGTTACAACTGGTAGCCTGATAGCAGTAACTGTAACTGAGTGATTTAGACGACAGTTAAAAATATCAGAAAACTGAAGAACATTGAAACAAGGAAATCTTATCTCTTGTTTTGCCAGAGATAAAATCCAGATTATTAGAACAATAACCTCTCACTGGGCATGAACTCAACGAAAAATGTCCCCAGGTTTGACAAAAAATTAATAACCGATGTTCTGATTACAATAAGTGATTTATTTGTAATGCATATTGTGTGTTGTGGCGGGGATCAGGAATTGCGATAATATTAACCGATTGATAGCATTATCGGTGATTACATTAAGCGGTGTCCACTAAACATTTGTTGTAGTTCGAAGACTGCAACATATCAAATGACTTTTAATAGGGCGTTGGACTCATGGTGGCTGTCGCTTTAGGTTAGGTCTCAAAGAACTATTCTGATTCAAGAGTACTAACAGCATCTTATCGGGAGGTTGGTAACCATTCAGACTTTAGCAGAAGCTAGCGAAATTCTTTCTGGGGGGCATTTTTTGATCACCAGTTTTCGTCTTGTATGAGCCCTGATGAAACTAAAAAATTAAAGGCCTCTAAGACCTCATGCTCAAGATTGTCTGTATACCTTAGACCAAATCAATCTTTAATAATTTAAATAACTAATTATAATTATTAGTAAATATTTGCACAACAAAATCAAAATTTTAAATATTCTCACCATTTCTCGAAAATTACATTTCTTTCTTCCGCTCTTTAATTTCTAAAGAAAATATAACGACTTGATTGTTTAAATAGAACATTATAAAATATAATACAATTGCTCTCAAGTGGTAAAATAATTTAAAAAACCATGCGTTACCTTTTCTTTTTTGTCTATGTATATTGTATTACAGAGTTATTTAGCAGAGTTTGGACTTTATTAAGCCATATGTCTTTATTAATGATTATATGGGCCGAATAAGTAAAAAAAAATGACACCAAAAGAGACTCAAATTCAAAGACAAGAACAGTTGTTTGTCTTTTAAACTTTACTACTTCTAAATAAAGTAGTATAGAAATTGAAACTCAAAAAGAAGAAAGACGTATTTGTTAAGACTACCTTAATTATCAATCAATGATTGATAGTTAAGGACGGGTTAGAGCTGAGTAATCTTAACCAAACAGAATTAGAGTGAAAAAGACAAACAACTAAGTTGAAAATGGTTGAGTGACTCGCAATGGACGAAATGCAAAAATGTTTAACATATTTAAAAATGTCAAAGAAAAATGCCGTTTGTCATTCAAGGTATCATGAAGATCTAATTTTGAATTTGTGCTTTTTTTCTCTGCTTGTACAATGTTCAGATAACGAACGTTTGATGTCTTCAATTGAGATACAACATACTGAAGGTAAAAATTTGAACTTTATAAAATGTTCAACAGGTATCAGAGAAAACGTTGAACCTAACGTCTCATCTTTTGCACATTTTGTTAAAAGCGATTAAATAATGTTGGGCCAGTTGAGAACTGACTTCATAAGCGGATGCTTCTGGTTTTGAATAACTGGGAAGTTATAAAATTCAAAAAAAAAAAATATTTCCATCCCTTGTAATTCAACATATCAAAACACAACATCATAAAGCTTTGGACTTTTTTTTTTTAATAATAACAATATTATATGAAAAATATTTAGCTTACCGAAATTTTATTACAAAATATAATACAATGAAAACAATTATAGAAAAGAAGAATAAATATAAAATATAGTAGTTATGTTTTCCTTTTGATAGCCTGAGAACCCTGCTCATAGTGTTGCCTAAAAATCCGCCAGTCCGCTCGAAATCTTGATCCATGTCTCGCAGCAGCCGGTCTTGATACTTGACCTCATCGCCGATGTCAATGGTCAGCGACTTTAAGGCAGATATCTTGTCTTTTAGCCTGTCTGTCATCTCGTCATTCTCCTCCTCGATACCGGTGTCATACTGCGACACCGGCTGATAGCTGTTTCCTTGGTTTCGTCTCATATCTCCTAAATAGAACATTAAATTAAAGATAAAAAAAATTATACGAGAAAAGAAATTATAAATAAACAATAGAAAAATAATAGAGATTTTAGACCACATTAAATAAGGGTTGAAGATCTTAACGTTAAACTAGAATTCAAATAAACAGGAATCATAGGTAAAATAAACCGAAATTCTGAAATGAAATGTCTCAAGACAACAGAATCTCAAAAGATCCTATTGATCTAAGATGCCTTCACCAGTTTTCATATAATTGAGTGCTTTTCCTCTAATTTTATAAGCACTTTACTGATTCAGATAGCATTTTTTTTATATAAACCCAAATAATATTAGCTCAAATATTAATTGCTAAGCTAAATCTATTAACAGACGATAGAAATCAATTCTAATAAAACAATAACAATGAAAGTTATAAATAAATAACAATCTGGAAAACAACGGGAGTTTAACCTAACCTACGAGTAATTGAAACCCTCATCATCAAAAGAAGTTGTTTGCCTTATGTAGTAATTTTGTTGTCTTGAAAATGTTTATACAATACAATATAGCGTTATGTGTATTTAACCGCACTGGCGTCTCAACAACTCCAAATATCAAAAATATTTAGGATGTCGAATGAGCAACATCCAACATTAGTAACAAATGTTATCCAGTAAGTGAATATTTTACTGGATTAATATAACAATGGAGTGAAGAAGCATAATTAAAATTCTATTTATTATAATGGTTACATATTTTTTAATCATCTTTTAAAATGGGATTAACTTTATTATAATGTTTTACATTAAAGTAGTTCACAATATGTTTTCTACAAATATCTAAATTCTCATTGATCCCAAATAAGTTTAATCAAAAAATGAAATATTGTTTGCCATTTTTACGATGGTGATTAATTTAGAGCTATATAAAAATCTGTAGTTGCCAGATTGGTTATAACGGAGTAAAAATTAGCAGTATGTTATCATATGTAAAGTAAATAATATAATTATATTACATTAAACATATATTTTTAATTGGCATATAAGTATTACTAACGTCGTCTTCCCATCTCCCCACTTCCTCTTATGGTGAAGACTATCAAGAAAGCCGAATATTAAAATTGCGTTGTAATATACTATCTTCATTTTCTTTTTTAGATATATATATATATACCATGATAAACGAAAAACGGTCCGGCAGGACAGATAACACTTAAAATAAACAGTCACACATAGACTGAAACATAACAAAAGACTCATTTTTCAATATTTCAACCGTAATGGCGGTCGTCCTCAGGAGAAGAAGTGAATTGACGAAGGGACGACAGTCAACTAACTACTTAACTATTAACAGCTAGTTGACTGTCGTTCCTCCTTCAATTAACTTCTTCTCCTGAGGACGACCGCCATTACGGTCGAAATATTGAAAAGTGAGTCTTTTGTTATGTTTCAGTCTATGTGTCACTGTTTTTTTTAAGTATATATATATATATATATATATGAAACAAAAAGTCACAAGGCAAAATCAAAAGCAAGGCCTTTCACATACATTTCAGCATATTTTTCTCATGTTTGATTGTTTCATGTAGCTTTTTCTTTCATTAATTTCCATCAAGTATTCATTGTGATTATTTTTGTATATATATTATATTAATGAAGTTTAATCCACAGTGGAAAAAGGAAAACAATAACATCACTTTTATGTTAGCTTCTCAGTTTTTACATTGTTTGCTCTCTAATGACATACATTGAAAGGCATCAGAGCATTTTTTCGATTGTTTTCCTTTTTCCATTGTGGTTTAAACTTCATTGATTGCACCATGTGTTTATTTATTGCGATTTTTCAGCATATATTATATTAATATACACATACTAAAGCGTTAATTGACACAATACGTTCAGTTTAACCAGAAAGGTTGAACTTAGGTTATACTAATTAGGTTAAACTTAGGGAAGTTACTAGTTGATTATATCCATATTTAAAATGTCTAAATGGGTATCTAAGTTTTTTTACCTATAAAGTTCAATTAATCGGATTCTATTATACCCATTTGATAAAAATAAATCCAAATAAATAAATTTTAGGAATCTAGACTGTAATCAGCCAGTTTGAATAATTTGTGTGCACAAGGAAAAGTTGCATTTTATTCACCTTACAATACTCATCAAGTTCATATAAATCACTGCTCATGAGAATGACGCAATACAGACTTTGACATAAAATTCATATCATACTTTTACACTAAGGATTATATTTATACGTAAGTGGTATGCTCTAATCTATTTCTATGAAATCTAGTGGATTTATTCGCCCATATAGTATCATTAAGTTATTATAACTATTATAATTTAAAAGAATATTAATTATGAGTTAACTCTGAAAATACATAAAATAAAGCCTAATTAAAGAAGAAAAAAAAAGGAAATGAAGGTTGAAATCAAAATTAAAATTACTACCTTAATGAAGTAAAACAGCAGAAACTAAACAAAATTGGCAAAATTATTGACAATACCCCTGCAAAATAATTTAAAATTTTTAAGTATTCTATATAATAATAATAATTTCATGCATATTATTTACTAATGGCAAGTGTTTAACTACTAACTTAATTACTTGGAAAGTTAAATTCTCTATGTATGCCATATTGCGTCATGCAAAAAAAAATTCATAAGGAAATAATTATTTTATTTACATAGAAAATTGCTTTCTCAGTGATTATGATAACAATAAATAAGGAAACATATTAGACGATGACCTTCAGTTACTTGTAGTAAAATTTTTTTTTCTTAAGTACTTTCTATCATAATATAATATATAAGTAATTGAACGAACCTTTAACCATTACACAGGTTTAAGACGAATATACTTATATCACATATTGTATAGCAACTCAACCATTCTCACCCTACTTAAACTTCAAAAGAAACCTCCACGTCATGTTATAGCGATAGTAATAATCGGCAGTGTTATGTCGAAGAAACATAAAATACTACGTGTATGAATATTTAGTATAATTTGTAAATTCACTAAGAAAAAATAGATTACCCATGTAGTTATTGTGATTGAATATTGGAATAGTGTTATAAAAATGATATACTAATAAAAATAATTACTTTTAAACATTATATATAGGGATACCAATTTTTGATAATACACTGTTATTTTAATGAGGAAATTAATATTTCCAACAAAACTTTGACTAGCATTAATTAAGATTAATTATTAATGTATTCTTTTGTTCAAATATAACTAAATTAAAAGTAATCATTTTTAAGAGACACTATTCAAGTTCTATATATTCAGTTAAATAATTTCATAATAACAATTTTCAGAATTTCATTATATTTTTTTAAGTGAAATAAATCATTGATATTAACATTTTACTTATAATTATTATTCTTTATTGAAGAACTTGAAGTTACATAAATGTGTTTCATTATAGAACTTTTATCAAATAAATGTGTTCATAGTTAAATAAATTAATTTTTTTTCTAATGCTATTGGTTATAGAATATTTGGTCAGTGGGAAAGTCCTTGAAAGGACTCTAATTGGAGAGTACTTGAACCTCATAGTACAGCAACTTAATTTGACTATAATATATGTAAAACTTCAACAGAATGTCTGCAGAAAAAAAAATGTAAAACTATACCTGAAATGGTTGTTACATTTCTGAAAAACTGAATTTGGCCTATCACATTGTGAGGAAATATCTTGTCATATTTCCCATAATAATCACGTTTTAATAAGTTTTATTCACATTTTAATAAGTGATGCATCTTGCAAAATCTGCATCTTACAAAGAAGGAAAGAAAAAATGAGTTTCACCCGAAATAATTTAACATGTAATAATTAATCTCCTTTCTGAAACTTTCTAAACGTTATAATTATGAAATGTTGACAGTAAAATATTTTAGGTTTATGCAGAATTCAGTTCCAAACATTACCCTTACAGGGTGATTTCTGGAATTCCAAGATATATCCGCATTTATTTATATCTGTATTTATCAGGTTAAACCCTGGAGGAGATCTATTTCCCAGGAAACAAATAAGTGGTTCTTCTGGAGCTCTTAAAGTGATAGAGGCATTGGGATCAGAAATCTCTCTAAGAATCTGTACATGGAAACTGAGTCTGTGAGGACTGTATGGATGGTACCGGGAAGGTCAGTGCGCTTGCCAACGGAATACCAGTCATTATTCATAAGCAAACTTATGTTGGTCGAATCGAACCTACATAAATTATCATATCGGTGCACTCTAATCGATAAACTTGGTTACGACAAGTCAGGGGGTTTTGGTAATTGCCCTATTATCAAATCCTGTTCCTCCTTTATTTCCTTCCTTAGCAATCACAATTATCCTATTTTCTTCATAAAACTTACTGGTCCTTTTTGTAACTACTTAACAGCTGGTTTGATGCTTTTCATGTGGGATTGACTTTCACCATGCTTATCTTGTCTATGAATAAGCACAGGACTTCTGTTGGTAAGCAAAGCAACCTTTCCCTTTCCATTCATGACAGCTACAGTTCTCACTAACTCAGTTTGAATGATTGTTTCCGTGTAGGGTTTTTAGATAGATTCCTGATCACAATGCTCATATAACCATGAGAGCTTCAGAAGGAGCACTTATTTGTCTCTTGGGTTAACTTCAATCGTTAATTATTCTTTATTCAACCTTTTTAAGCAATTTTGTTTACTTTCATTTTTCATTATAATTTGTTATTATTAATATTTAATTTTTTTTAATTTTTAATATTTGTTTATTTATTTCTGTTATTATTTATCTTATTTATCCTTGTCTCTTCTTCCTCCGTTAGTTGGCTACACTGATTTGGACTAATTCTTCAATGAGACTTCACTTCAGTCCTCGCTTGTCCTTGGAGTAACTCACATCTTTCTATATCATGACGAGGTGTATCTATTCATGTCGGAGTATAATAGTGAGTTTTTGTGACTTCTTTTACATTTGTTCTTTTGAGAATTTAGTTTGTATGGATATATATATATATATATATATATATATATATATATATATATATAAAAAACTAGAATTTTCAAAAGAATACACAGAAAAGAAGTCACTAGAACTCACTACTATATTTGGATATCCTTGCCGTCAGGAATAGATGTGAATCGCTCCAAAAGCTGATAACGACTGACAGGCGTTCAAACAGAAGCACTCAAACAGTGTAGCCAACTTTCAGAGGGAGGAGAGACAAGGCAGATTAAGAAATAAAAGCGAAATAAAGAACTTAAAACAATTTGTAAAAAGCTAAACTAAAACTAAAATAATAAAAAATTAAACTGAGTTAGTTAAAAAAGACTAAAAAAAAAGGAACAATTAACGATTGAGGTTAAACCCAGGAGCAGATCTACCACCCAGAAGACTAATAAGTGCTTCTTCTGAAGCTCTCAGAGTGACTTTCGAATTAGTCTCATAAATGTGGCGTAGGACCTGTGCATGGAAACAGTCATTGAAACTGAGAATTGGCATGAGTAGCCTCGGGAAGGTCATGCGTTTGCCAACGGACGACCAGTGATTATTCATACGTAGGCTTAGCTTGGTGGAAGCTGAAGCTACAATATTTCTAGTTGGGGTAGATTTTTATCCTCAGCCATATATAAGATAACCAGTGCTACAATCGTTCTAGTATGGAAGTTGTAAGCCTAACGAAACTAATGAAAGTGTTCCTGACTAAAAGTGTTTGCTTGGTTCTAAAAGCAAATGCGTCTTATTTTTATTGAGGTGTAGGTAATAAAACGAGTCAATCGTTACAAATAAGAGTTTATTAAGTGAAGTGGAAGGCTGACGTTGTTGTGTTGAGGATAGGTTGTGGGATGAAGGCAACAGTCTTCTGATCGTGGGTGAAGTGGAGCTCGAGGAGTGTGAGGGTATTGTTTGCGGGGTAAGGACGCAGGAAGGCGCCTGGTACATACAGAGTGGCCTGAGGCCCTAGGTGCCAGTACCGTCCAAGGTTGAATTCGTTTATGAAGGCCACTCCCTGGAAAACATATTCAGCATAAATTGACTCATAAAGATATTAACAATAGGAAAGCAATTCTCAACTAATTTAAGTTTGGATTCAAGTATTGCTCTTGAAATTGATAAGGGGATCTCTTTAATCTTAACAGTTCTTAATAGCCTCACACTAGTTATACCCAATTTCTAGTTGGGTATAACTAGTGTGACAAAACAATTTTTACGAAATTGTTTTCATCAATTCACTCCATTAAAACTAATAAGAGACACATTTCCACTTCTCAATAATAATCGTAATAACAAAGCAGAGGATGATTGAAACCTGTGCACAATGTAGCCTATACTATAATAATTGTGGGTAAATCGTTTTAGAGATCAGGAGAAACCCTGTCTAAAAATTCATAAAATACAACTTATAGAAGTTTCAATCTTATATCTGATGAAAATACATTAACAATTCGTAGTACTTCCAGAATTTGTTTGATTTCAATTCGAAATTAATACTTTAGTAAATATTAATTTTTAATATTTTTTTTTAATTCAGTTAAATTTAATTTTATGTTTAAATAGGATTAAATCCTTTTTCGATCAAAGTTTAAGCCTTTGTAAATTTTTCATATGACAATCAGTTTAACACATTTAAGAGTTTCATAGTTATATTAATTTATTTTTAGTTGGTTTGAAGTCTGTGGTCTTTGAATTGTATTAACTATCCATAGCAGGTCACTAGGTCAAATCCTTGAGGAGTCATCTGTCGTAAATTAATAATAAAATTGTCATTCATAAAAGTTTTGAAATCCTAATCATTATATTTTTCAATTCAAACATAACAATTTATTTTTTTTCTTTTTCCTCATTCAGGTAAAAATTTGTATATTCATATGAGTAAACTAATTCATTAGTATTTTTATAATTTTAAAACCCCTTACTTTCATTTACTCTCTACAATGAATATACATAATATTTACTCTCATTTTTATAACATTAAACATCTCTGAGCTTACTCTCTCCTGGTCTGACCTCAGTTGTAATTAATGATACCAATCTGATCTATTTGTTACACAGAGAGTACAATAAAAATAGTACGAAAAAGTAAAGTTTTGTAAAAAAAATAGTGCATGTGACAAATTACGAAACACGCAAAATCTAAATATGAAGCAGCTATTTTCAAGTAGCTTAATCGATATAGTTTCTGAATATATATAATAACAGGGGTCTATATCAAAACCATAGAAGTTTGATAACAACAGACTTTATTACACTAGATTATTATTATTATTATTATCAGATACACTTTTTTAGGAAGTAAATTAAATTATTTCCAATCATATTAATCAGAACTATTATTTCAATCACAACTGTCGACTAATAATTATTACTTTAAATTGATGTAGCTTTTACTAAAATTAATTAAATTATGAAGTAATCAGGCATCAAACAAATTCTTTTAAATTATGAGAAGATTATATTTCAAAATTCGTGCAGGTAATAATTCATTTATAGATAATTTTTTGCCATTTAGGATGAATTATATTTGATATTTAATATAATTAAAAATGTCATATAGATTATAAATGTCAATTTATATGAAATTCAGTGTAAATACTCTGTTACATTACAGAAATATCAGACCAAGTAAACTAGTATTTGAAATAAAAAAACTTGTAAATTATGATTTTTTTTGGATATTCGTTAGAAGCAATGACTAACAGGTGAAAGTCATGTGGCGTCTCACACCAGATTTGTGTATGCATATCTCACAAAGAAATATTTATAAATTTTTGTATCAAGTAAAATAAAATGCGACTTTCCAAAAATGATTTTAAATAATCATTCTTAAGATTATTTAAATGTTATTATTATTGATTATTAAATGATTTGAAATGATTACTAAATAATCATTTTTAAGAAAACTTTTAAATAAACGTTTTTGCTAGGGAAACTTTAATGGAAACGAGGAAACAAGTTTTTCAAAATTCAATTAAGATTGTATGAATTTAGATAATGTATTAACTGAACATGTTAATTTACTTTTTGCAAGAAGTTCCTTATAACATTATTAACTTTCTAATGTAGTGCAATCAGTTAATATGTGGTATTTACTCATTGTAGGGTAAAAATCTAATTAAATGGTCTCCACATATAAAAATTTAATGATATAAACAACGCGTTTCGAACACGTAGTGTTCTTCCTCAGGCATTAACTAAAAAATACAATGACACCAGAGAGTTATCTATAGTACAAAGTAAATAAGTACAAAAATTAATATAAAATAAAATAATTCAGAGGCACTCATCCTTAGGTTCGTACTTTCTGCCTTATTTTATTTTATATTAATTTTTGTACTTATTTACTTTGTACTATAGATAACTCTATGGTGTCATTGTATTTTTTAGTTAATGCCTGAGGAAGAACACTACGTGTTCGAAACGCGTTGTTTATATCATTAAATTTTTATATGTGGAGACCATTTACCCTACAATTATTAACTTTATTTAACATTAACTCATAGGGAACCATATGGTGTCATGCTGTTAAAACCAGAAGGTAATGTTACCTATCACAAGAGGTGGTAGATTGTCACTGCGGTCTACACAGGGATTTTAAAATAAAAATTAACACAAAAATGATAAAAGAATGGTGCCAGTAATGCATACCTTTCCCCATCCTGTCATATCAAGAAAAGTATCAAGCATAGCTTCTCCTTTTTTGAGGACGAACTGTCCTTTGTAAAAAGCAGGAGGTCGGGCGGCAGGGTCATTCTCTAATTCCTCTAATTTAAAAATATCCTCTGATGACAAAGGGTAACCACTCACATTCCAATATTTGACTATTTTACCATCTAACGTTGCATTTGACACAATACCCTGTTGAAACAAATAAAAGACAGTATTAAGCAGTTATTGTTTCCAGCGTACAGGATTATAGGTTTCCTCTTTAGGGGTAGAAAGCCTGTTTTTTTTTTTTGTGTTACTCATTTTAGTTATGGTCAAGCCACATTAACATCTTGATTATACTCCCAGAAATCCTAATATTGGTTCACTCAAGTTTATTAGAGTATAGATTTTGAATGAGATGTCACTTTTTCTTCGTTGGGAATTAGGATCTACTAGAAAGCTACTCATCTTACTCGAATTTCCCAAAGCAATATTGTTTCTGTCTTATGATTCTACATTGAGAGTTTTAAATTTTCCCTAATTCAAGTATATTTATAATAGGGATCATTAGCGAGTACCTGACATATCACAGGGTCAGGTACTAATTATTTTTAATAAATTAGAATTTTAACAAACACACAAAAATGAAATCACTGAAAGTCACTACTATAGTTCGATTGCCTTGTCATCAGGAATAGATGTCAGTCGCTCCAAAGGCTGATAACGTTCAAAAAGAAAAGATAAAGCGTTCAAAAAGAAACACTCAAACAGTGTACCCAGCTTTCGGATGGAGGGGAGACAAGGAAGATAAAGAGATAAAAACCAAATAATATATATATATATATATATAAAATAAATTCAAAACGAAGGAAACACACAGAAAGACACAGACATGACTCACATCGATATTTCGACCATCGTCGTCATCAGGAGGTGTGAAAAGCTAAGAGCGAAGAGTCCTGCAGGATAATTTCGGCGTCTTGCCGTCTTCAGGAGAGTAGAAAGAAAGAAAATAAAAGGAGAAAGAATGAAGGAACGGAGACGTAAATGCGTGCACTGGCCGAGGTAAACTCATCGTGTTTACATCGGCCAGTGGACGCATTTACGTCTCCGTTCCTTCATTCTTTCTCCTTTTATTTTCTTTCTTTCTACTCTCCTGAAGACGGCAAGACGCCGAAATTATCAAGATTCGTGAGTGTTCGTCCTTTTTCTTGTGTTCTCTAGCTGTAACTTTAATTATATATATTATATATATATATATATATATAGGATAATATTCTCAATTAAAAAAACACAATTTACCTCAAAGAAACAAAATCACTTTTTTGATGTTTTTTTTTCATTTTTATCCAGATAAAACAGAGATAACCACTAATAGAAGTATTTCATTCTTCATATTTTGAAATATATTCAATTTACAAGCATTACTCAAAACGCATTTATTTCTATAAAACTTTTTTTGTGGGAGATTGAATTATTTTCCCACCGTAAATAAATACCAAATAGCAACTAAATTATTAGCTTTTGACTTATTCTACGTATAACCTTTGTACAGTCTGAAAGGAGCTGGAAATTTCTCCTGCCCTGGTTCTCCACCAGAATCTTGAGATCATGTTTATCTCCCGGAGTCGGAGGTAGGGGCATCTCGTTTATCACTGTGTACTGCAATACGCCGACTTCAGCCTGTAATGAACAACATATCAATACTGCTGCATATTTATAGAAATATAACTACCTTTCAACTAAAGAAACATAATTATTTAGCATAACAAATTAAATAATTTTGATATTTGACTTGCTATACAAACTATATTAGACGGCTGCGGTGCGACTCCCACATCGTTTGAGATAAGCTGATTCTGAGTGGTTTCTTGTTATTTTAGTTATAACAAACTGTTTTCGTATTGAATTCAGTTCATTTTCAGTTTTATTTTATTATAATTTTGGAAATGACTCCCAAATTAAATGAAAACAATTTTCTATCTCATTGAATCAAATCTATGGGATCAAGAAGATAAAAAAAAATACTGCTTACATTATTTAAATAGACAACTCCTCTATCCCTTAAAGTGACTTGTAATATTCTCCCAGTTAAGGTTGTATGTATTTATATAGCTCATCTATAGTTATTTATTTATATAATACATACAGATATGTGATACATAAACAATTATGTTAACAATTATTTATGTAACATAATTGCATAAATTATATAATTACATTAATGAATTTTATTTATGCTAACATAATGTAACATAAGTATTCTAAAATTAAATTGTATAAATTTATTACAGATCTAGGTAATGCTTGTCGCTTGTTTGGAGACGCAATTTTCCAAACAAATTGAAATATGTTGAGATATTAGGAGAGTTTTGGTGAACAGCATAAAATGTTAACATAACGGACTATACAGAATCAAGAACTCTAAATGTGTAACATATTTTTTCACATACTTTTCCATATACATGTACCATACTTTATTTTATAACTGGTTATCACATCAAAGTACACCCATAATAATTTTGAAATAATTTTTATAATTAAACAAGGAGGGAAGAATAAAACTGTCTGCTCGGCCACTTTTGGAAATGATTCCCAAATTAAATGAAAAACAATTTTCTGTCCCAATGAATCAAATATATGGAATTAAAAAAATAAAAAAAAATATTGCTTACATTATTTAAATATACAACTCCTCTATCTCTTAAAGTGACTTGTAATACAGAAGGGTCCCTGAGTGCTTCCATAATCTCAGTCGAGTATAAGAGAAAGCCGTATCTGAAAAACAATAATAAGGTTTCTAGACAGTAAGAGGTTCTTTAAAAAAGTAATGATATTAAAGCAGAAGAGATCTCCCTGACCTCTTAGAGGGACTACTGACTTATGGAAGTCCCCCAGAAAGTTTTGTTAAAAAAATTATTTTCTTGATTACTGAAATCGAAAAAATTTTTTATTTTGATATTAGTTGAGTTGTTCTTTTCTAAAGCACAGGGTATAGAAGCAAATACATGACAAATGTAAAAGGCAAAAAAAATCCACTAAACCAAAATGAATGTTGTAAAATTATAACATCACCATTGATGTATTTTATTTTACATCACCACTGTGTTAGTATTAATATGTGTTTACTGTTGCAGGTACAGACGAAAGGATACTTGTACACAGGTAAGTGGGCATGTTCATGTGTTTTTGCATGAATCTTTGCATATTTATGTGTTTAGCTTATATGTCATGCTTATTATAATAACCAGCGTTGATCGGTTTTTTTCATTATGTTGTTTACTGTAAGGGATGATTATATTGATCAGAGTAAAAGCGGATTGGAAATCAAACATTCAAAAATCCTACACTATTCTAAACCCTCTCACTTTCACTGTTCTTCACAGGCCGATCGTCATCTATTAGGGCTTTAAAACAGTGATTCTCAAAGGATCTACAGGGTGATTGAAAAGTAACTCCCTATTTTAAAAAAACTATAATTTATTTTCTATAAATATAATTTCTACAATTAATGAATATGAGAAGGAAGTATAAGAAGTCCTGACTTAACACCCTGCGACTTTTTTCTCTGGGGTTGGCTGAAAGAGGAAGTCTACTCAACCAAACCAAGAAATTTAGAAGAACTTGAAGGGCGAATACGAGAAGTTATGATTTCCATCCCACAAGAGTTTCTTGCGAAATCAGTTGATGCGATTCCTGGTCGACTTGAGAAGCTGGTGGCAAATAAAGGCGCCCATATCGAATTTTAAATAAAAACCCATGCATTATACTTCCTTCTCATATTCATTAATTGTAGAAATTATATTTTAAAAATAAATTATAGTTTTTTTAAAATAGGGAGTTACTTTTCAATCACCCTGTATATAATGTTTCTAGGTTCCTTCAGTTCTTCAGAATAATGTATCCAGGCATAAAAAAGTAGTTACCATACCTCACCATATGCATTACATAACTCTCCTTTTACTATTTATTATTATTATTATTATTATTTACTCTTCTTTTGTGAGTGAAACCACTGCTCAAAGCAACTAGGTATGTTTTTTTTATTTCATCCGCAGTAGTTAACTATACCATTTAAATATAACACTAAAGCTCATATACAGCAACTGAGTTCGATCTGAACTATTTCAGTCTCTTTACTGCAATTCTTAATCATATGATATTGAAATACTACATATTTTATTAATATTTTTGAAAAAAATATGGTTTGCTATAATGGGAATAAGATGATAATTTAATATTATCTCAAGAACAGTATAAATATTTAATAACTTATAATTCACCAAACATGATTCGACGCATATAGCATATATATTCATTTTGACTCGATTATCTTAAAATGTTATTATGAAAACACAATGGGACATTTTAACCCTATATTATGAATTAATACTAATACTGCTGATCATAGAAGTTGAACGAAAAGTAGTTTCCTTATTGGTACTTGAAATGAATGTAAACCCCTCCCCTTCCTTGATCTGATATCAACCGAAAATGTATTAAAGAATGAAAGAATTGCAGTAAAGAGAGTGGCTGAAATGGTTCAAAACGAACTCAGTTGCTGTATATGAACTTTAATGTTATATTTAAATGGTATAGTTAACTACTGATGATGAAATAAAAAACATACCTAGTAAGAATACGCCTTCTTAGTATTATGCGTGTTCAAACTTTGATATTGATTATCTAACCAAGAGATTCTCAGGTAGTGGGCTATTCAGGCAGTGGTATGTTAATCCTGTGTTGACCTATACGCGTGCCTGAGCCTCCCAGCCATACCACAGATTAATGATAATCCTGTTTTGGTATTATTTAGTGCTCCCAGCTTATTCAGCCATATCACTAAATTAATGTTAATCTACATTAAAATTAGCCTAGAGACCCACGGAGGTTTAAGATTGTTGGGCGAGGATTATAAAAAAGTATATTTCTTTTCTCCAATTCTCCAAAATATAAATTCTATTAAAAGTAAATTGAAGCTGGTTTAAACCAAAATTTATGCACTTTGAAAAAACTTTGTGCAATACAGCATCGCATAAATCATTTCTACTTGGAGCTCCTCTGCACTGTCTCCACCAGCTGTTTATTTGTCTACAACTGTTAAGAACATGGAGTTTATTATAAGTTTTCTAATAGTTAATTAATTTTTTCTGTTAGTGATTTTCGAAAACATTTAGTCTCCAAATAATTTTATCTCAATTAATTGGTGAAAGTATAACAAAAATGAAGCGTTAAATTTGTAACTTATTTTACAAAATTTATTAAATAAATTCTTATTTCTTCAAATAACATGAATTAAAAATGAAGCTTTGTAGAGATAAAGCAAATTTTGCTTGTAAAACTAGTAATTACATGAAATTGCATAGTCTTCTCTAGAAAGTGAACAAGTTCTGGTCGGAGAGAGGCAACTTTGTTAATATTTGTTATCATATTATTAACATGAAATCAAATACGATTTACATATCATGTCTGTATTTTATCGATTCATACTACATTAAGAGTGTCATGATAATAATGAAGTACTCACTTTTGCCCTATTTCCTCAAAAGTTACAGGATATTCGGTTTCAATTGGCATGGTGCTTAAGGGGCTGTCAAACAAAGAAACGACTGGTTCCATGGCAACTACGCCGTAATCTCCTTTGGGACTATTCTCTACCTCCATTGTTGGATTAAACTGTAATTTGATATACATTACAAATTAACTAATGACTCACTTATATTTATTTAAAAAATAACTCTTAGAGATTTCATCATGCAGCCAAGTAAATGTTGCATAGTGAGGAAAATATATTACGTTTTCACCACAAAGAATTTATTTTACGACGCATTTCGAACACTTTGTGTTTATCATCTGTCTCAGAAGTTGTGGTAAAAACGTTATATATTTGCCTCACTAATGTGACTAAATACCACACAATAACTGTTTGCATAGCAGTTTGTGACATGTTGTGCAGTTCTTAATATAATTATAGTGGGTATAAAAAGCCATATCTGGTCATTATTCTGTTGATCAACCAACCATATTCGGAATGTTTATGTATCATTCTAACGAATGATTAACTGATTGATAACACTAAGTACATCTAGTCAGTACACAATTGATGATGGACATGTTTCTAAACCGTTCAGGAGAAGGAAATTTAAACTGTTTTTAGGAGAACACAGACATAAAATAATTAATTATCACTCTCATAATATACTTAATGGCCTATATGATACCAAAAACCCTGTAAGATTTAGTACAAACACGTCTGATATTTGTGAACTCAATCTTTCTTCATAGAGGAAAAGAGGATTTCAGAGCTTACTTTCCTGTACACGTTTTTGACATGAAAAATTTGAACATGACGAACTGATCGAGTCCTGATAAACTTTAAAAAAAATATATATATTACTGTATGAGTCTTGTCTTTTATTTTTCTTAAATTTTAACTAGAAATTCAGAAGTAATTGTTTATTTACGACTTTAGTTAACTATATTTCCCTATATTATATTTTGTATCTATTTTGTAATTATTGGCGTACTAGGTTGATTTTACAATTTATTATCTGAATTTTGAATCAGATGTGAGAAATATGACACATTGTTATAAAAATGGTAGATCTGAAATCATTAAATGAGAGAGAGAGAGAGGGAGAGAGAGTTTACCAATTAAAAAAAAAACTTATCAAAAAGTTCATAAGCACTTGAAATAAAATTGGAGATAATTTAGCCTTCACCACTAAACCTTAATAATAATAATAATAATAATAATAATAATTTGTATTCATAATAATTTGAGAATTTTTCAATGGTAATTACTTCGGATAAAACATCTTTAATGGCGTAATACTTTTCCGTTAAGTCCCCAGCTTCAGAGATAGGAGCATCGTAATCATAGGAAGTTATATCTGCCAAGAAAACATAGTTACTTCCAGAACCTAAAAAAAAGCCCAATACATAAAAAGACTTTAATTGCAATGAATAATTAAATAAATGATGTATTCTTATTATATTAATATCTACTAAAAGGAAAATAGTTTTTAACTTCATTTCACTTAATGATTTTGTTTCAAAATATAATTTTTTTGAAAGTAAATTAGGATATACAGGATCCCCTCCCAAAGGGGCCCAAATTTTATAACGCTCATTTCTTCAGTTTACGAGAGAATTGAATAACACTTGGGTGATACCTAGTTCATTGTGTTTGAAAACATTATATATAAATGTTATTCTTTAGATTTTTCTTATTCGTTCTACATTTTGGGTATAAAATCTTACGTCGCTTGATCCTAAAAGTATCACTAGTGTCATAAAGTGTCACTCAGTACAGCTAACATATCTGTCGTGAATCGGGAAAGGAAAAGTACTTAATTAAAAACAAATTATCTTTACTACTAAATTTTTTAAAAGAAGTAAAGCAAAACAAGAATGAAAAAATAAAAATAAAATAAATAAAAGACAGGGAAGTTATTTAAAAAGGAAAAAATAAAATTAAAATCATATAATAAAATAATAAAATTCGGTGCTAGAGAAATAATAATATAAAGGTCAAATAATTTTTATTCCATATTTCTATAACTCTGGATCTAACTTAAACGTTTAAAACTTACATTTTGTTTTATATAGAACTTTTTTTGTATGGACTCAAACTAGAAGAATTAAATGTAAGAAATCATAACAAATAGATTTTAAACATATATCAGTAGATTAAAAATTACATTTAGAATATTACAAACGGAAATACCCCAGTCAAAAATTTGAAAACTTATTGATACATAAAAAATGTATAACTTGCTACCTCCTTAAGTTATTTTATGTATTGTTTAAGAGGAAGTAATTAATTGTTTTAAATCCTGATGACGAATATCCATATTCCCCTTCTCATACTTGACATAAAGAAAGAATTTCTTGAGATACGATTTTGAAACATCAATAAATATCTAAAAACTAGTATATTGGGTGTAAAATATATTAAAATAGGTATTTTAAATAACTATGCTTTGAAGTCATTACACAATAACTGGCTGTAATTGAAAAAACCATTACAAAGCTGTCTTTTCTGGAAAAAGTTCAAAAAAATGTTTTGATGACTAATGATGGATGACAAATAAGACATTTGTAAAAAAAAAACTTTTTAACGAAATTATCTACAAAGAATAAAAAATATAACAAAGAGAAAAGGTTTATCAATAAAATGATCATCATCATTAAAGGATTGTTATTCAAATCATTCAAAATTATTCAAAGTCAAGTTTTTAATTTAATGCGCTATCTGAATTTGAATAAACTAGTGAAAATCAATATATGTTAAATGCAAAACATGTCTCTACAGTGATTCAAAAAGACAAAATGAGTTTATATAACTTATTATTATTGATTACCATTTCATCGATTGATTAAAGAATAATGAATCATCTAACTTAAGTTGCCTTCAACCAAAAATACATATATATAAAAGAAAGTTTGATACATACACTATAACATTATCAACAAGTAAAAGCATCATAAAATCATAACTCATTTTTAATGGTACATAAAAATTAATCTTTTCGAACTCGACTATACAATATAGAAAACAACTTCTTCATTGTTTTTAATATTCGTTTTTATGTTTTGTCGTTTTTAATATTCACCAAATGTGGATTATGAATGCATCTTTTTCCCAAAAATTAGTTGAGGTTCTTACTGGATAGTAGCAAAATTTATCTAATTGTGACTTATAATTATATTTACATCAATAAATCTATAATATAATTAATATACAGTAACTTCCAAGAAAGTAAGGTCTTTAGGACATTCTTTGAAAAAAATGCAGCTTATTTCATGCATGTCCTATGATCTATAATTAATCGTATTAATTTGCATGAAAAAATGCTTGTGAATTTTACCTGCAGTAAATCCGAAATTGGTTCCTCCATGGATCATATATATATTGAAAGATACATTGTAGAGAAGCATGTCTCTGAGGGTTTTCACAGCTTTATCGGTATCAACTTGAGCAAACGGTTCACCCCAGTAGGACAACCAGCCTGCGTAGTACTCTGAATTGACTAGTGGGCCTTTCGGCTGTACTTGAAGTAGCGCTTCAAACTGTGTTGACACGTTCTTCGAAGCTGAAAAAATCATTTTGATTACCTCACAAATATGCTTGACAGTATAGTTAAATTAATTCACATCTAAAGTTCAAGGAGAAAGACATTGTATCAAATATTTTTCCAGGAGCATTTGTCTTGTGTTTGATATAAAATCATATATGAATACTATTCCGAATGTTGAAACTTTTGCATTGGTTGTTATTTTTAATTCAGTAAGTAATTTATATTATCCTAACTGTACTTTTCATTATCAATTTTAAATATAAGAGTTTATATTTACATTCATGTACAATTTAGTAGAATAACGGTTGTTTATTTGACTTTTAATCAAAATTCTATTTCAAACATATATGAACTTATTTTAGAAATCAACACTACTCACCAAATAACTTGATGAATATTAAATTCTGTTTAAAAATATTTTTATTTTTTAAACGAAAAGATTGATTATAATCTAAGTCTGAGCAGTGTTAGATATGAAGTGCAGAATATCGGCCAAAAGGTTATATATTAAATAAGGTTCAGGATTCAATACATAATATTATTATAAAATGAATAACAGGGTATTATTGTACCTATATTGTACAGGTCTAAACCTGTACAAGGTTCAGAAGTATATTAGTATGCTGAATGAAGTTCAGGTTATTGGTCGCAGGATATGACGAAGTGCTAAGTGGCGTTCAGGATTTTGGTTATAAGCACGTCTGCTTTCTATTTCAAGTTTAGGATATAGGTCATAACCCTTTTCAGCATCATATGTGGTGCATATCTGCACTATCTATGAGGCTCAGCATACCTGCCATAAGGATATATGCTTGTTAATGCATTGAACAATGGGTACTCTGGAGTGCGAGATATGAGTCAAAGACAGTGGCTATCCTATATAAAATTTAGGATACCGTCCATGGAATAGAGTAGAGAGAAATTTTATCCGGAGTTGATCAGTCACCAGGTTCAAATAAAACTTTCATTCCGTTTTCGTCTTATTTTAAAAATTTTTCATAGGCAAATTTATGTAATTCTAAAAATAAAAAACAACTATCACATTAGAAGTTAAAATTGAACATTTTTAGAATTAAAAAGTTTCAAAAACAACTGATCATTTTTATCAATATACACTACAGTGTAGTGTAAAATGTAAAATCCTTTATATATATAAAATTCTTTATTTGCTAAAGAATAATAAACATTTATTATTCATGTTGTTGTATTTACCAAATATAAAACGAAATCTATTTTAAATAATTTTTAAACAAAATTGAAATAAAAAAACATTATTTTTCCATTCCAGAAATTCTTGAATTAAATTTATCCAAAATAATGAGAAAATACTGATCTTGAAACCAATAAAACTAAATTTTACAAAAATGAGAGTGTTTTCGGAAATGTTGGTGAATTAATAAGTAATTACTTAAATTTTTACTTTTGCAGTTATACAAATTATAGCTAAACAAAGCTCTTTAACAAAATATTAGAATTAACATCGTTCAATAAAACAGTAAACATTCAGGAATAATCTGGAGTAGTCAACACTAAACTTTACTGTAAGGAAACTCATGAGAAATATTGGCCAATCAAGTAATTGGATGATTTATTTTTATATAAAATAAAGGTTACAACATTTTGCATTTGTGATGATTGTTTTAAAGAAGGTATTATACTTATGAGTGACTGTGATTCAATAATTAAGAGCAACATATAACATCATCATCAATTTAAATACTATAATTTAGCAAATAAATAAAAAATCAGTTAAATTTTCAGAATTCATTAAAAAATATTCCACTCAAATTACTACATATAATTATAGAAATTAGAGACATCTCTTGATGGTTTATGAATTACGAAGAGTTTAGTCAGTGATATATTTTAATTTGACAGTACATATTGAAAATGTTATAAGTGCATACTTTTAAAATACAAGCTTATAAAAGTCGCTAGCAAATATTAATAATCATGCTATATGATCTTCAATTTTTTTTGATGTGAATGGTAAAGTATATTTTTTGTAATTTTCCCTAAATATTTATACTTCCAATTAATAACCAATTATTGATTGGTAATTTAATTTTTGAAGAAATCTACTCCAAATAGATTAGTTAAACTTGAACTTTAAGATTTTTTAAACATTAAGCTAAAACAAACTCGACAAACGAATCAATGGGGAACGTTATTCTTATCATTTCGTATATTATTACTTCGTACTAGTATATATCTTTCCTAGAATAGTGGTACACCCTAGGAAGGTGTGAGACCCGGGGAAACTCAACTACTGCAGGGCTTCCCCCACTCACTAATTATTATACATATAAAAAGTTTTATATTGGTTATATTGTGCAGGTATTAGAAATAAACTGTTGCGCCAGTTGTTAATCTGACTTGCCACCGGCATGAGAGATAACCAGTGAACAAGTCATTTGTCTGAGGTCACTACCATCGTCGCGAGGGGCTCTCACAAGCGTGGAACCCAGGGTAGTTGCCCCAGTACTCTCTATGGATGGGCCTGAACACTGCATAAATTTTCAAGTTTCTAGATTAATGGGAAGAATGAGAGACAAATAGAACTTGCTTTAATAAAGTGTAGAATAAAGAATCGTTTCCATAGTGCAATATTGCACCAAAAAAAATAGGACACATTTCCACAGTTGTATCAAATGGTATGACTTGAAAGGGGTTTATAGAACTCGCTCGCACCAAACACAATATTTATAAATCCAAATAAAAGATCGGTTTCTAATAATTTGCTTTAGATTTATCTTAACAAGAACTGACAAGGTCCAAAGTCAACGGTAGCGAGGAGACCCGGAATCATTCCTCTAGTGATGGAGGAGTAGCCATTTCCGTCTGTGGTGAATAGTACAGCATCACTTCGTATATAACTTCGATAGAGGTCTCGGAGCCACGTGAGGTATGTCGTGTCATGGATAGGATAGCTCCCGTACTCGTTCTCAACCTGAAACCCAAAACAGTAGACATTTAGTATCGCAATCGAATGAGTATGAACAAATGCTGGTACCTGTTGAATATAACAGGGATGTGAGGTGTGGTTTGTACTTGTGAACCATTGACTTTTTTTCAATTTAACTTATAAATAAATGCACTGAATATAATTTTTTTTTTAAATTACCATTCAATTAGCAGCTTTCACATTGAATATGTTTTCAAATCACATTGTTTACATACCTACATGTAAGAACATATTTGTTCTGGAAAGAATAAAAACTTTATAACTCTTCTTAACAGATAGAGACTAGTTGCCTTTCGAATAAAACATATTTCATAATCAATAAGGATTTCGTTAAAACATAAGCTTGTCACCTTTTCTAACATGGTTTAGGTATGTCTTTGTTCACTTCGAACTGTTGGGTTACGTAGGTCTTTGTAGAAAACGTTTACAAGGATAGCAACCGAGAGTAACAAGACTTACCTAAGCCCTGCCAATTTCAAATGTATAGTTCAGTGTGACAGTATATAAGTTCAGAAAAACAGAATATGTTATAGACCTAAGTGAAATATATTTCCTATTCTGCAAAAACGAAATACACCAAATAAACGTTACATTTCTTTCCACAATTAGTATAAAATTAAAAAGTATTTGTTTGATAAAAAGTATTTCAAACATTTTTATTCATATTTACGAAAGTATTCAATTTAGCACAATCTGTAAAAATATTGCAAAAAAGGAATAAATTGAGAGTAGTCTCTGACCATGTCCAAATATTTTTCATGATAGAGTGAGAAAATTGTGTGCACGCTGTCTTTCACAGCGTGAAATTTTAACTTGAATTGATGTTTAATTTATTTTAACTTGAATTGATGTTTAATTTATTAATGTAATAAAATATTTTTTTTCTTTTAAATGATATTTTGTTTTAATTAATATACTTATTGTTTATATATCTTAATTCATATTAAGAATACTATATCATATGCTTAGATTATATAAGAATCTTTGTTTTCATGACTTAATAATAAGAAATAGCAACAGTTGTTCCTGTCAATCATATTCAATGAATGTATTTTATTCATTGTTGCTATAATTTCTCAACATTGAGTGGCACAAGTGGTCACGCAGGTCGTCTAGTTATACCGTACGATCCGTAGATTATATAAATCTAATTTATAAAAAACAAACGTGTACCATAATACATTACCCCCTATTTTAATAAACCTGAGTGAGGTAAAATATAGGACTCCAGGTGTGCAACAACCAGATAATGTGACTTGGCTATAGTCAAAATGAGTTCCAAATAACAAATAAACCAACATTTTTCTAGCCTAGAACAGCGCTCAAAGTGACAGCTTATAAATATGGTGCTTTAATTTTTTTTTATTTCACTATTATTATCACCTGAATTCATTTTATGATGTTAGAAGGATGATGTTTTAAGCATTATATTATCATGCTTCACCTGCCTCTTTTTCACTGCAGTCTCTTCACATATATTCAAGAAATTGAAGAACTAAAACTTACAATATTCTGAAAAAGTTTCACCGCAAGGCATGCAGACAAGCTCGTAGAATCCATATACATCTATATGTGCACTGATACGAATGTTAGTTTAGTTACCAAGTCAAAAATCATCTATTTGTATAAGATCTGGATCAGCTGTGCTTCCTGATAGACTAATAGTGGTAAAATATTAACAGAAAACATGATTTGTGGTACTTATGCCACTTACAAAGTCAAAATATGCGTCATGTTCCAAGTTACAAGAAAGTTAACAAGTTGTCTGTAAACTTTGACTAAATTTATTGGTAACAATTTATTTCGACTAAGTTAGATGGGTAATTTCATATAGTAATATCATAATAAAATGATAGTGGTTTTAATTATGTACTTATGCATAATAAATATACATATATTATATAATATTAAAATAAGCAGCAGCTTCTGCATTGACCAATTTCTTGTTGACACTCTCTGGTTTTATATGACCAGAAATTGATCAATGCAGAAGCCGCTGCTTATTTTAATAACATATGCTTAAGGGAAGACCTGCTGCCATTGTACACAAATATTATATAATATATAGCATTATATAATATATTCATAATATTTAAGCATATTTTTCATTAAAATTGATTTTATTTCATATTACATTTTTTTATAGCTTCATTTCATATTATAGTCTAAACATTTTGCCAAATGTTAAAAATAAATCAAAGCAATGAATTGTTTTGCAGTTTTATTAGCTAAACTTGTAAGGTACTAGAAGAGCAGTTACCTGGACCATAATGACTGGTCCTCCGTTTCCATAGAGAAGAGGAATCAGACGAGGCATGAGATGTCTAAACCAACGAGCCACAAAAAAAGTATGAGCTGCAAAAAAAAAAAAGTCAACAGTATATCACATTTAACGGAAGCAAAATAACTATGTAGGGGTTAGATTTAAATAGTTCATACATTTTTTTGTTTTTTCACAACTCTTACAATAATAGAGTTTCTTATTTAGTGTTGTTCCAGGAACGGAAAGTGTAAATCATTTATTATTTGGCGTTCATTTTAGTAATGGTTGACCAACATTACGGGGTTAATTCAAGATAAGGAGTCCTAAATTTTACATTCATGATAATTTGAATAGGGATTTTTGACGAGTACCTGACATTGGTTTTGGGACAGAGAGCTTTACATCCAATGATTTTCTTTTCTTATAACTTCTTTATTAAAGAGTATAGTGTTTAAAAGTAAAACACTACCTTCTGAAATTCCCCTGACTCCGGGGGTTCATAAAAGCTATACACAATTTTTTTTTATGTACATAATGCCACAATAACACTGCAATAAAAAAATTTAATGTTAAAAAAGATGAGACAAATTTGTATGGTTTTTGAGGTAACAAAAAATGGAGAACATAGCAGAATGTAAAATCTAAAATGCAGAAGCTAATGAAGTCGACAGAGTAATATAGGATGACAAAAGTCAAATGAATAATGACTTCCTTCTTAGTGAAAACAAACGTTTCACCAGATTGGATTTTATAGTTTTGAGAGAAATACGGTTCTTCAATGAAATTCACAAGTTTATTCAGTAAAATCAAGAAATACTCCTATAATAAGAATAAAATATCTGATACCTAAATAAGAATAAATATATCATTCTGATTTGTGTAGAACCAAAAGAAATTATTTTCCTACATGTGTCGTTAAGAATCAACAATATAAGGACACAAAAAAGGACTGCATACATGTGCAAACAATCTAAACAGAAAGAACTATACGAGATGTGTAAATAAAGTAGTGAGACTGATTTTTTTTTAAATTTTCTATTCAAATATAATTACAATGTGATATTGTCACCTTCAAAATAGTTCCCTTCGGAAGCCACACAGCGCTGGAGACGGTCCTTCCAATCATTGTAGCATTGCTGGAACTCGGATTCTGGAATGGCCTTCAGCTGGTCGGTTACAGCAGTTTGTATGTTTTGTAGTGTCCCGAAATGAGTTCCCTTGAGGTGATTTTTCAATCTCGGGAAGAGGAAAATGTCACAAGGACTCAAGTCTGGTGAATAAGGAGGCTGAGGAGCAACAGGAATGTTTTTACTGGCCAAAAACTCGTTTGAGTTTTGATAAAACACGTTCTCCATAGGCCTCCTGAAGTTTTTCAAAAGTTTCGGTTGCATTATGTCCAAGTCTGAAGCAAAATTTGATTGCACACCGCTGCTCAACTTTGAGGTCACTCATTTTTAAAACGCTCAAGAAAAAACCATTTCACGAAAACCAACGCTACGGACAAACAAATGACTGTTGCGAGTTTAGATTCATACTGGAGGCGCATCACACGTGCACCTGACGCTACTCAAGGCCACGCGTCTCCAGCGTTGCCAGATCGAAAGCGACGTTGCCAGTCTCACTACTTTATTTACACACCTCGTACAAACATTATGTATTTTAATTACTGTGATTTTTTTTTCTTTAAATGGTATGTCTTTTTGAATAAAAAGGAAAATCAGAAACCATTGTATCCAGAGAGGTGATTATTTTTAGACGACAGAATCCAGGATGACTAAACCTTACTGATTATATGCAGTTAAAGTTACTTTTTGTTATCTCCAAACCAGTGATATCTTACATGGGTCTGCAGTTCTGAGTTTGACCCGAGGGTTTATTGTTAGCAGCCAGGCAGGGTATCCACCCTGAAACAAACAAAAACATTTCAGTCTTCACCCAACACTAGCTTCAGTGAACACATCACCAAAAATAATTATCAGTTAATTCAATTAATTGATAATGACATATTAATAAATAATTATAATTTGATTATAAATATTGCCAGTTATATTAAAACATAATGTTTGTTTAGAACGGTTAAGATATATTTATTTCAGATTCAATCATGAAAAAAATAGGTGATTTATGATTTATGGTAAATAAAATTGTTAATAATAACATAAGATATGAAACCATAATTAAAATGTATTATTTGTATACGTAAAAAATATATTACTAATTAAATTTAAAATATTAAATTGAAAATTGAAAGTTATAAACATAAAAAAATTAAGTATTGTTATTTAGGCAAAGCAAACAGATTTAACGATGTGAATTATATTGCCAATTTGTTTTGCTTACCATTTAAGAGAATTCATGAAAAAATAATAAACAAATTGTAAAGTTACAATTATTTTTAATTTTAAACATAATTAACAGAATTAATTATGTTAGTAATATCAAGAAAAAATAGAAAATGTTGGATTTAATTGTTATATGAACCAAGAAAGAATTTCCGACAGTTTGTGAACACTTTACAAGTTACACCGTTTGATAGATTGATATTAAACATAAATATAGATGTTTTGGTGAAAATAAATTGTATTATTTATGGATAATATTGCCTCATGAAATTTTCAAAGAACATATGACTTTAGACACAATTTTTTCATCTAAACTCCTAACTTTAGAAGCTGAATTTTTTAGATACTATAGAACAGATAACGACATAAACTGAAGAAGGTTGAAATATTTTTTGATAAATCTAAGGTCAGTTTTCCGTAAAAAATGTTGACTTATGTTACTACTTGAGACTATGATAGTGTCATACTGTTAGAAGCATTAAAGCTACTACTACTACTGAAACTAAAACATCAAAATTTTGCAGGTAATGCTTCTTTAAAATTTTTAGTAACTAATTAAATTTTCATAATTTAAGGTATTTAAAGAATCAATAAAGCTTGAAAAACTCAACTCCTAATTATCCCTACCAGTTCTACTGATGATTACTTAAATAAATGTAATGTAATAATTATAATTTTTATTTTTTTTAATATTTTTTTATAAATTTTTATTTATTTATTTTTCTTTTTACGATAACCTCACTTTCCTAGGACCTTCACTTTTGTTTACCAACAAAAGTAGCAAATGAAATAAAATGGTAGACTATTCTTGACAATGAATTTGAAATTCATAAATCATATTTGTTTAAATTGGATTTGTTTAAATTAACTTAGATTTTTTTATTAGATTCAAGCAAAATAGATTTTTCATATTTTAAAATATTTATTATAAGATGTTGCAGTTTTCTGATGGAGTTAATTTGATATATAAAAAGTGGAAACTATTTGAAATTATTGAAGCAGTGTGATATAGGCTTATAAATTTCAGATATTTAAAGTGACTATATGAGTCCCTAGGACAGAAATATCAAATCCTTCATTAGTTAATAAAAGAAAGTAATTATAACTGTCTAGAGTTAATAATTTTAGAATATACTTAACTGAAGCGTTATCGAAAAAATATAACAGTTATATATCGTGATTTTGTAATTCAGTTCTCTTGAGTAACAGTGCTCCTTTAATTTCAGTCCAAAAGAGTAACTAATGAAAACAATGGACTATCCATACAGAGTAATTATTGAATCGAGAGTTGTTGATAAAGAGTTGTTAAAAAAAAATAAGGATGCATGTAGCGTTTCTGTTAATAGTGTTGTTTAGATAATGTTCCTATAAAAAAAAAACAGAGGGGAATAAACATAATTGTGTTTCAAAACATATAACATAACAGTCAATAAATTTAACTTTTCATCAGGTAATATTATCCATAAAATATACATCTCATTGACGCTCATTGAGCTATATATGTATTTCATATCAACATATTTACCAAACGCTATGACTGAGTAGTGTTCACAAACTTTTCCATATATTCATACCCATTCATTTACAGACATCACCAAAAAAACTTCAGATATAAACTCAAAATCAAATCCATCAAAATCTTGAAATTGTATTTTCTTTATGATGACTATTACTTTCACTTTATTATTTATGACTTTTTACTTTATTAGGAGAGTAATATAAAACTGTTTGGGGAAATGTTCCAAAATATTGAACTAAGTTATTATTAAATATTTAATATTTATTAATATAAATTAATACAATTTATTAATGAAATTAATTTTATAAACGGATAATTTTATGTATGTATCAAATATTAATTTATTTTAGGGTATCCCAAAATAAGCTTAAATTTAATTTTCTTTTTAGATTAGATTTTCTATTTTGAATATTGATAATTTTCTGGTTTATTTGGGAATAAAGATGCTGTGAATAGATGTGAAGTAAACATTTGACCATGACGATGTAGTAATCTTGCAATCCTTTTTATTTATTTATTTTACAAAGAATGTTGGGTAATTATCTGGAAATGTATGCAATTCTATGACATTTTTTTTTGATAAAGTCAGAGGTTAGTCATGTGTTGAAGTGATTAAACTATTTTTTTTCCATGATTTGAAAACAGTAGAAGTTATTTCATTGTTTTTATATTTTATTATTGTTAAAATGATGGAAGATAAAGTAAATACTAACGAAATCCCTCTCAGCGCAGATATAAGGCCCTGGTCGTAGGATAACATAAAGACCTTCCTTCTGAGCCAACTGGATGAAATGAACAACATCTTGCTCTCCCTCAAACTTGTACTCGTTTGGTTCAGATTCATGAAAGCTCCACTCGATGTACCTAAACATTTTGAAAATAATTCCAATTAATCTAATTGCTACATTTTTTTACTCTTTGAGTGATTATTTTAAGACAACTGCTCTGTGGGAAGAAAGAGTGCCTCGTTTGTTAATGAACGGCCTTTAAATTGTTCGTGGGACACATTATAACATGTTCTTTGAATTACTGCACAACACTTGTAGACAAAGAGTTGATAATCAAAGCCTAATAAAATAGCGTATCTATAAAGGATATCACAACTAAAAGTAGTGATTAGAATTGGACATTGTGAATAAAGAGGCAACACCCCTAATCGCTTAGATCTTTTTTCTTTTCTTTTCCTTTTTCTAGTGGCGGTTACCTTGATTACAGAGTCACGTATGTTAACAATGATATTTCTAACGTACAATAGTAACAAACATATGATTGTTATGAAAACCGGGTCTGGTTTGGTCTGGAATATCTGCACAGACGGTTGATTCTAATTGATTGTTCTAAATTTTGGTTCACTAAACTTTATTAGGGTGGAGATATATAAAGAGTACTTGATATATGAGGAACTCAGGACCTAGGAAGAGGGGCATGCACTAACATTGATTTTTCAACTCCTTCATGAAAGAATCTAGGGCTTTTGCTGAATTACACTAACAAACCTACGAACCGAGTGGCAAGTATACTACTTACTACATCAGTTGTAACCAGGTTAGCTCAGTGGTTAACGTACTCACCTCTGAACTGATAGGACTGGGGTTCAATCCCCACCTAGCCCTCGATTTATTCATGCGAGAGGTGAATAAATCTGAGAACTTCTTCCCTCGAAGAAGGACGTTAAATCATCGGTCCTGAGCCTATTAAATTTAAAAATTTAAATTAAGTAAAAGATTCCTACTTAAGTTAGGTAAAATTTAGGACTTCCACTGTAGAATCAATCTTCATTGTGTGGTATCACAAAGGGCCAATGCCTGGCCTATGTGTGTTCCCTTGTGGTACTATCACTGCAACCTAACCTAACCTAACCTATTACAACATCTTGTCGTTTAAAATTAATTTTTAACTAAGCAGGTATTCATAACACTGGGGTTTATGATTTCATATTGTAGTTCTTCTCTAAATCTTGTAAGTTAATTTATTTTGCTATTCTTTTTATTGACTCAACCTATAATAAGGTGATATTTACAGGTAACTGAATGTAACAATTAGTTTCTATGTATTACTTATGACATAGACATTTTAGAACCACAGAATTTTAGGTAAATAGCTTATGGAAAGATGTGTCGCTGATTCAAAAAGATATTAAAATAAAATGTTGTACTAAAAAAAAAGGCTGTAATTGGAGTAAAACAAAAGTCGGTTACAACTTACGTAGATATGGTATTGAAACCAGCTGCTTTGATCTTGTGAAGTCTGTCCTTCCAGTAAAATCGAGGCACTCTGAAATAATGGATCTCTCCACTCTGATAACGGAACTCCTCTCCATCCATCAAAAACACAGACCTGTTGTAGTCGACCTCGAAGGTCCGAGTCTTCTCCACTGCCTGAAATATCAATATATAAATTGTCTTTCTCATTTTGATTTCGAAATTATAAATATTATTTTTGTCATAATCTAGAAATTTAGTCCAGAACGATTGATCACAAGACTTTACATCAATGATTTGTATATTTTTGCCACACTCAATGCCTGTTGAAACATTATACTAAGATGTTATGATTCTAGAGTAAACCTATTACATTTATACTTTAAATAAAAAAAGATTTTATAAAAGAAATGTAGTCTACATAAGAATATCTTTAAAATATACAAGTATATTTAAAATATTTAATCCCTAGGCAGGAATAAAGGTTTTTGGTCCAAAACATTACTGAAAGGAAGTTTTTTGCTTTTTTGATTGAACAACCCGTGACTTATTCCAGATATCATGCGAGAAGTAAAAGAGCAAAAATCCACGATAAATCAAAACATGTGCTGGAATCGAATCATAATTCTAACATTTAAAGAAAGTCTTTAAAGATGGTAAAAAACATAATTCAGAGTGCCTTCGTGAATGAAACAGTAATGACACCTAGGTGGCTTAAACAGTAAAGTCTCGTCTCTAAGGCACACAGATATGGCTTCCACTATTTTAACTTTTGGTTGTTATGTTGTCATTCAGGTATAAAACTATGTACCCATCCCCACTTTGTATGGTTAACCTGAGATGACAGTATATGGTACTTCGTGCATCTATTTCAAAAGACGAGTACTTTGTGAAAAGTGGTAAGTCTTCACATATCCCTTAACTGCCAGTATAGAAACCATAATTTGAAAAAAAGAAATTATTAACGAAATATTTTGACCTACTAAAGCTATTTATTGGATTAAATTATCAATAGTATTGAGTATTAAGAAATTTATTGCTACAATATTTATTGGAAATCATCTATTAGAATGAGTAGATATTTCTGATTTTTTATTGATTACATAAATAACACTCCTCATCTTTGCTTATGAATTAGTTGCAACAACAAATACCAAGAGAGCTTTTGTTGGTCTTGTTATTGTATTATTAATTGATTGAGAGTGTTATATATAATTAATTATATATTAATTATTATATATTTTTCAAACAATAAAATGAGTAACCAAAAGTACAATTAAACTAGGAAAACAAATTATTGTGTCTATAGACCGGCGATTATTTTAAAAAAAGGAAGCTTTTGCAACCTTACAGACTCATTAGGACAAATAGAGATTATAAGCACCATTAACACGAACACAGGTTGTATTCTATATACATTTGGGGAACTACTTTTTACTTCCAATAAGAAAATAATAGTGATAATGAAAAAATCAAACTTCAAATTTTGATAGATTTACAATGTGTTGAAGTTCTCAAAGTCCTTTTTTTACTTTTTTTTCCCTTTCGCGGGAGTAGGTGTATCCTAAAGTTTTGTGGACACACATTTAATCCACACTGATGGATTAAATTCATATTTTATGAAAAATTGACCCGATTTGTAAAAATGTGTCCTATTATTTTTGTGTCATCATTCATGAAAAAACCATCTTTTAGGCCGAAATGTAATTTAGAATGTTATTTTTTCCTTTTAATCAAATAACTTTAGAGCGATGAACTTTTTAGACCTTAATGAAACTGACAATAATATTATCTCCAAAATTTCAGATTTTTTTAATAGCCAAAAAATGTCAACTTTTCAATAAAATTTAAAATAATGATTTATTTTTAATTGTGGAAGCTTGTGAACAAGAAATAGTTAATACCGTTTGATGGAATAAAATAAAATTATACCCAAAATTCAGTTTTATTTTCATGGAGTAAAAAATATCTAAAATTATAGCCAAAAATGTGACTTTCCTATGATTCATTATTGTCCAAAATAAAATAGGGCATATCTAGGCTCTATGATGGAATTTTTGGTAAAATATGACCTTTATCCATCATACGGATTGTGTGCCCTGTAGCGTACACACCTTTGGAAACACACTCCCAGTCGTACATGCACATATGGTATATACAAAAATCATCGAAAAAAGACAAAAAAGGAATTTGGAAGACCCAAAAAAGGTGAATCCGTCAAAATCTTAAGATCAAATTTTATTATGATTACTCACTTAGTAATATAGTAAAATAAAAAAATCTATACGTACTTTACTGTTATAAAAATTAAACTTAATTTCTTCATAAAGAATTTATAAATATCGGAATCTTTGAGTTAATGAACAAAATTACTACAATTATATTCAATTGATTTTTACTTATGGTGATTTTAAAGAATAATTTGTTTGTTTCTCAGAATAAAATCCTCTGATCATACTCTGAAGTCACGTATGCATAAACCTGGAGTACAGAGGTTTATATAAACTTCAATTTTATAACATATAAATATTTTTATTCAATAGGTAATATGTCAATTCAAAACTCTCATTGGTAACTAGAGTATAATGGTGTTTATAAAATCCTGTGTAAATGTTATCATAAAGTATATACGGCTTATACATGTAAACCATTAAAATAACTGTCAAACAACATCAATATTCAGTATATAGATAAGGTCAGAATAGTCTTTTAATTTTGCACATAAATAATTGTGATTATGATATAAACTAAAATAGTCCTATATAAAAGTTGATATTGTAACGAAATATCACTGATCTTCATTAATTAAATTTAACAGATCAAGAATTGTAAACATAGTCGGTATTATCAGCTCGCTATTCAAATTATATCAGAATTAACGAGAGCAATAGGTCTTGTGAAAACACGTTTCTTGTTGTTCGCTGTCTTGTGCATTTTATTAGAATAAATCTATATCATTTACCTTCACCAATATTCTTTTGCTTTATTTTATTTCTTTATTGGTAGCATTTCTCAGGTATGATTAACATTAAAATTGTGCGTGTATTTGTATCTATCCGATAACAAAAAAAAAACCTCACATATTCACTAACTTCTCTCATTTATATTTTGATATCTATCTTTTTTAGAAGAAAAGTTATCTACTCTTTTCCTGGTCATGATAGATGTCAAAATATGGGAGTGTGCTTTTTTTTTATTAATTTTAAATATTTAATCGTATTGGTGAAGTATTTTATAACAAGAATATAATTTCGAACTTAGTCATAATTCGGAATATACAGTAAGCGATCAAATACTGTTGTTGATATATATATATATATATATATATATATATATATGTAAATATTGTCTATGTAATATAGAGATTAGATACTACAATCAAAATAAAAAGGGAGATCCATTCAACCATGTGCACTTCAGATTAACTCGGGTGACTCCAGTTGACCTCAAGTCAAGGCTCTACTAGCATCTAAATCTAACTTTAGAAGACTATTCAGAGGGAAAACTGATATATAAAAGAATATTTATTATTATCAGCAACTAATTACTTTATTATAAGTGGGGTATAGTAATCATGAGGAAAAATCGTTCTCAAGATTTTGGGAAACCTTTAATCGGATTCTATCTGAATGCGAGGCAATCGCCTTGTAGAGAATATAGAGCTTTGGAAAACAATATCTGTAACCAAAGAAGTCAGACGTAATTTCTTCATGGTAATTTTGAATGTTGGTAAAGCAATTAAAATTTAAAGCTGATATTGTAAACGAAGAAGGGAATTTAGATAGGTCAGTCATCTATCTACTTAGGTCAGTTATCGATCTTTTAGGCAGAAATAATTTGTATTTATCTTATTAAAAAAAAAAATGTCATACATTTGAGGATATACAGTTTATTAGACAGTCAGACTGAACTAAAGGCTTTCAAATAAATATCTAGTCATTAAAAATTAGTTTGACAGTGTTTGATTCCTCATTAGTATCTCGTCAGTGAAAAAATTTTAGCTATCATGTGGGATCAGGGATTGAAGGTGAAAGGAGCAGTAAAACGGATGGAAAGGTTAGACACAAACACCATGCAGTCTGGTGTCTTGTACACACACAACACCCACTAGCTACGTCTAGGATGCAATTGATGCAGGGATAAAAAGGAATTAGACTCAAACAAACGCCGTGTACTCTGGTGTCTTATGAACGCTCAACACCCACTAGCTTCCTCTAGGGTGCAATCGATGAAGGGATTAAAAGGAACCAGGTAAAATTTAGTTAGAACAATGAGGTATAATTCATTCTAATAATATTAATCCAAATGAACATAATTTTGTGAATAAAATATAAATCTTCAAAGGAAGAATTTAAAAATATTTGTAGATTATCTACAAATTAATATATTAATTTGGATAATTAATATATTAATATATATTAATATCGGATATTAATATATTAACTATTACTTATAACATATGTAATAAACATAATACGAAGCATGAAGTCTCTGTTTCGAAGAAGCTGAATTTTTGAACATATTTTATATGAATGCGTTTTCAAATCATAATGAAAGCCAATGCATTTGGGAAATACTTCTATAGTAATTACGAGTTTGACTGATGAATTTAAAATATGTATAGAGTTGATTTTAGAAAGGACAAGGAGAGATGGCAGCGGTCATCACGGGTCCCATGAGAGTCAGGCCATCACTTTAATAATAATATTTACCTGTCAGGTTGTTTTAAATCAATGACATCAAGTTTGTTATAACTGATAAAACAGATATATGCATATTATAACAAAGGAAATCATTAAATTGATAATCTATGAAGTTGAAATACTTTAAGGTGTTTGCTATTACGCATACAATTTAGCCACATTAAATTAAAACCAAAACTCAATTGATAGTCAACATATTTATTATTATGTTCACTTTTAGTAAAGCTGAATATAAGCCACTCTAAATCTTTATGTTGATTTGATTCTTGTGATTTTAATCATTTATTATTTTCTTACAAAAAAAATTGATAACCTATCTGAAAAATATTCAACTCCTACAAAGTTACAAATGTTCAAGACTTTTTAGATGTCTAACATCTGGCGTCCAGTTTGAACTAATCTGGTTGATGAACATTAAGTCAAGTATCCAACACAAAGAAACAAATACTGTACCCTAGATTTTTGAAAGGTGGAAGATGAAATATTTCTGTCTGATTAATTACTTTATTATGTAATGGTTATGAAACATGGTATGATAAATGAACAGAAATGCATTGAATGAGTCTGAAAAAGAAGAAGAAATATTTATGCAAGACTAACTGGGCCAACAGATCAAGAGACAAATGATAGAGTTAAGGACAATCACTATTGACTGATAACAGGCCAAGGAGAAAACACTTAAGAATACATGTTCTTATTCACATAGTAGTTTAACATGTTGAATAATGCTAGTTAAATACATTTTAGTTGATAAAAAATCTGTTAATTACGTGTAGACAAAAAACTCTTGTACTTAGTACCAGCAAATAATTTAAATATATATTTTTAGTACATGCCAACCTAAATATCATTTTAGTCTTATGAATTCTCTTCCCTGAAGGGAATAAACATAACTTTAATGATCATAATGCTACTTTCAACTTAAAAATGTTACACAAAACAACTGAATAGAATGAGGATGAATCAGTATTGCTTTTGGGGTTCATTAGAATGAACAGAGGGGTTACTGCTTTAAGAATTATAATTTAATTAATAGAAAAATTGGTTGATAAGAATTAATTAAAAACAAACCCTTTTTTTTAATAAGCTAATTCGAAAACAGATTGAATAAACCTTTGGTAAAAGCTTTGGTAATTGTAAAATACATTCAACCAGGTTGAGTGGTAATGCTATCATATGAAAAAAGGTCATTCATTAATATTTTTTTTAAGGTCAGCATCTACCTTTTCCAGGCACTATAACTAGGGTGTTTTTCTGAACCCTTGTCTTTTCGGTTTCACTTCAATCTATATAGCTATTGCATTAATACTGATTTTGTATTAAATAGTTCCCACTGACAAGGTTGCCTAAGTTGACTAACTACTGCAATACCTTCTATTTTGCTTCAGTAATTACCATGCTAAGTCTTCGTTTGAACCATCACAGACCCTTGGTCAGTCAACAGGAAATCTCCCTGTTGCCAATCACAGTCGGTTTCAGTATCAGCTTCTAAGTCGAGATTCAGAAGCAGGTTCATAATTTTTTTTTTATTGTTTAAACCATTCCCCTAGCGGTTGATAACGTCAGCCGTTTACCGGCTTTTTGTTTGATCGGTGATTCTACAGATTCTACATTGGGAGTCCTAAATTTTCCTAACGCAAGTGTATTTTGAGTAGGAATCTTTAACACAAGTGTATTTTGAGTAAGAATCTTTAACGAAAACCTGGCATCGTACAGGCTCGGGACCGACGGCCTAACGTCCTCTCCGAGGGACGACGTACTCAGATTTATTCACATTCTGCGTTAATAAAATCGAGGGCTAGATGGGGATTGAACCACAGACTTCCAGCCCAGAGGTGAGTACGTTAACCACTGAGCTAATGAGGCCCCCCAGGGTCATCCTTACTATGGGGCTATTCATTACTAAGCCAGCTTGTTTTAAGCTGAGTAAATAAACAAAATATTGAATTTTATTCGAGAATTAGAGTTGCTTAAAAAAGAACGACTATAGCATTTACTTCAAGACCTTTGGTTCTTAGGTGCGTTCCAACTACATGTTTTTTAACATTTTATTTATGTATTTTTCTGTATATTTTTTCTGATATTACTTTCTTTTTTATATGTTTTGTATACTTCCTTTTTGAATTTCTGATTTTCTGTTTTTAAATTATATATAGTCCTACATTTACATATTTACTATTTAGATTCCCCCCCTTCAATGACCTGAAACACTGCCAATGTTGGTCATACTCTGAACTCCACTAACTCTCACCATCACAACAGCTGCAAATTGAGTTTAAAATTAAATTATATAATTTTTGCGTTTTAGCATCTACTATAAAAAGAAAATGATATTTTTTATATTTCTTTTCAAAAAGGACCTTCTCAATAGTTTGAGCAACTCATTTCATTGAAATACTTATTGTTCTATAAGAGTGCAGCCATTTACTCTATTATTCTTATTTGTTAATTATGAAATTTATAATTATTATTTCAGTTATACATATATGAAGATGAAAAGATTTCACATAAACACGTGAAACAACAATCAATGATCAAACCACAATAAGAAATGGGAAAACAAGACTAAGATCAGTTGGGTTTATGAGATCTTAGTTTTGTTTTCCCATTTCTTATTGTGGTTTGATCATTGATATATGAAGATATTTATAATTCTACAATATTATCGAGAAACTTTCCTATATTTTTTAAGTACTCATTACTCGCTATCATTTTCTTGAGAATAAGTTTTTTTCTTGTGCTATCCAAGAGTTCCAGTTATCCAAGAATCTAGAATTCATACGTGTCTAAACTTTTCAAAACATTTTATCAAACATTTTCAAAGAATAGTGCATTTTTGGCACAAAATAACTAAATAACTTTAATGGAGGTATTGCTTTATTTAAACATATTTTCGGTGTTATGTAAGCCGTTGAGATTGCATAACATCTTCCTCCTTTTCGTAAATTAAGTGAGATTTCAAAGTATGATACTTTCACTAATTTTTGTTTTATATCATGATCTATATACTTTCACTATTTATAACACACAAATTTTATATTTTTAATAAAATTATAAATTTCTTTCAAGAAGAGATTTACTTTATCTTAGATCCTTATAAGAAGGAAAAATACAGGAAATAAGCAACCGTAATGACAATTAAGGAAAGATGTTCGTACTAATTGATAAAAAGAAGATCTTGACTTTTTCAGGTTTAAATTGAGCAATAATTTAATAAGCAATTAGACCTGGATTGTATCCGCAACTTATATCTGACCTATTACCGAAACATCTGCCAAGGTAATGAATGGACAATACTTTCCCATTAATTCCAGATTTAAAAATTGCGTTCAGCAGCATCATTCATGACACTAATAAGAACCAGGTGTCAAGAAATTGTGAATAGAATTTTAAAATAAAATAAAAGAACAATATTATAAACTAATCAATAAAGTTATGCTGGCTCAACTATAAAAATTGTTCATTAAAATAAATGAATTATCTTCAGATAAATTATGCGAGACTTCAATATAATTCTTACAAATCTTGAAATGTTCAAACAAAAAGTGAATTTGTTTGGTGGAAAGCTTTCCAATGTCTACAGGTGATGTTTAGATTGCAACAATCGTTATGCTAATGATGGCTGTCTCCGGACTGGCAGAGCAGTCTGTATAAGAATTACAAATGTCCAAGAATATAGAAAAGAGCAACAAAAGTCGTGAATTCAGCTTTTAATAATGCTTGATTAAACAATGATCTGTTAGATACCTATATACAAACACACACACACACACACATATATATATATATATATATATATTTGTGAATTTTAGGAGCAGACCTTCATTAATACATGTTTCATTAGATGCCTTACTTATTTTTAGTCTAGTACGTTTTTTGCATAGCTTTTCTAATTTTCTAATATAATTGTAATATATATATAATTATAGCTATGCTTTTTAATGAACTATGAATTTAATAGCTATGCTATGCATTTAATGAGCCATATATATACAAATAAATACCTATATATATATATATTATTATATATATATATATAAAGATTTCACATAAACACGTGAAACAACAATCAATGATCAAACCACAATACGAAATGGAAAAACAAGACAAAGATCTTTCAACAGTTGGGTTTTTGACTCTGACGAAGACCGCTTGTTACGGTTGAAAGATCTTAGTCTTGTTTTCCCATTTCTTATTGTGGTTTGATCATTGATTGTTGTTTCACGTGTTTATGTGAAATCTTTATATATATATATATATATATATATATATATATATATATATATGTATGTATATATATGTATATAAAAAGATTTCACCCAATCACATGAAATAACAATCAATGATTAAACGACAATAAGAAATGGGAAAACAAGACTAAGGTCTTTCAACCGTAACAAGCGGTCTTCGTCAGAGTCAAAAACCCAATGTTGGTTTTTATTCAATGTGGTTATATACTCAAATAAATTATCACAAAAGAGAGGAGATAATCGCTCTGAGGCCTATCATGTATTCAGTTCCTCTCTGACGTCGTGATACACGAAAGGCCTCAGAGTGATTATCTCCTATCTTTTGTAGTGAGTTACTTGAATAATTAGGTATATCAACTTAGTCTTTTAGTCTATTCTTAGTCTTTTTTTTATCATTTTTTAATGTGGTTTTGAACATTGATTTTTACTTCACGTATGTATTGTAAAATTTTGATATACTATCTGCAGTGTTTTTTACGAACAAATTTCTTAATAGCTTTTTAAGGGGTAAACAAATTTCATTGACTCCTTGACCATAATGAATATTAATATTTTGCCGATTTCATTTTATTTTGTTTTATTTCATTTTATGTTTCAACATGCCTTTACTGTTTTATCGGTTCTCCTTTGGGATATTGCTGGATATTGAATATATGATTGTATAAATCATTTATGCAATTTTCAGTAGTCTGGATTAATTGGATCTGGATCGGATAAGTTCATCCTTATCCAAGCTTATCCCTCCTTAACCCTAGATAGATAACCTACGTCGAATCGACGTAATCGATTATAGAAAATCAATATAACTCGTTTGTTTTTCGCGTCCCTAAACTCGCCGTTCCTGCCAACTCACTCGGCCGTTGGAGCTTGCAGGACGCACCCGTTTCGTTCCGGTAAGTGCAATACTTTCCTAGATATTTACCTGCTGTACGTCGATGTGACGTATGGTTATCTTTAGTGTCAGTTTTTCTACTTTTGGGAATATGTATTATTACGACTTTTTTGCGAATATTGTACATATTTTGTATAAGTAATTTTTATTGTTATAGGCCACGACCAAAAGAATACAATGACGTCACAAATTGATATAGGCGATGCAGAAATCAGTCGGCTGTTGCATGAAACGAGCGATGAAGAAATTCAGGGGTTGGACAGTGAAACTGAAGATAATTTATTAGAAGACGAAGTACAGAGTGATGCCGAAGACTGTGATTCATTTTTATAATGAAACAAAGGGGGGAGTCGACACTTTCGACCAAATGTGCTCGTCAATGTCCTGTAGCCGCAAGACAAACAGGTGGCCCATGGCCATGTTTTATGGGATCTTCAATATGACATTTATAAATTCATACATTATTTACTGTGATAATGTCATATCCAAGAAAGAAAAACCGCTGGCACGTTGAGATTTCATGAAAAAGCTCAGCAATAGCTTGATCCCGTGGATGGATACGAGGCAGCAAATGCTTACCTTGCCTACCAATATAAAAGAAAAAATTAGTAGTATATTACCAAAAAGACGAGATGAACCTCCCACACAAGATGAAGATATACCTGAGCCAAAGAAAAGAAAATATTGTGCCTATTGTCCATCAAAACTTAGAAGGATGACAAAGACTATTTGCGATAGGTGCAAAAATCCCATCTGTGGAGAGCACAAGTTCAGCGCCTGCCCTAAGTGCCTATGAGACCAAAATTACTAAAGATTTATACTTACTTAGGTTTTTTATATTATAGAGAGTACAAAAAGTTGATTTTGAAAAGTTTTAATGGTAAATTATAAGACTGACGAAGAGATTCCTTATCTTTAAATTTCGTAAAATAAGAAGTTCCTTGATTTGTTCCTTATTGTTTTTTCATAATAAAATTTAAATAAATACTTATGTTGTTTTATGTACTCGGCACTCAATTACATACATTAACACATATTATTACATTTATAAACCTAGTATACACTTAATCAAAAATATCCTCACTCAAACATTCGCACGTCGAGTCGACGTATGGTTATCTTTAGTGTATAGTGCAATATGGTTATCTATCTAGGGTTAAAGTCATTGATACCATCTGGAAAATTATTTTTTCAGTAGTTTTTTTTTAAATTACTGAACCAACTAAAAGTCAATTTATAACCAAAAGTAAATTATCTTGAAGAAGTTGAAGTGGATGACCCTAGTCAAGCAAGGACCCTAGAGTAACCCTTTTTCAATGTCATACGAAGAAGATAGTGTCCGGCCAGTAACTTTAAATGACTGCTCAGTAAAACCCTTTCCAATCATTTGCGTTTCCCACAAAGTACTGAATGAATCATATAAATGAAAATATTTCATAGATTTTAATTTTTATAGCGAGTTGGAATTTTTGAAATTATTTTGTTTTGATATCCAAGATAAAATTTGGAAAAATAAAATCCTCTATTACTACTTTTTCAAAATTCTCCGTTCGAATTCTAATATCCTGCAATAGCTATAAGCGTATAACACCTGGGCATTCATGACATATATGCAGGTAAAATACTGAGGTTATCATAACTTGAAACATATGTACCACTCCTCAAAAATTAATACCGTAAATTATATTTTGATATAAAATCTAAATTTTTGATAACTAAATTAAAATAGCAGAATTAAATCTGCAGGAGTAGCAAAAAAAATGTAATAAATAGTAAAAGTTACCACAGATAAATGCAATAAGTTATTTTTATATGAAATCGTCCAGCTTTGTTTGCTTCACGTTTTTTCGCAGCAAAACACTTATAATGGACTCATTAAATAATAATAAATTAAAATTCAGAAGTTTTATTTCGCACTCCTAGCCGTAACACGAAGTGACGTTAAAAAAAGCAGAAACTGAAGCAGATAATTCAAATAAGGAAATCTTATCACTCCCTTTACCAGAGAACAACTAGTCGCTGGGCATTTACGCTGAAACTGAACTCAACAAAAAAAGTCCCCAGGTTTGGAAAAAAAATCGATAAAAATAACCGATGCACTGATTACAATAAGCGATATAGTTGTAAAGCATTTTTTATGTTGGGGTGGGAATTCCGATAATATTAACCGATTGATAACATTATCCGTGATTACACTAAGAGATGTCCACTGTAATAACAAAAATACTACTAATAATAAATATGCTTCTGAAACTTTCGTTACACAAAGATGACTAAGTTACTAAACAATACGATGTAAATGTTGGTTTTTAAACTAATTCGATAAAACAAATAACAGAGAGAAGGATAGGTGAACGAATAAATATGATAAAAGCGGTGTATATAAACTAAAATGTTGATATTGTAAAAATGTTTATATTGAACACATAAAATATTACCGAAATAATTCATATAAGTCAAACTATGCTAAACTTAGCCACTTAAATAAACATATACATGAACAAGATAATATTGAAAATTCAATGCATTTTATAAAAACAGGAAAAAAGGAAAAATATTAAATATAATAGAA